>WOXC01007104.1:735000-893761 GCA_011680675.1 Gymnobelideus leadbeateri
TAAATGAAATCACAGGCTGGTGCCTATTTCTATGTCTGACTTTATAGCGTACTTGTCTCTGCTCTCCCTGACAGCAAAACAATTCTTGCTGATGTTAGATGTCCGCAAGCACCCCCCTCACCCACTCTGGCCCCTATCCTTTCCTAATTCACTATCTCTACCATTCTGGAGGCTCAGAAAGCAGGAAAGCATCTTGTTTGGGATTTTATCTGAAATGAGAGTAAACTGGCCTGAGGGATTCTCCTATTAATTAAATTTTAAACATTGCATGGATTTCAAGATATCTTCTTCAGCTTAAAAAAAATTCCAATGAGATAATACATAACATTCTCTGTCTGTTTCTCTCTATACATATATACATACATACATATATATACATACACATATATACAAAAATACTGGAGTGATTTTGCCTTCTCCTTCTCCAGTTCATTCTACCAATGAGCAAACTGAAGCAAGAAGGGTTAAGTGACTTGCCCAGGGCCACACAGTTATGAAGTATCTGAGGTCAGATCTGAACTCAGCTCTTCCATTACTCCAGGCCTGGTGCTCTATCCACCATGCCACCAATATGATGTCTACTACGAGAATTATTCCCCATAGCTATGCTCGCCTGAGAAGTGAAAGGTCTACATTTAGTTTTCTACCACTGATGACAGAAGAGATCAAAACACATCTGCAGTCACCTTTCCCAAGTTCTCACCTTCTCCCTATTCCTTTAGCTAGTAAAAAAAAAAAATCAAACTTTATTATCCTGCCATGGAAATGCAAATCTCATGTATCTTCCTGGCCCCAAGCACAGTATGATCCACCCTCTCTTGATGCTGCTTAGATGCTGAATGCTTAGAATGATCAATAATAGGTCCCTGATGAGGGAACTCCCTCTCCAGTGACAGGCTGCAACCCTTCTATGACTTAGCAGATTCATCTTGAGGTTGCTGGAGTTTCTGAGTGGTCCAGCAGCTTGTCTATGGGCAGAGCTGCTAAGGGGCAGGGACAGGATCTTCCCCCAAGTCTTTTTGACCTCAATCAATCAATCAGCTTTATTAAGCTCCTACTGTGTGCTAGGGGCTGTAGTAACTAAGCAGTGGGGATGCAAAAAGGGGCAAAAGGCAGTCCCTGCCCTCAAGGAACTCTCAATCCAATGGGAGAGACAAGATGCAAGCAAATATATACAAAGCAAGCTACATACAGATTGAATAAGAACTAATTAATAGAGTGGAAACACAAGGTGCTGCTGCCTCTATAAAGGACTGGGCATGCATGTGCCCTAATTATCCCAAAGCAATCTCCTCCCTAATACCCAGCACTGCACTCTCACTCTGCAAAGAATCACAATGGAGCCCTTGGGTTAAATCACCCCTGCAGCTGCTTCAAGCTCTGAAATAATAATCCTCTACCTCCTGTTTCTACTGAAACATGACTGAGCACCTGGATCCACCCGGCAAGCTCCCAATCAAGCTCCTCATTCTCCCTGGAGAGAAGAGCCTGTAGTACATGGCAAGGGCAGGTATGAGTTCAGAGTTCAATTCTGTGGCTTGTTTCCCTGGACAAGTCACTTATCCTCAATTTTCTGGTCTGTAACTTGAGGGTAAACCAGGTAGATGGCTGGGCAGGGCAATGGGTAGTCCTGGAATAAGGAAGACTCAGGTTTGAATCTTGCTGTAGCTGTGTGATCCTGAGCAAATTATTTATCTGGCCTCATTTTCCTCATCTGTAAAATGGGATGATAATAGCAGCTCTCTCATAGTGCTGGTGTGAGGATCAAATGGGATAACAGATGTGAAGTACTTCACAAACCTTAAAGTGCTATATGAAGGTTAGCTATTAGTCCTATTACTGAGGAGGAAGGGGAGGAGAGAGGGGGGAGAGGGGGGAGAGGGGGAGGAGGGAGGAGAAGGGGAGGAAGGAGGGAGGGAGAGAAAGAAGGAGGAAGGTGATGAAGAGAAGGAGAAAGGGAGAGGGGAGGGAGGAGGAAGAGGAGGAAGGAGAGGGGGAGAAGGGAGGGAGAGAAAGAAGGAGGAAGGTGATGAAGAGGAGGAGAAAGGGGAAGAGGGGGGGAGGAGGAGGAGGGGAAAGAGAGGGAAGAGAAAAGAAAAAGAGGAAAAGGAAGAAGAGGAGGAAAATGAAGAGCTCTAAGGCTCTTCCAGCTGTAAGTCTAATATCTAATGATACTCAAGCCCATGGAAACCCAAACCCTTCTGATCCCACCAACCTCTCATTTCCCCTGTCTGCCCTAAATGAGGCCAAGTGGAATAGAAGGGATGAGGAGCTGGCCCGGACTCAGGCTCTGTCTCTGACATATAATGAATATATGATCCTGGATGAGCCCCTGACTCTGTTAACTCTCCAAATCTCTCTACTTCAGAGGAGGGGCTGAGCTACCCTGGGAAAAGAAAGATTACTTCTCATCTGGGAGTTCTATATATCAGGGACATCACAAGTGCAACGTCAGCCACCCATATCCCACTCTGAACCCAACCCAATCCTACGAATGAACATTTATTAAGCACCTAATGTATACCAGGTATTATTCTCAGTACCAGGGAACACTAAGACAAAATTCCTGCCCTCAAGGAGCCTACATTCTATTCAGTCAATAAAGGTTCACTTCTGTGCCAAGCTGCTCTCTCCCCACCCCCCAACTTTGCCCACTGCCCCACATGAATGTCCAGTGTTAGTGAACCCTTCTGAAAAGGTTCATGGCAGGGGGTTACCAACCTTAGAATCTAGTTTCTGCTTCACGTACGCGCCATTGGCAGCTGTCAGGACATCATTCACCAGGATGAAAACATATCCTTCCAAGTCAAAGGCCAGGTCAGAGCTAAAAACATAAATAGCACCTTAGTAGGCAGGGCCTTCTTGGGGAATAAAATATGTTTCATATTTAACTTGCCTGGAGCATGGGCCTCAGAATCATCATAGAAGAGGGGGCATTCATAAACCACTTAGTAAGTTTCTAAAGTTAGGGCACTAGGTGATACAGGGGATAGTGGCTGGGCTGGAGTCAGGAAGATCTGAGTTCAAATCCAGCCCCAGACACTTACTATTAGTGTGACCCTGGGCAAGTCACTTAACCTTGTTTGCCTAAGTTTCCTCATCTGTAAAATGACCTAGAGAAGGAAATGGCAAACCCCTCCAGTATCTTTGCCAAGAAATTCCCAAACAGGTCACAAAGAGTTGGTGACAACTGAAATCACCAAACAACAAAATTCCTTGCACACCTGCTATCACTTGATCCTGAAAACTACCCTGGGAAGTAGGTGCCATTATCATCCCTACTTTACAGATGAGGAGACTGAGGCTGAAAGAAGCTACCAACTTACAAAGGTCCCACAGATGGTAAATATCTCAGGCAGAATCAGAAGCACAGTCTTCCTGCCTCTACTATCAGCCCTCAATCCATTATGACTCAATTAACAAGCATTTATTAAGCAAATAATCTGTGTCAGGCACTGTGCTGAATGCTGGGGGTACAAGGACAAAGTGAAAGAATCTCTGATCACCAAAAACTCAACCTTCTCTTTTTAAAATTAAATTTTTAAATTAAATTTAATTTTAATTAAATTTAAATTTAAAATTTTTATCTTGCATATTCAGAGACTATTACAAGAAATCCATGACCTCTATTACATACAGCTTGGCTTGGGAGTATCCACTCTAATGAGGGAACAACATACATGCACATGTGTACACACAGGTGAATATATATGTACATCCATCAATAAACTTTTGTTAAAGGTAAAGAAAGATTAGGCACTGTCCTAAGCACTGGGGATACAAAGAGACAAAAGACAGCGCCTGCCCTCAAGGAGCTTACGGCCCTCGAGGAGCTTACAATCTAACAGGAGGAGACAACATGCAAACAGCTATGTACAAGGCAAGCTATGGATAGGATAAATAGGAAATAATTAGCGGAGGGAAAGAAAGCACTGGCATTAAGAGGGTTGGGGAAAGCTTCCTATAGAAGGCGGGATTTTCGTTGGGACTTAAAGGAAGCCAGGGAGATCTCTCTCTCTGTCTCTCTCTGTCTCTCTCTCTCTGTCTCTCTCTCTCTCTCTCTCACACACACACACACACACACACAGACACACACACACACACACACCAGATAAAAACCAGGGTGAGAAGGGGCACACTTGAAAAGGCCTCCTCCAGACAGGGCCACTTGAGATGGGTCTGGAAGGAAATCAGGTATTCCAAGAGGTGCATTCCAACTATAGGACACAGCCAGTTCAAAGAAATGGAGGTGGGAGATCTATGTGTGAGTAATGGTACAAAGTCGAGGATTGCTGGATGTGCTACCTCTACATGTAAAAACTCTATGTGACTTGTAACACTCACCCTCAGCCTCACCACTGCGCTGTAAGGCTCAGGGAGGTAAGGAGGGAAAAGAAGAGAGTAAGCATTTATATGGCTCCTACTATATGCCCGGTGCTGCGCTAAGTGCTTTCTACAAATATTATTAGCACATGAACGATACTGGGATTTGGAGATGTGAAGAGTTTACATCAGGCCAAATTATAGCATTAATAACTGCACAAATACAAATATGTTTCTTGGAAGGCCCAAAGTCATCCATTTTTAATGTTCCCATTTCTATAATTCACACTTCCTTCCCATATTTATAAACTACATTACTGGGCCAATGGCAAGTGGGTGAACCTTGGTGATAAACAAAATTTAGTGAGTATAGTTATAAGAATCACCATGATCACCATGAATTTATTAAAATATAAGGAAACTCTCTGGATTACTGATTCAGAATAGAGCAGAGGCCTCGAGGGCCACTGAATCCAACCCCTTCATTTTGCAAATGAGGAAACTGAGGCTTAGAGAGTGGAACTGATTTGCCCACAACCACACAGGCAGCAGAGCCAAGATTCAAACCCAGGTCCTTGAAGTCTAAATCAGTGCACTGCCTCTTGAAGTTTGAAGAGCTCTGAGCCAAGACAATCTGAATTTTTTGTGTCCCTTGATCTCAAAGCATTCAACAAGATTTAGTCCTTGGAAACCAGTCTGTATATTGTACTTGACAAAAACAGGATTCTCCTCCCTCTGAAAACTGGCAAGAAACCTTTTTTCCAGAGAGAATTTCATATGTGCAAAACTCCAGAACTCAGTCCAGTGCTTGGCACAGTAGGCACTTAAAGGTTTCTTGATCAACTGATTGATAGGCCAAGGACTAGAGGACCTTACTTACATAGAGGCTACAAATGCTCCAATGATCATCGCAAAAACGGTCATCTTAATACCCCAAGAAAAGGTCTTCCTGGAAATAAAAAAAAAAAAAGTCGTGGTTATATTACCAAGATATTTATATTGTTTTATGAAGACATTTTATTACTTTTCTTAATACAGACATATATACAGTGATATATATACACAATTACATCTTTATTTCAATATAATTGGTTTTCTTTGTAATCCTATTTTATATATTTACAAACATGATTCTCTGAAGGGGTTCAGAGGCTTTACCAGCCTGCCAAGGGGTCCAGGAGACAAAAAAGATTAAAAATTCTGCTCTGCATCTTCTTAGATCTGTTTTACTGTGATGAAATAATCACTATCCAAAAATCCCTCCTGCTCCCTGACTCCACCCCATGCCTTCCCTCAGCAGATACACTTAACAAATACAGCAATTGCTACTAATGGCACAAAAAATGACTGTTGGTCAAGTATGTCTGATAAAGGCCTCATTTCTCAAATAAATGGAAGAAAGAATCAAATTTATAAAAATACAAGGCATTCCCCAATTGATAAATCCTCAAAGGATATGAACAGGCAATTTTCAGACAAAGAAATCAAAGCTATCTATAGGCATATGAAAAAAATGCTCTAAATCACTACTGATTAGAGAAATGCAAATTAAAACAACTCTGAGGTATCACCTCACACCTATCAGATTGGCTAAAAAGGAAAATGATAAGTGTTGGAGGGGATGTGGGAAAACTGGAAAAAAACCACAAATGCACTGTTGTGAATTGATCCAACCATTCTGGAGAACAATCAGGAACTATCCCCAAAGGGCTATAAAACTGTGCATACCCTTTGATCCAGCAATATCACTGCTAGGTCTATATCCCAAAGACATAAAAAAAAAACAGGAAGGGAGAAAGGACCTATTTGTACAACAATATTTATAGCAGCTCTTTCTATGGTGGTTAAGAATTGTAAATCAAAAAGATGTCCATCAATTGAGGAATGGCTAAACAAATTGTAGTACATGATTGTAATGGAATATTATTGTGCTATAAGAAGTACAAGAAGGATGACTTTAGAAAAACTTGAAAGGTTTACATGAACTGATATAAAGTGAAGTGAACAGAACCAGGAAGACACTGTACACAGTAAGAGCAATATTGTTCAATGAAGAGCTGTGAATGACTTAGCTACTCTCAGCAATACAATGATCCAAGATAATCCCAAATGACTATTGATGAAGATACTATCTGCCTCCAGAGAAAGAACTGATACTGACTGAATGCAGACTGAAGCATGTTATTTTCACTTTCTTTCTTTCGTGTTTTTCTAGTCTTCCTGTACAAAATGATTAATATGAAAATGTTTTATGTGATTGTACTTGTATAACCTATATCTGATTGTTTACCATCTCAGGGAGGCAGCAGGGGAGGAGGGACAGAATTTAAAACTCAAAACTTAAAAAAAAATTTTAACATGTAATTGGGGGAAAATAAAATTATTTTTAAAAGTATATATAAAAATTTTTTTAAAGTTCATTTTAAAAAATAGCCATTGGGGGCAGAGCCAAGATGGCGGAGTAGAAACAGCTCATCCAAGCCACTCTGACCCCAGATTCCCCCCAAACTATGTAAAAGGGGACTCTGAACAACTTCTGGAGCCCCAGCACCCACAGAACAACACAGAGAAGCTAACCTCCCGCTGACGACAGCCCAGCAGCCCTGCAGGAAGGACCAGTGCAGCGGTCTGGGATCCGGCAGCGCGCAGAGCGCAGGGAGCCTAGCAGAGCGGATCCCAGGTCCCCATAAGCCAAGGTTTTAGCCCCAGGGCGGCAGGGCCAACAGCCGGCTGGAGAGACCCCAGAACACCAGCAGCTGTGGCGACTCCAGAATTGTCAACATAGACATGCCTAGGACAAAGTAAGAGGTTAGTGTCCTATGGACTTTGGGACCAGTATTTGGGGAATGCGTCGGCTTCCTCCCCTGGGGGCTAGAAGCCACTGAGGAGACCCGCCATTTTGTAGTTTTCAGAGGCAGCTCCAGCTTCCGGCCTGCAAATTGTAGGGAGATCCAGCGATCAGTCTTGGGGGGTAATCGCTCTTGCTTTAACCTCCCTGGATCTGGATTGTGATCTAGGGTGGAAGTCGTGGATGGGTTTACAGCTTGCCAGAAACGGAAGTTGCCCCCCACACGTTCGGGACGAAAATTCCTCTATCTGGCCTTAAAGCCATAGTGTGGCAACAAGCCCAAAAGTCAAGCAATTAAGTGGCAACATGCCAAGGCAAAGGAAACAGAAAAATGCAACCCTAGACTCCTATTTTGGGGGCATAGAGCAGGAAAAGGACTGTGAGGTCAGAAGTCCTGCTCCAAAAGCCCCAGGGGAAAACATGAGCGGGTTGCAGGCCATAGAGGACCTTAAGAAGGACTTTAAAAATCAAATAAGAGAAGTGGAGGAAAAATTGGAAAGAGAAATGAGAAGGATGCAGGAAAAGTATGAAATGAGGGTCAACAGCCTGACTGAGGAAAACAACACCTTAAAAAATAGACTAACTCAAATGGCAAAGGAGGCCCAAAAGGGCAATGAGGAGAAGAATGCCTTAAAAAGTCGAATTTGCCAGATGGAAAAAGAATCTTAAAAGTTCACTGAGGAGATTCATTCCTTCAGAGTTAGACTGGAGCAAATGGAAGCTAATGACTTTATGAGAAATCAAGATGCTGTTAAGCAGATCCAAACAAATGGAAGATTAGAAGGCAATGTGAAATATCTCATGGAAAAAACCACTGACCTGGAAAATAGATCCAGGAGAGACAATTTAAAAATTATTGGACTACCTGAAAGCCATGATCAAAGAAAGAACCTAGAAATCACCCTTCAAGAAATTCTCAAGGAAAATTGCCCTGATGTTTTAGATCCAGAGGGCAAAATAGAGGTTGAAAGAATCCACAGATCACCTCCTGAAAAAGATCCCAAAAAGAAAACTCCCAGGAATATTATAGCCAGGTTCCAGAATCCCCAGATCAAGGAGAAAATACTACAAGCAGCCAGGAAGAAACAATTTCAATATTGTGGAAACACAATCAGAATAGCCCAGGACCTGGCAGCTTCTACACTGAGGGATCGAAGGGCATGGAATATGATATTCCAGAGGGCAAAAGAACTGGGACTGAACCCAAGGGTCACCTACCCAGCAAAACTGAGTATTTTGTTTCAGGGGAAAATATGGTCATTCAGTGGAATAGAGGACTTTCAAGCATTCTTGAGGAAAAAACCAGAATTGAATAGAAAATTTGACATCCAGACACAAGAAGCAAGAGATGCCTGAGAAGGTAATCAGGGAAAAGAAATCAAAAGGAACTTATCAAAGTTGAACTATTTACATTCCTATATGGAAAAGCAATAACTGGGACTGATGATATCTTTCTTACTATGAAAATAATGGAAGAAGGGGGTGTGGTCATATGAATACATATGTGAATGTGTGTGTATATGGTTACAGTTATATATGGATAGAGGGCATTGGTTGAATTTGTTGGGAAGGGAGAATACTCAAGGGATGAAATTATGAGGTGAGAGAGGAAAGTGGCAAGAGGAGATGGGGAGAGACAGGGTAGGGTAAACTATCTCATGTAGAAGAAGCAAGGGGAAGTGGTTGCAAGGGAGGGGGAGAATAGGAAGGCAAAAAAGGCAAAATAATGTACAACATATACTGAATTACTTATATCCCAAGAAGGAATGGGTGACAAGGGAGGAAGGAAATGGATCTGAAATTCGAGGTCGTAACATTAAATGTTTCAAATATATATATAAATACTATTATTAATACTCTTTTGCCTATAATTGGGAGATAAGATGTGCAGGCATTGGGACACAAAGATTCATCTTCCTCTAATGGAAAAGTCGATGGGGGTATGGGAGAAGGTATGGGAGAGAGCAGATTGGAGGAAGCGATATCTTGTGGGACTGCTATTCTGGGAGGTTGGGTAGGGGAATAATGGGGGAAAATGATTGTAACTCAAAATCTGGTGGAAATGAATGATGTAAAACAGAAGTTAATAAAGTATTTGTTTAAAAAAAAAGGCAAAACCACATTCTCATTGAATTTGGTTCAAGGAGAGAATGACATACATACTAAATGGGATATCTCAACCTGCAGCAGAATAGGGGGAAGGGGGATGAGAGGAGGGATGATGGATGGGAGGGCATCCTTGGGGGAAGGGGAGGTTGGAAGTACCCACTATAGAAGAGGGACAGGATCATGTAGGGAATGGACCAGGTGGGGGTGGGATGAGTGGGAGGGAATTATAAGCAGCCTTGTATAATATATCTACTGTGATAATGTTTTGCATAGCTAGACATGTACAACATATACTGAATTACTTATCTCCCAAGAAGGAATGGGTGACAAGGGAGGAAGGAAATGGACCTGAAATTCGAGGTCTTAACATTAAATGTTTCAAATATATATAAATACTATTATTAATATTCTTTTGCTTGTAATAGGGAGATAAGATGTGCAGGCATTGGGACACAAAGATTCACCTTCCTCTAATGGAAAAGTCGAAGGGGGCATGGGAGAAGGTATGGGAGAGAGCAGATTGGAGGAAGCGATATCTTGTGGGACTGCTGTTCTGGGAGGTTGGGCAGGGGAATAATGGGGGGAAAATGATTGTAACTCAAAATCTGGCGGAAATGAATGATGTAAAACAGAAGTTAATAAAGCATTTGTTTAAAAAAAAAATAGCCATTGGGCCCATGAGGCCCTTCTACCTCTGCAATGATGATGCCAGAGTGACAGAAATGGGGTGACAGTACTAAGAATTGTCCAGTTTTTAGGCCATCTGCAAACATTACCCTGGCCATTGATAACCTTGGTGTGAAATTTCTCATATAGCATCAAGTTGCAAGTCAGTAGAAGATGATTGACAGGTTATATAAAAATATTTTTTCCTGCTTTTGTCCAGACCTGTGATTTTGTCATTCCCATTGAAGAAATGCTGACCATGCTGACATAACACATTTTTTTTTTTGTAACTTAAAAGTATTAGAAGGAGTTGTTTATAGAGTCACACAAGCGTGTGTGTGTGTGTGTGTGTGTGTGTGTGTGTGTGTGAGTGTGTGTGTGTGTTCAGAGGCCAGACCTGAGCCCAGATCCTCCTGGCTCAAAGGTCAGCTTTCTTGCCAGAGCACCATGACACCTCTCCACAATGGGAGATAACTTAGAGAAAACACACTAAGTGCTTCATTTCACCACCAATATTGGCTCCAACACTATCTGGGTTCCCCCGATTATCTTTGGGCCTCACCATCCTCATGTACAAAAGGAGGACTCAGTGGCCTCCCAGTTCTAAATTCATGATCCCAGAATCCTGTTTAGACTTCCTACACTGGGGGAGGCTAGAGCAAGGGGTACTATTTTTTGTGTGCATATGCTGTGTTCTAGAAAAGCAGTATGCCAACTGAACTTCTATAAGCTAAATTATTTTATATATTTAACTTGCTCACTTATTTGATGCTCCTGATGGGCCAGTATTTAAAGGCATTCTTGGGGCAAATCCTTCAGCAAAATGAATTCTTTTTGTAATGCAAACACCCAAGTTATCCTCTCCCTTTTTTGAAGGGAATGAGCTCAGATGTCTGTATACTAAATGTTCTTAAAATGGGATACACTGACAGAGGGAAGAGGCCAAAATCACATTTTTAAGAAAAGGAGTCATGGGGCGGCTAGGTGGCGCAGTGAGTAAGAGCACTGGCCTCGGAGTTGGGATGACCCGAGATCGAATCTGGCCTCAGAAAATGAGCACCCACACATAAATAATGACTGGCCGTGTAACCTTGAGCAAGTTACTTAACCCCAATCGCTTTAAAAAAAAAAAAAAGAAAGAAAGAAAAGGAGTCAGAATCAAAAATCAGAAGATGACCCTGTCTTCACCCAGCAATTGTTTCTAGAAAGTAACTCCTGTTTTCTCAATGTCTTCAATTCTAAATTTATTGCCTTCTACCAATAGCATTGGCTCTGAATGCCTAAACCAGAGCATCTCATCTTTTTTTTGATCTCAGGACCCCTTTATACTCTTAAAAATTATTGAAGACCCCAAAAAGCTTTCGTATATGTAGGTTATATATCTATAAATTTTTATCACATTAGACATTAAACCTGATAATTTAAAAATTATATTTATCAATTCATTTAAAAAATAGTAATAAAATCATTAAATGTTAATGTACTTTTTAATTAAAGATAATTATGTTTTCCAAAGCAAAAAAATATTTAGTGAGAAGAGTGTTACTGTTTTACGTATTTTTTCAAATCTCTTTAATGTCTGGTTTAGGTGAGGACAGCTGGATTCTCTTATCTGCTTCTGCCTGCAATCTATCAAAATATGTTGTTTTGGTTGAAGAATAAGAGAATCTGGTCTTATAGAAATGTAGTTAGAAACTGGGGAGGTATTTTAATAGGCATGTAATGTTTGATATCATTTTGAAAATTGTTTTGATCTCTTGGATCCCTCAGGGACCTTCAGGGGACCTCTACTTTGAAACCACAGGCCTAAACCATAACATGGGCTAAGCAAAAGAATAACTACAGCAACAGCTAGGAAAATGATAAATTTAGACACTATGGACTCATCGTCTACATTGATATGACAATGTTCCCAGAGCAGAGATGATAAAATCATGTCTGAGCTATCACTAAGAAGTGAGAAACCACAGGTGCTGAATGTTGCATACACTGTCTAACAGTTGGAGCTGTTAGCAGTTGTTTTTAACAGTTTTTCTTTGTAACAAGGGGGAGGAGGAATTTCTTTGTAACAAGTTCAGCAACCTGTAGTGAGTGTTGGGAAAGGTCTGGGATGTAAGAAGCAAATGGCTTCAGTAAAATTTGCAAAAGACTTAAGACACAAAAAAGATACACAGGAAATGTAACTTACTTGAGTAATACTCCTTCGGCAATCATTGTAAACAAAATGGAGAACCTTCGCAAGACTGTAAACATTGGCAAGCTAAAGAAAAAGCCACAACAAATAAATACAATGCTTTTCTTTTATGACTTAAGGCAAATGATCCTCTGGTTCTGCTAAACTGACTGGTTCCTTCCATGTTACAGATCTCAATCCCACTGACTCACCCAATGTATCCACCTGAGTACCACTCCCCACCCCCATCCCACCCCATCTTCACCTAAAATCTGAAAAATAAGCTCAGGTTACCTGGTCAAAAGTACTGAAAGTGGGAGGGGGCCCCTTAATTTAAACCGGACATTTATTTCTGACATCCAATCTTCTGGTCATTATTTAAATTATCTGTTTATTCAGTGACTGATGTTGATCCCTTCACTTTCATCTGCTGAAATCCTATCTATCCTTCCAGTCCCCAACTCAAATCCCACATTCTCCAGCTCACTGTCACAGTGGAGAGAGTATTGCACTTGGGAGACAAGAAGACTTGAGCTTGAATCCTAACTCAGATACCTACTAGTTGTGTGACCCCGAGCAAGCGAATTCCATCCAGCCTCAGTTTCCTCATTTATATAATAAGGGTAATCCTAGCAGCTGCCTCTCAAGGTTGTTGTGAGGATCAAAAAAGATAATCTGTGTTAAGTGCTTTGCAAAAAAAAAATGCTATTACTATTCTGTAAAGCACTATGTAAACGTGGTCATGGTGATGACGGTGCAGCCTCTCTTGGTCAGGTGTAACCAGCCCCTCCTGAGGATCCCCAGAGCCCTGCTTACACTTCTAACACCCAACATTTTTCCCATTCCTTTGTGTACTTTGGTTTCAAAAAGCCAGATCTCCTATCCCCTCCTAGACAGCAAGCTTCTGGAGGAAAGGGGCCAAGGTATAAGGGGCCTTCATCTCTCTGTCTGACTATGCTTTATAAACAGCCAGGGCTCAGGAGAAATCTCTCTTTGTGGCAGTGCTCCATCTATCTCTATGGAAACACCACCAATACTAGATTCAAACTCAGAAAACCAAATCACTACACTTTCCTCAGCTCCAGATCTGTTTATAGAAAAGAAGGGAACTGGACTGGATGCACTTCAAGGTCCCTTCCAAGTCTAGACCTATGACCTGGGTTCAAATCCTGACTGCTATTTATTGTGTTGTTACTCAGTCATATCTGATTTGCTGATCCTATTTATGGTTTTCTTGTCAAGGATACTGGAGGGGTTTGCTATTTCCTTATCCAGCTCATTTTACAGATGAGGAAACTGAGGCCAACAGGGTGAAGTGACTTGCTCAGGGTCACACAGCTAGTAAGTGAGGCCAGATTTGAAAACAGGAAGAGGAATCTTCCTGCCTCCAGGCCCAGCACTATCTACTGTGCCAATTTACCCTTGGACAAATTATCTCACATTTCTTGGCCTTTTCCTCATCTCTAAAATGAGAGATATGGACTAGCTGGCCTCTGAGCCTCCTATAGCTATGATCCCAACTCCCTTCACCTCTCTTTACCTCAGTTTCTCCCTCAGCAGGTTAAAAAACATGATTAGATTAAAGGTGTCAGATATGTGCCCATAGGTAGGTGCCCACTGAGGTTCATAACACTCCCAAGTGCAGTGCAGACCATATTAAAATGTACTTGGGAAATACTGGACAAAATAAACAAAAATACAGTAAACATAAATGATGGTAATATGTGGTTTTCGAAATCACTTGGCACCCACAGTATCATATTTCTTGCTTTCTCAATGAGCAGGGGAGGGGGTAGAGGAAGGGAGAGAATTTGGAGCTGAAAATAAAAATATAAAAAAAAAAATTAACTCCAACATGCATATGTAGGGATCCTTTCTCCATGAACTTGACAAGTCAGTCTAGGGAAAGAGTGTTCTGCCATAATAATCTGGCTTCCATGGTCCCTGGCTACCTCCTCCTTCCAAGTACTCTGACACACACCATTTCCTGACACTGTCTCTTCTGCCCAAAGCAAGGGCAAGGGAGGATGCCAATGGTCTGCCATCCTAGATGTAACCTTTGTCACAGGCCTCTCTTGAAGGGTAGCCCTTGTACTGGAATCTTGAAAACCACACAGATCCCTTCCAGTCAGAAGATGGGAAGTGGGTGTGGCAGCCCTCCAGGGGTAACAGGGATACTCTTTCTTCACCAGGAGGACAAGCTGCCTTTGCCAAGGGACTGATGGTAAGGAGTAAGTCAGCAATTAGATATTTATATTAGGACTTTGCACGAGGCCATTTAAATCCTCATATAGAAGGAAGAGGGGAGGAGGGGAGAACAAAGTTAGCCTTCAGCAGCCTCTCCCCCAAATGTTATTTTTATACATTGATACAAGCACTCTGAAGCAAAATGTCTGCTCTAAATAAGAACGTCTGCTTCTTAGAATGAAATGGAAAATGTCTCAACCCCATTCTCCCTGGACTTTGCCTTCAGTAAAGTGAAGAGCACTGATTCCATAACATTAACAATAAAACATCTGGCATTGCTACAGAGCCTACCTTGTGCCCGCACTTTTTTAAGTGTTTTATAAATCTCGCCTCATTTGATCCTCACAACAACCTAGGAAGGTAGGTGCTATTGTTATTCCCATTTTACAGATGAGGAAACTGAGGAAGAGGTTAAGTGACTTGCTCAAGGTCACGCAGATAAGTGTCTGAGGTTGGATTTGAATTTAAAGTCTTTCTGATTTCAGACCCAGCACTAGTTCAAATACTACTTTTTTCCTTTGTGACTTTGGGAAAGTCACTTTGTCTCCCTGGGCCTTAGTTTCCTTATCAATAAGTAAAGGGGTTGGTTCAAAGGCTGCATAGCCTTTGAAATTCCTGTAGTTCTAGCTCCAGGACATTCTAGGGCTCCAGTTTCCTCATTTGTGATATGGTGAAGTGGAATTAGACGGCCCCCATAGGGTCTTCCGCGCCTCAATTTCAGGAGGTTTGTCTCCTGTTGGCCTCCATGATCCCAAAGCTCTATCTCTATGATCTATGATCAAGTCAAACCTTCCTCATGGCCTTGGGGTGTGAAAAAATAACCAGGAAATCCTTTCTAAATAATAGTGCCTCCAAGAACCATCCAGTCCTATTTCTATCATGATACCCTCCACTGTCCCACAATATCTGTTGCCTTGTTGGCCACTCCCATAGGATCTTAAGAACATACACTATTAATATCACTGGAAAAATAGGAGAGAAAATTCAACCATACTTCAGTTTCTTTGTGCTGAACAGTCCTGTGATTTGGTTCCCAAAATACAGTAGAGGTAGTGGAAATGTCTAGAAAAAATGTCGAAGGGATAACACTCAATCAGTAAAGATAGCTAAAGTCCTTGGAGCCTTTCAGCCTCTTTCAGCTTGGCCCAAGAGGTTAGTGTGAAGAAATAATTCCAGCTTCCTCCCACCCCCAGCCACCAAATCAATACCAAGCCCCCTCCCCCTCTTCTGTGCTACCCCCAAGAAAAAGTGGAAAATTGCAAAATGGTAAAATATAGAAAAAACCCTCAACCTCATCACTTGCTTACAATACAATTTGTGCTTATATATCAAGAGAAAATGGGATGTTATCCAATCTTCATGAAGAAACAGAGAAAAGGCAGAATTAAGAAAACTGAAGCTATAATGAAGGCATAAAACAACAGATAAGCTGGCTGGAGGATCTTAAAAACTGATTGCCCTCCCTGATAAAGATAAATTAGTTAAAAACAGAACCAAACTCCCCATGTTGTTTTGTCTTCAGCAAAAAAGAAAGGTTGATTCCTTTTTGAAATGCTATGAAATAAATTCTTCACCTTGATTAAAACTGACTTTAAATTAAGAAGTGTTCAAAGCTGTTTGCAAGATACAAACAGGAACAATGGTTCTTCCAATAAGGTGGAGAGGATTCTTCACACATTTACTTGTTTCATTTACCTTCCGAGGTATATTTCTGTCAAAGTCAGGAAACTTTACTACCCTGAGCGCCTTTCCCACCCAGAGGACAATCACGGTCGCCAGCATCTGTGCAAAGAACAAACATTCACTGTTAAACAAGAAAGACCTATCCATGATTTGAAAGGCTACAAACCACTTAATTCTTGAGATTCCAACTAACCTGGCCAAGTCCAACACATAGTGAGGAAGGAAATCTATGCAGATGGTAGGGAAGAGAAGAAAAAAGAAAAAAGAAAAACAAGGTCAGCAAGCAAATAGAACCATTTGGGAGCATTAGAATTACAATGGAGACCCAGGATCATAATAAGGAGAAGTTTTGCCCTTCAGCTAAGGACAAACGTTGAATTTCCTGCAGAAACACTTGCCTGGGCCAAGGGGCAAAGCAAACACCCGGACTTGGTAGCTTTGAGTGGCAACCTGCCTGGGCTTGCAATGTCTGTTGGTGCCCTCAGGAAGTTAAGATCTGCCACTGCTGGCTTAGCGCTTTGCCAGCCCCAATAAATATACCCGCCTAAGTACCAGGAAAAAAGATTAAAATCACTGGAAAATTAATCTACTAATGCAATCATGGTCACATAGCGTTTGCACCTTGGTGAAGGCAAAGAGGAGCTCGAGAACGAGAATGGCCGGGTTGTTGTGGTTGTGGTTGTTGTTGGTTGCAGTTCTAAGCCTTCTGGACTTCAACATTTATCTCAATCAGCCCTGCCCAGTGCCAGGCAAAGATAGGACGCTGAGTAGCAAGTTTGCCCAGTAGTCAGTAACTGATCACTTTCACTGCCATTGATCAGCTTCCCGTTTAAAGGGCTCTGCAGGGGGAGCACCAGGAGGGGGATCTTTCCCAAACCGTAGCAAATGAAAATTTCACTCCTTCCTTCTCCTCCCCAACCCTCCGCCCCACTCCACCTCCATTAAAGAAACTCAGGCCCGGGGGATGGGGTGACATTTGCAGAGCAGCAGCCAAGGGGAGTCAGGGTTCCCCGGTGCCCACACACGCCCGCGCACACGCGGGCACCAGCAAGCACAACTCGGAGATGCCATGGCAGACAGGCTGCCTCCGCCGCCGCCGCCGCCGCCGCAGAGGAGGGGATGGGCGGCCGCCGGCTGCTGCCGCTGCTGCTGCTGCCGCTGCTGCTGCGAGGCAGCGCACGAGTTAAGGCACAATCCCCTTGCCTGGCTCCGGCTGAACTTTGTTAATCTTCAACTTTGGCAGCGGCGGCGCAAAGTCCAAGCTCCCCGCCCGCCCCGCCGCCCGCGCCCGCCGGGCCCGCCGCTCCGGGCAGCCTCCGCCCGGCCGCTGGCTACCTGTAGCTGGTGAGCACGCTCTTGTTCACCACGACGATGAGAAAGGAGCTCACGCCGTAAAAGCCGGCGGCCAGCAGCTTCAGGAACAGGGTCAGCGTTTCGGCCGACGCCATCCCCAGCTCCTCCTCATCTCTGGCCGTGGAGGATCTAGCGGGGGCTTCTCCTTTAACCCGAGCATGCTGACGTCTATGAACTTCCGCCATGGCTGGGGCTGCCGCCGCCGCCGCCGCCGCCGCTGCTGCTGCTGCCGGAGCTGCTGCTGCTGGGGCTAATGCAGCTGCTGCTGCTGCTGCTGCTGCTACGGAGACCGCCGCTGCTGAGAGGCTAGCAGGGGAGGGGAGGCCAAGCACCTCCACTGGGAGGCGCGCGCTCCTGGGCGGGCCGCGAGGGCTGGAGCCAGGGGAGGGGCGGGGGAGAGAGAGCAGAGGGGAGGAGGGAGGAGGAAGAGAAGGAGGAGGAGGGGGCGGGGACGGACGCGCTCCAGCCCGGCGGCCGGCTCCGCCCTCGCCTCGCCAGCCCGGCAAGGCCGGAGCCCAGGCGCTGTGCTCCGGATGGGGGCAGCTGGGTGCCCCAGCCGGGGCTGCCCCCCGCTCCGTCGCGGGCTGGGGTCAGGCTCCCCCGCCCCTCTTCGACCAAGGTGCCACCGTTCATTTGTGGAATGGGGGAGCCTCTGGACCAATCTCCGATGGGAAGCTAACCCAGGAGAAGGGAGGATAGGAAGTTTATGATTGGAGCACACGCTCTTCCTTCTGCATCCCTCCTCCCACGTACCCAAACACGCTCCTCTCCCCTCCTCTCCCTCCTCCCCATCTCCTGCCCCTGCTCCCTCTCCTTCTCCCCCACCTCCTCCCCCTCCTCTTCCCTCTCCTCCTCCCCTTCCTCCTCCCCCTCCTCCTCCTCGAAGGGGGGGGGCCTTAGAGGCCTTCTAGTCCAACCCCTTCAATCCATTAACAGGTATTAAGTCAACCCCCTATAAGTGTAAATCCTCACCTAATAGTTAAGGAAGCTGAAGCCCAAGAGGTGGCAGGACTTCCCCAGAGCGCTCCGGAGGCAGATGGCAGAGCTGCGGCTTGAAGCAAGTCCCACCCTTTGCAGGAAGAATTCCCCACTCCGCCTCCAAGCTGAGTGGCTTCTGTCAGAACATCTCCAGTTTAACTGGAGCTCCAGAGTCTTTTTTGTACATAGTTGTTTGGATTGAATTCCCCCTTGGACCTTGGACCGTAAGCTCCGGGAGGTCAGGCACTGATTTTTGTCTTCCTTTGTATCCCCAGTCTTAGTACAGTACCGGGCACAGAGCAAGTGATTCCTTAGTGTTTGTTGATTAATTTATTGACTGAACAAGTCGGATTAGACCTCTGTGGGTCTTAGTTCCCATATTTGTAAAAAGAATGGGGATTCCATTCCAACTCCAGATCAAGATTCTGTGTTGCCATCCCCTCCCTGCCAGGCTCATGCCCTTTAATTCTGAGAGACTGGCAATTATTAAGTGCCTACTGGGTGTCAGGCAATGTGTTAAGCTATTGATATACAAAGAAAAAAAGTAAAATAAGACCTACTCTCAAGGAGCTTACTCCAACAGAGAAACAACAGGAGAGACAGTGGGCTGTAAACCAGTGGTGTCCAAGTCAAAGAGAAAGGGATCCCTGCTGGTCAAGTATTGACTTAGAAAAACACAAATTAATATTATTTATGTTGTGTTGTATTTTTTATTTTGTTAAGCATTTCCCAATTACATTTTAATTTGGTTCTGGAAACACTGACCAAGTCTGAAACCTCTGGTGTAGTAGATTAGGCAATGGACCCCAAAGTCTGAAGCTTCAAAATGCTTACTAACTGCATGACTCTGGACAAGTCACCTGAACTCTGTGCCTCCACTTTCCTCATCTTTAAAGGAGGTGGTCCCTGTTTGCTTCTCAGGTCCCTTCAGTCTCTTGAGCTATGAGCTGTTGTCCATATATGTAGGTATGTTTATACAAAGCCTATAAAAGTACCCTTGGAAGGGAAGCTATGAACAGTTCGTGTAGACGTTGCTTGACCTGTCAGGCATCAGAAAGCTTAAGGTTCCCTCTGGGAGGACTCCTGTACCTAAAAACCAAAGCCCTAAGCTCCACAATCACCAACTTATACTCCTATAAGAAAATCATCAGTCTGACTCCTTAAAAGGGGACAATCTATATATGAAAGAAAGTAACTACATGTTACCTTTGAGGAGTCCTCTCTAAGTCACTTACAGTCTTGCTGGGAGAGGTAACATATACATATACAAGTTAGGTATATAAAATAGATACAATGTAATTTATAGTAGGGAACTAGACCCTGGGGGAATCAGGAAAGGCTTCATGTAGGAAGGTGGTAGGTACCAGTTTCAAATATTTACTAGCTGTGTGTCCCTGAGCAAATCACAGAACCTCAGTTTGCCTCAGTTTCCTAATCTGAAAAACAGAGATAGCACCTACCTCCCAAAATTGTTGTGATAAAATATCTGTAAGGCACCTTGCACACTTCAGTGTTAATAAATGTGCACTGTTAGCCTTTTTTATTGTTATTGATTCTTAAAGAAAACTAGAGATTTTAAAAAATAGAGGTGAGGAATGTGTATTTTTCCAAGCATGGGGACAGTTGGTACAAAGGCATAGAGGAGTGGGATCAGTATCTCATATGGAGAACAATTTGATTGGATGCTAAAAGGAAGTAATGTTTAATAAGGCTGGAAAAGTAGGTCGGGGTTAATTGTGATGGACTTTAAATGCCAAACACTTAACCCTAGAAGTGATGAGAGCCATGGCAATTTATTGAATAGAATAGTGGTGTGGTCAGATCTACCCTTTAGCAAAATCATTTTGGCAGCTGTGTGAAGGGTGATAATTCAATGAGGTCCAAAGTACAGAGAGCAATGAGGAGGCTGTTGTGATTATCCAGGTCAGAGGTAAGACTGAGGTAGAGGCAGGGGTGGAGGCTACATGGGTGAAAGGAAGGGGACAAATACCCCAGGTGGAGTGTAGGTAAAATAGTCAAGATCTGGCTTTGGTTGCATATGTGGAGTGAATGATGAGGACAACCCTGAGGTCTGGGAAATTTACAATTGGAACATTACAAACTGGAAATTTACTGCCAGGAAAGATGGTAATGTCTTCAATAGAAACAGGGGAGTTTAGAAGGGTGAGTTGGGTAAAAGATAATGTTTTCTGGGTTTGGACATGTTGAATTTGGGATGAATGTGAGAAATAATTCATTTGGGTTCCTACTCTATTCCAATCACCTTGGTATATTACATAAATCATATAGGGATAGATGGGTTCTTATAATGGGTCTCAAACTTTAATGTAATGTTCACTACTTGTTTACCAAGTCATAAGGCTCACTTGTGCAACCACAAGAATACAGACAAAGATATCTCCATCTTGTTTTACTCAAATTTCATGTCCAAACCCAGCATGGGTAGGATGCCTTTGGAAGTCCCCCAATTTATTTTTGTACTTCTGGATCATTCTCTATTGTCCAGCATGAGCAGGTGATCATCTTATGACCACTTAGTCAATGGAGATGCCCCATGTTTCACCCAACCTGTAACTGCCCCCCACTGCTAATGTATCATTTTTGGTCCCCAATTAGATTCTGCATTTCACCATGCCTCTTTCACATATTTGGAAATTCTATAAACACAAGGTCCTAGAGATGCCTCAGCATCTCCAATCATGAGGTTCACTTCATTAGAGGAAACCATGGACCCTTTAATAGAGTGCCATTGGCTCAGAGCTCTGCCTCAGTCTTTTTTATTGTAGGTTGGACAATTTTAATTCCTACATACATGCCCTCATAAATGGTTATTAGTTAAGTTACAGTAGAGATTCTTTTTAATAATTAATAAAAATGATCATAAGTACCAGCTATTATGTTTCAGGTACTATACTAAGCTTTGGCTCTGCAATCATAATAATAGCCAGCATTTATAAAGAGCCTACTATGTGCCAGTACTTTACAAATATTATCTTATTTGGTCCTCACAACAACCCTGGGAAGTAGGGGATATTATTTTCCCTGTTTTACAGATGGGGAACCTGAGGTAAACAGAAGTTAAGTGACATGCCCAGGGTCACTTAACCAGCTGGTAAGTGTCTGAAACTAGATTTGAACTCAGGTCTTCCTGACTCTAGACCCAGGACCTTATCCACTACTCTTCTTAGCTTCCTCTGTCAGGCATACATTAGACTAGAAATCCTTTCAAACTTAAATTCTATGATTCAATGAATTGAATGATCCATCCTGGGTCTGACTATAGGAGGGAAGTTTTGGCTAGTTGATCCAAAGGAAAGATTATTGGATTTGGAGTAAGAGAACTTGAGTTCTAATTCTATCTCAACTACTTACTCCCTGTGTCACCCTAGGCAAGTGTCTTGGCTTCTCACGTATCAGTTTCCTCATTTTTTGTGACAGGTCACAGAATATGTTGTTGGAAGAGACCTCAGCAATCTGGTCCAACCCAGACTTCATAGAAAGCCCACAAGGACCAGGAGCATTCTTCCTCTAGAGACCACATATTCCACTTTGCACAGCTCTTGTTACATTTGTGGTTCAGTCATGTCTGACTCCCTGACCCCATTTGGGGTTTTCTTGGCAAAGATACTGGAGGGGTTTGCCATTTCCTTCTCCAGCTAATTTTATAGATGAGGAAACTGAGGCAAGCAGGGTTAAGTGACTTGCCCAGGGTCACATAGCTAATAAATGTCTGAGACTGGATTAGAGCTCAGATTTTCCTGACTGCTGGCTTGGTGCTCTGTCCACTCTGCCACCTAGCTATCCCTCATTGTTCTATATCAATATAATATCAAGAACCACCCATCATTCCCGGTTGTACCTTTTGGGATTAAGGAGAACAAGATTAATCCCACCTTGAAGCTGCCAGGTCCCTTTTGAGTCCCACTTCCTTCAGTACATCCTCAAAGATCACGGAACCAAAACCTAGGATTCAATTCTACTGCTGACATATTTGGGTTGTGTCACCCTGGTGTAGTCCCTTGCCCTCTCAGCATCCTTGGTAGCTGTCAGAAAGTCCTAGCTGATGATCTGCACTGCACATTAATTAATGCCTACTGACCTTAATTAAAGGGAAAGATGAGGACCTGGGTTCAAATTCTATGAAACATTTAGTGAGTACCCCATGAGTGAAGCACTCTGCTAAGCCCTTTACAAATACCATCTCATTTGAGCTTCCCAACAATACTGGGAGGGAGGCCCCATTATTATGTCCATTTTACAGATGAGGAAACTAAGGCAGACTAAGGTTAAATGACTTTTCCATGTTCTGGGGCAGGATTCACACCTCTGACCTTCCAGGACAGTACTGTCCCCACTGTTCCTCTATCATCCAGGAGGGCTTGAATTGGCCCAAGGCCAGCTTCCTCTAGAGGGCTTGAATTCAACTGACTTTGAGAGAGGCCCACAATGCTGCTTCCCAACTCCCTACTCTCTGCTTGGCTCCCCCCCCATTCCCTACAGGAGCCATCCCCAAGCCCCCACTGTCACTCTGACCCTCATTCATGGTATCATACCATCTTGGCACAGATTTAGGACTGGAAAGGACCTCCAAGGCCACATAGTTTAACTTCTTCATTTTACAGATGTGAAAACTCAGGCCAAGAGAGGTTGAGGGATTGCCCAGAGTCCCTAGAGTTTGATAGTCCATTCAATGAAGCACCAGGCCTGGAGGCAGTTAGACCTCAGTTCAAATCTGGCCTCAGACAATCACCAGCTGTGTTGCCCTAGACAAGTCGCTTTCTGGCTCTCAGTTTCCTCTTCTATTAAAGAGGGGGATGGCCTCTAAGATGCCACCCATTTCAAAATTGATGATTCTCTGTCATCCAGGGAGTAAGCCAGCTGGTCTGGAGGGTAGAGGGCATGAGGAGAAATATGAAATTATGCTGGAAAGATTGCTCTGAGGAGCCAGCCCATGAAAGGCTTTAAATTGAAGCAGGGCTAGGGAGTCATGTTTTATCATGAACAAAAGAAAGAGCCACTGAAGGCTACAGGAGAGGTAGTTGTAAGGCCTGATGTCCCTCCTTATGATAGATAGGAGAAGGCCAGAGGCAGGGAGGCTATGTTGGAGGCTCTCTCCAGGCAAGAAGTTATCTGGCCATGAAATAAGGATACTGGCTGTTGGGAGTGGAAGAAGGTAATGTGTTGTTCCAACAAATGCCAGCCATGAGAACTGTCTCAAGACCTAAGAATGATTGTGTTGTGGCCCATCCCCTTTCCTCTGTATAAGTGGCCCCAGCATCAGCAGGGTTAAAGCCTCCTTCTCAGGAGGGGAAGGCTTCTGTTTGCAAATACCATTTTTCTTACTCTGAAATTAATTCAACTTCTGTTTTGGGCTTGATTTGTACAGCTCCAGCCATCCACAGGTTAGAGGCCAGTTCCAGTCCAGTTGACATTATGTATATATGTGTGTATAACACACATATTGTATATGTATATGTGTACATATATACACATATGCATACATACATAGATACATAAATATATCCATGGCAGGAAATATGGAATAACCTTATATTTGTAGTCACACAAAAATAGGAGAAAACGTCAGAGGTATCAGAGCGAACAGAGAGAAAATAGTTTTAAAATTGAATTGAATTGAAAAACAAGAGTGAAAAATAGAAAAAGTCAGGTAAGGGGGAAGGAGCAAGAAGCAAGCTAATCCTCAGAGCCACAGACTCCTGAAGAACAGTCTTTTCCAATGAGCACACACAAACGAAGACTGAAACCGGCTCTATTTTTCTCTTTTTTCTACACAAAAGTTTTGTATTTTTCCATTTGGATTAAAGTAATGATTGACTCTACTTAAGTGCAGCACCAGGCATATAAATCCAGTGCCCTGGAGATGAGAAGCCTTTGGCATTACCTGTTCAGCCAGTCTCTTCTTTCTCGTTCTCTGTTTCTCACTCTTAATGACACAGCCAACAATTAGAAATACAATAATAACAGTTCTTTTAAGGGGGGGAGGGGGGTTAACACCACACATTGATACAACAACAACTGAAAACCTTGCTTTACTTTGAATACTTTGGGCACATTCCCAATTATTTGGTCAAAATTGATTTTGGTAACTTTCATCTTGAACTCCCTCACTCCTTCCATCCCAGCTAACTATCATCCTTGTTTTTTTCTGCCCTTTGAGGCCAAATTCCTCAGCATGGCTGTCTGCAGTAGGAGCCTCCACTGTTGCCCCTCATTCTCTTCTCAGCCCCTCTGACCATAGGCGTCCCTCAGGGCTCTGTCCTGGGTCTTCTCTCCTCCCTCTCTGCTGCTTCACTTGGTGATCTCATCAGTTTCCCTGAATTTAATGACCATTTTCTGTGCTGATGATTCTCATATCTACCTGTTCTTCCCTAAAGTCTCTGCTGCCCTTCAGTCTTGCATCTTCCAAGGCCCTTCAGACATCCCTAGCTGGATGTCCAGTAGACATCTTAAGCTCGATATGTCCAAAGCTGAAATCGTCTTTCTCCCTTCCAACCTTTCCTGTTAGCATAGAGAGAAACAATATCCCCCCCATTCCTCAGCCTCACGAGCTAGCAGTCATTCTGGTGTCCTCACTTTCTCTTCCCCTTCCCATACCCAATATGGTGCCAAGGCCTGTAAATCTCACCTTTAACATCTCTTTCAAGTAAACACCCTTGTCTCTCCTCAAACTGATACCTCAGCGTTAAGCACAGTGCCTGGAAGATAGTAGGTGCTTAATTAATGTTTATTGATTGAATAATTGATTACTACCAAATTGCTCTTCAAAAAGATTTTACAAGCTTGCAGGAACATCAGCAAGAAATGAATGTAGAAGCAGACACAGCTGAACACCGTCACCAACTTGCTTAGCCACAATATGCTGGGCCTTGAGTTTCATTGATTTTGATCCTTTTGTTCCTTCCAGTTTGATGGGTGGGGCCACAAATACCACATCTTTGAGGAGCATTGAAAACAAGAAATGAACTTTCTCCTATAAGAAAACAAAGAGAAAATAGTATTTGTGCAATAGCTTGCACCTTCTAGAATGACTAATTATAGGTTTTGAATCTACACTTTGAGTGCAGGTGGAAAGAAACTTCATTCCTTCTGAGGCTGAACTAACAAAAGTAGGATTTCTGGAACAAAGGAGGGGGAAGAGTTTCATGACATTCATCTCTCACCAGACATTTAGGGCATAGTATTTACTTGTAGGTCCCACATTTTAGGAAGGACATTAACAAGTTGGAATAGGTCTAGAGGAGAGTGAGTGCTACAATATGAGGATTAGTTGAAGCAAGTAAGGCTGTTTAGTTAGGAGAAGAGAAAGCTGGGAGAGGAGGCAACATAACAAAGTTAAGTATCTGAACAGGAATTAGATTGTGCCAAAAGGGTAGAACTAGCAGTAGGAGGTAGGGGACACCTGGAAATAGATTTGTGCTTGATGTAAAGAAAATGTTCTGGTGTTAAGACCTGTCAATGCCAAGACCTGACCCAAACTGGAATGGACCACAGCAGGAGAAAATGTACCCCTGCCCCAGCTGTCTCAAAATGATTGCTGGATGGCCACCCCTTGGCTATGTGGAGGAGATCATTCCTCTTCAGATATGGATTGGACCAGATGCCTCAGAAGTCCTTTCCAGCTCTGAGATTGTGGGGGTGGGTGAAGAAGACCCTCTCGGACTTTAGCTAGACTTGTTCTTGGACTGATGAGAGGTAAGCAATGTCAGGCTGTAATCTCTTCAGAGTCTGTGCTCTGCTGTCCACCTTTTGAGTGAAGCCACATAGAGACTGCACCAGGTGGTCTCAGAAGTCCCTTCCAACTCTGGTGTTCTGAAAGCCTCCCCACCATGATGAACCCTCCAAGTTGGACTTTGTGGAGGAAAGGCTCCTTGGAAACACTGGCTGGGAGCCTACAACATTCTCCTGTGGTATGAGAGCTGGAATCATGCTCCTTAGGAAGAATGAGCTAAATATTTTGTGGGAGCAATGATCTGGAAACAAATTTGATGCCCATTGATTGGGGAATAAATGGATAAGTAATTATGATACATGAATTCAACTGAATATTACTGCATCATAAGAAATAAGAATTCAAAGAAGCCTGGAAAGACATACATGAACTGAAATAGAATAAAGTAAGCAAAGCCAGGAAATTAGCATGCATGGTGATTGTAATCATGTAAAGGGAAAGAAGAAAAATAAAAAGTGAACACTATATAATCAGGATCACCACATTTGGCACCAGAAGAGAACTGATGAAATAGACCACAGCCAAAAGATACTGATTTACAACCAAGAGTGACTTGCCCAGCAGGTTATTCATTAAAATGCCAGATCTTTAATGAAATAGAGGACTTCCAAGCATTCCTAGTAAAAAGACCAGAGCTAAGTAGAAACTTTGAAACACAACCACAGGAATCAAGAGAAATTTAAAAAGTAAATATAAGTAAGCAATCAGAAGGGACTAAATAAAGGTAACTTGCTTATATTCTAATATGAGGAGGGGATACTTGCATCCCTTCAGAAACCTAATATTCTCTGGCATCATAAACAGAATTAAATAAGACAGAAGGCTTGTGATCTGAATTTTTTTAATTAGTTAATTTATTTTTAGCTTTCAACATTAACTTTTATAAGATTTTGACTTCTAAGTTTTCCCTCCTCCCTACCCTCTCCTCTCCCCAAGATAGAATGCAATCTGATGTAAGTTATACATGTACAATGATATTAAATATATTTCCTCATTAGTTACATTGTGAAAGAAGAATCAGGACAAAAGGGGAAAACTGCAAGAAGGAAAACAAACAAAAAAGACAGAAGATGGTATGTTTCAATCTGCATTTAGACTCCATAGTTCTTTCTCTGGATGTGGATAGCATTTTCCATCATGAGGCTTTGGGAATTGTCTGACACCACTGCATTGCTAAGAAGAGCCCAGTCTATTAAAGTTGACCATCCCACAATGTTGCTGTTACTGTGTACAGTGTTCATGCAAGTCTTTCTAGGTTTTTCTGAAGTCCACCTGCTCATCATTTCTTAGGAACAATAGTATTCCATTACATTTATATAGCACAACTTGTTCAGCCATTCCCCAGTTGATGGGCATCCCCTCAATTTCCAATTCTTGGCCACCGTGAGAAGAGTTGCTACATTGTGGGATGACTAACTTTGATTGACTTAGCTTTTATCAGCAATGCAAGGATCTAACACAACTCCAAAAGACTAATGATGGAAAATGCTGTCCACATCCAAGAAAGAACTGTGGATTCTGAATGCAAACTATTTACTCTCTTTTTTTTTGTTTCTTCCATCTCATGGTACCTCACATTGATCTAATTTTTCCTTACAACATGACTAATGTGAAAACATGTTTACTATAAATGCATATGTAGAGTCTATATCAGATTGCATGCTGTCTGAAAGGAAGGAGAAAATTTAGAACTTAAAATCTTATAGAAATGAATGTTGAAAACTAAAAATAAAATTTTAAAAATAAATCATGTTAGGAGCGGCTAGGTGGCACAGTGAATAGGGCACCAGCCCTGGAGTCAGGAGGACCTGAGTTCAAATCTGGCCTCAGACACTTAACACAAAAAGTAGCCCTGTGACCTTGGGCAAGTCATAACTCCAATTGCCCTCCAAAAAGCAAACAAACAAATAAATAAATAAATCATATTCACTCAAAAAAAGAGCTGCTATAAATATTTTTGGTCCTTTTTCCTTTTTTATGATCTCTTTGGGATACAGACCTAGTAGTGGTATAGATGGATCAAAGGGTATGCACAATTTTATAGTCCTTTATGAATAGTTTGGAGAACTGAATTGTTAAGTATTAATGATTTTAAAAGAAGAAAGGGAAGGGAAGGAACAAGGAAGACTCTATGTAGAAAGGAGTGGGAAAGGCGGGAAATTATCTCACATAATTGGGGTGCACAAGAAGAAGACTACATAAACAAGGAGGGAAATGAGGGAGACAGTTGAATATCACTTTTGTCTGTACTTGTCATAGGAGAGTAGAATACACACAGAGAGTTCTGTGTAAAAACACATTTCACTCAACATGGAAATAGAAGCAAATCGATGAAGACTGGATTAGTGAAGGTATTATCACAGACAACACAAAACCTCAGCACAAAGGGTGGGTCCCAAAGAAAGGTTTAAAAGAAAAGAAAGGGTCAGAGCCTGTGACCCTCCTCTGGGTAAGGGAAAGATAACAGCAAGTGTTAGAGCTGAGCATACTTCCAATTCCTGCCCTCTTCTTTTTTGTGAAGAGCTGACAGAAGCAAAAAACGCAAACTAATAGGATGGAGGGAAATATGTAGTAAACAATCATAACTATGAATGAGATGAACTCACCCATAAAATGGAAAAGGACAGCAGAATAGAATACAAAGCAGAATCCAACAATATGATGTTTACAAGAAACACACTTAAAACCAAGATTTCACACAGGGTCAAAAGAAGGGCCTTGAGCAAAATCTATTATGGTTTCTCTCAGTCAATAATGTAGGAGTAACAATCTTGATCACAGATCAACAAAAGACAGCAAAAACTGTGCATATCCTTTGATCCATCAATATTACTACTAGGTCTATATACTAAAGAGATCATAAAAATGGGGAAAAAAAAAACAAAAAAGACAGCAAAAACTGTCTTAATTAAAAGAGATTTTAGGAAAATTACATTATGCTAAAACATATCAGAGACAATGAATTAATATAAAGACTTCACATGCAAATATATAATTAGCCTCTTTAATAAAATCTAATAAATTTTTAAAAATAAAAAAATTCTCTAAATACTTCAAGGAAAACTAAATGACTTACAGGCTTAAATAGACAGCAAAACTAATAGTAGAGGATTTCAACTGGCTACTTTCAGATCTAATCAAATCTACAAAATAAAAAGTGAAGGACCTGAATAGAATTTGGAGAAGTTGGACATAATAGACTCCAGGAAATTATAGAATAGGAATAAAATACTTCTAAGAGGCTTCAACACTTTTTACAAAAACTAAAAATTGTATTGGGGCATAAAATTTGCCACAAAGAAGTGAAGAAAAACATAAATGTTAACTAAATCTCTTAATTGACCACAAAGTAATAAGATTTATATTTAGCAGGGTGGCTAGGTGGCACAGTGAATAGACCACTGGCCCTGGAATCAGGGGGACCTGAGTTCAAATCAGGCCTCAGACCCTTAACACAAAACTAGCCATGTGAGCTTGGGCAAGTCACTTAACCCCAAGTGCCCTACCTTCCCCCCTTCAAAAAGCAAAAAATAAAATAAAATAAATAAAAATTATATTTAGCAATGGACTATTGTGGAAACAATTTAAAATCAATTGGAGAGTAGATAACTCAAAGAATTGATGGGTTGTAGAATAAAATACAGAAATAATTAATAATTTCATTAAATATAATGACAGCAATGAGACAACATAACAACATTTTTGGAATGCCATGAAAGCAGTCTGTAGGGGAAAATTTATATCTCTAAGCACTCTCATCAACAAAAGAAAAAACAAGTTAATCAATTTGACATGCAACTAAAAAAGTAGAAAACCAACACATTAAATACCAAAATAGAAATTTTGAAAAACAAAGAAGAAATGAGCAAAATTGAAAGCCAAAATCCCACTGAATTAATGAAATTTAAAACTGTTCTAAAATGAATAATAAATAATTTGCTAATTTTATTTTAAAAGAAGAAATCTAAACTATCAGTTTAAAAACAAAAAAGGAAATTATTAGAAAGTATTTTGCTCAATAATATGTCAATAAAACTGACAACCTAAATGAAATTAATTAATATTTATCAAAAAGTAAAATGCCCATATTAACAAACCAAGAAATGAGTAAATTAAAGACTTCAACCTCAGAAATAGAAATTGAATAATCTATAAGTGAGCTCCCAAGGAGGAAAAAATAACCTTGAAACCAGACGGATTCATAAGAAAATTCTGTCAAATATTACAAGAAAAGTTCTTTCTAATATTACACAAATTGTTTGAAAAATGGAAAAATAAAAAGTCTCATCAAATTCTTTCCCTGATAAAAACATGATCTCAAAATTTAAACTATAGAGAAAGTAAACTATAGGTCATTGTGCTTAAAGAATATTGTAATGAATTTTAATTTATTTTTACTGGAATAATATTCTTTCCCAATTACACATAAAAATAATTTTTAGTTTTCATTTTTTCTTTTTTTTTCTTTTTTGGAGGGGGTAAGGCAAGGCAATTGGGGTTAAGTAACTTGCCCAAGGTCATACGGCTAGTAACGTTAAGTGTCTGAGTCCAGATTTGAACTGAGGTCCTCCTGACTCCAGGGCCAGTGCTCTATTCACTGTACCACCTAGCCAACCCTAGTTTCCATTTTTAAAAAAAATTTTAGTTCCAAATCATCTCCCTCCCTCTACCTCCTTCATAACATAGGAAGAAATTTGATATAAGTAATGCATGTGCAATCATGGAAAACATGTCCATATTAGTCAAGCTGTAAAAGAAAATACAGTAAAAAAAAAACACACAGGAAAAAAAATCAAAATATACTATATTTTAATCTGCATTCAGATTCCATCAGTTCTTTCCCTGAAGGTGGATAACACTTTTCATCATGAGTCCTTTAGAATTGTCTTGGATCATTATATTACTGAGAATAGCTTAGTCATTCACAGTTGATTATTGTACAATGTTGCTGTTACTGTGTACAATAGTCTTCTGGTTCTGCCCACTTCACTTTGCATCAGTTCATGTAAGTCTTTCCAAGTTTTTCTAAAATCATAATAGTATTCCATCACAATTATATTCCATAATTTGTTCAATCATTCCTCAAATGATTGATATCACCTCAATTTCCAATTCTTTACCACCCCAAGAAAAACTGCTATAAATATTGTTGTACAATAGGTCCTACCCCTGTCTTTTCAAATCTCTTTGGGATACAGACCTAGTAATAGTATTGCTGGGTCAAAGAGTACGAACAGTTTTATAGTCCTTTAAGCATAGTTCCACATTGCTCTTCAGAATGGTTGGATCAGTTCAGAACTCCACTGACAAGGCATTAGTGTCCCAGTTTTCCCACATCCCCTCCAACATTTATCATTTCCCCTTTATGTCATGTTAACTAATCTAATGGATGTGAGGGGGTACCTCAGAGCTGTTTTAATTTGCATTTCTTTAATTGATAGTGATTTAGAGCACTTTTTCACATGACTATAGATAACTTTGATTTCTTCATCTGAAAATTGTTCATAAATTTGGCTTAGTTCTCCATATATTTGAGAAATAAGACTTTTATCAGAGACACAATGTAAAATTTTTTGTCCCAACTTTCTGCTTTCCTTCTAATCTTTGTGGCACTGTTTTTGTTTGTGCAAAACCTTTTTTAATTTAATATAATAAAATTATCAATTTTGCATCTTGTAGTGCTTTCTATCTCTGGTTATAATTTCTTCCCTTTTCCATAGGTCTGACAGGTAATCTATTCCATGCTCCCTAATTTGCTTATGGCATCACCCTTTATGTCTAAATCATATGCCCATTTTGACCTTATCTTGGTATATAGTGTGAGATGTTGGCCTATGCTTAGGTTTTGCCATCCTCTTTCCTAATTTTCCCAGAATTTTTTTTTTTTTTGTGAAAGAGTGAGCTCTTTTCCCAAAAGCCTGAGTCTTTGGGCTTATTAAATACTACATTACTATGGTCATTTTCTACCATGTATTTATACACCTAACCTATTCCACTGATCCATCACTTTATTTCTTAGCCAGTACTAGATAGTTTTGATGATTTCCACTTTGTAATATAGTTTGAGATTTGGTACAGCTAGGCCATCTTCCTTCACATTTTTTTTTGTTGATTCCCTTCATATTCTTGAACTTTTGTTCTTCCAGACTAATTTTGTTATTATTTTTTTCTATCTCTTTAAAAAGTTTTGTTAAGTTTGGTTGTTGTGGCATTGAATAAGTAAATTAGGTAGAATTGTCATTTTTGTTATATTGTTTCAGCCTAGCCATTAGTAGTCAATGTTTCTTCAATTTTTTAGATCTGACTTTATTTGTGTGAAAAGTGTTTCGTAATTGTGTTCATATAGTTCCTGAGTTTGTCTTAGCAGGTAGACTCCCAAGTATTTTATATTGTTACAGTTATATTAAACAAAATTTCTCTTTCAACCTCTTGCTGCTGGATTTTGTTGATAATACATAGAAATGCTGATGATATATGTGGGTTTATTTATGTCCTTCACCTTTGCTGAAGTTGTTAGTTTTTGAACTAGTTTTTTATTTGACTCTCTAGGATTCACTAATTATACCATCATATCATCTACAAAGAGTCATACTTTTGTTTCTTCATTGCCTATTTTAATTCCTTCAATTTACTTTTCATCTCTTACTGCAATAGCTAACATTTCTAGTACAATATTGAATAATAGTGGGGATAATGGGCACCCTTGCTTCGCCCTTGATCTTATTAGGAAGATTTCTAGCTTATCCCCAGTACTGATAAAGCTTGCTGATGGTTTTGGATAGATACTACTTATTATTTTAAGGAAATTTCCATTTATCCCTATGCTCCCTAGGGCTTTTTAAAAGGAATGGGTGTTGTATTTTGTCCAAAGATTTTTTCTGCCTCTGCCAAGATGATATTATTTTTGTTGGTTTTGTTATTGATTCATCAATTATGCTGAAAGTTTTCCTAATATTGAACCAACCCTATATTCCTGGTATAAATTCCACATGGCCAAAATATATGATCTTTGTGACACTGTTGCAATATCCTTGTTAATATTTTATTTAAAACTTTTGCATCAATGTTCATTAGGGAAATTGTTTATAGTTTTCTTTCTATGTTTTTGCTCTTCTTGATTTAGGTATCAGCACCATATTTGTGTTGTAAAAGGAATTTGGTAGGACTCCCTCTTCACCTATGTTTCCAAATAGGAATGGGATTAATTATTCTTTAAATGTTTGGTAGAATTCACTTGTGAACCCATTTGGCCCTGCAGATTTTTTTTCTTAGGGAGTTCATTGAACACTGTTCAATTTCTTTTTCTAAGATGAGGTTATTTAAGAATTCTATTTCCTCTTCTAGTAATCTGGGCAATATATGTTTTTGTAACTATTCATCCATTTCACTTAGATGGTCAGATTTATTGGCATATAATTGGACAAAATAGATCTTAATAATACATTTCCTCTTCATTTGTGATAAATCTGCCCTTCTAATTTTTGATAATGGTTATTTGGTTTTCTTCCTTTTTTAAGTCAAATTAACCAATGGTTTGTCTATTTAATTTTTTCATAAAATTAAGCTCAAATTTTATTTATTAATTCAATGGTTTTCTTACTTTCAATTTTATTAATCCTTCCTTTGATTTTTCAGGATTTCCAATTCAGTGTTTAATTAAGGATTTTTAATTTTTCTTTCCATTTTTTTAGTTGCATACCCAATTCATTGATCTGCTCTTTCTCTATTTAATTGCTGTAAGCATTTAGAGATATAAAATTTTCCCTAAGTGTTGCTTTGGCTGCATCCCATTAATTTTGGCATTAAAGAAAATGACAACAACGAGATAATATGCCAAAATGTCTCACTGTTGTCATTTTCTTTAAGAAAAGTGATTGTTGGTGCAGCTAGCTGGCGCAGTGAGTAGAGCATCGGCCCTGGAGTCAGAAGGACCTGAATTCGGATCTGGCCTCAGACACTTAACGCACATACAAACAAAAACCTAGCCATGTGACCTTGGGCAAATTACTTAACCCCAATTGCCCTCCAAAAAAGGCAAAAAAAAAATTGATTGTTTCTGTGATTTGTTCTTTGACCCACTCCTTTAGGATTAGATTATTTTGTTTCCAGTTATTTTTTAATATATCTTTTCATAGCCTTTTATTGAATGTAACTTTATGGTATTGTCATCTGAAAATGATATATTTAATATTTCTGCTTTTTCATATTTGATTGTGAAGGTTTTATGCCCTAATATATGGTCAGTTTTTGTGTAGGCACTATGTACTGCTAAGAAAAAGCCTAATACCTCCAATTAGAGGTATACTTCCCCCAGGATTAAACCTGATTGAAACACCATACCTCCTTACAAAACCCTGGCCACTATAAGCTCAGTCAAGTGGTTCATCAATGTTAGAACAGGAATCTCCTTTAGTGAATTCAGCATAGTTATTTACAGATAAGGAAACTGAGACCCAGAGAGAAGTGACTTTTCTGAGGTCACACCGGTAGTGAGTAGGAGAGTTGAGATTTACACTCAGCTTCTATCATTCTAAACCCAGGAGTTTTCAGGATGAAACATCCTTTCATGGCATAGTTCCCTTCTTGCATTAAACTTTGAAGTTGTATTTGTAGATGCTATTGTCCTCAGGAAAGCTGTGCAAGTCTTAAAACATTATAAAGTATAGCTTCTTTCTCCTCTTCCTCTTTTTCTCCTTTCCTTTTCCTCTTTACCCTCATCCTTCATCATCATTTCATTACTGTCACCATCATCATCATCTTCTTCTTCTTCTTCTTCTCCTCCTCCTTCTCCTCCTCCTCCTCCTCCTCCTCCTCCTCTCCTCCTCCTCCATTTTCTCTTCCTCTTCCTCCTCTCCTCCTCCTCCATTTTCTCTTCCTCTTCCTCCCCCACCAGTTCCACCCACTCACCATCATCCCCATCCTCTTCCTCCTCATTATTACTATTATTGTTGTTGCATATGTCCTATAATGCTCCCAAATACAATTTTTTCTGATCTCCTGGTCAACCTAATGGTCCCAAACTTTCCAAATAAAAGGGGATAATAGAGAAGACATTGGACCTAATGGAAGAAGCAATGTAGGTTCAAATTCTGTGTGACTATGACTATTAAGTCATCTCCCCTCTCCAGGCCTCAGTTTCCCCACTTGTGAAAGGAAAGCTTGGACTCAGGGTGCTCTTAGGTTTCTTCCAGCTCTAAATTGCTTAACCTCTGGTCTTTCCTCCTTCATAAAGTTGTTGAGAGGAAGTGCTATAGATACGTGACTCGTTATTCTTAATTATAGCCCTCTACTTAGAGTTTTTAGAAACCACGTTCCCTGAGGAATTCACGACCTTATTTCTATTTCAGGAAAAGTACAAGTCATTGAAGCTGATCTGAATACCAACAAGACAGCTGCCCTTTGTAGAGTTCACTCAGCAGCTGTGTGACACAGGTCCTTGGCCTTCAGCAACGAAAACGAGCTCGTTTCTCTCTTTTTTACCTTGAAGAAAATGCCCCGGGAAGCTGAATGTTCCCCCGTACTTATCACTAGTGTCATTGAGAAGCTTCCCTCTCCCCCAAAAAAGTGGTGAAAGCCATTTTCCCAGCAGAATTCAGGTCCTTGCCCCCCCAGTCTGTAAAATGGGGGGAAAACATGATCCCTGTGCCAACTCCCCAATCCATATTTGTTGTAAGGAGAGGGATTTACAAAGCTTCAAGGATTATGAAAATGTCACCCTTTGCCAGAGCAGGAGTGGGAGTGGGAGAGCTTCAGAAAAAGATCCAACGCTGGGCTCTGGTAGGTCAAGATTAAGTCCTGAGCAAGGCTAACTACAAGGAAAAGGGATCAGACTTTTCCTCTCACTCCCTTATTCATTATGTTCCCATCCTAAAACAGAACTTTGGAGGAAAAATCTCTGAAATAAATGTAGGTCATATCCAAGGTCTCCTCCAAAGGTACTAACAGGGTTCCCTCTAGAATGGGCTCAGTATAAAAGTCATGGCTATCAGGTATAGGACAGCTATTTTTGGGCAATGAGTACTGACTCAGAGACCCCAGACCTCTTGAGCTCATGAAGCAGTAGATGCTGAGGCTGGAAACATTGATCTCTCAAGAGAGATCATCTCCGTCTCGAGATTGCTACTGGGCCACCTGTGCTCAGGGCAGGAAATAGGAAACATAAGAGGTGGTCAAGTCTCTGAGGCCCTGAATCACAGTCTCCTTGGCATACACAAGACAATGACCATTTCTATGTGATCAGCCACCATGGCCATTTAGGGGTGTTATGTGAATTTAAGATCTTTCCTGCCCCTGGGCCCTTTGATAGGCTTAAGTGCACCTTGGAGCCTATGGCAGGAAGCTTGCTTTTCAGGAGATACCTTGTGATTGGGCAATGGGTCAAGAGGGTTGTTACATTCTCTGAGCCAGGAGAAGGCTATATAAACCCTGATATGAGGCTTTGTTTTGGGGCTCACTTTGAGAAGTGTTGTGTGATTTGACCAAATGAGACTCTGGGCAGCTGTTGAAGCTCCCCCCCCCCCCACCCCGGCTTTGAAAATCCAGATGTTGATGCTTCCCTCTCTAGTAACTGTGACTAGGCATGGATGTAATGGTCAGACAGTTGGAGGCCTGTCTGCTGAAATGTTTCTCAGTCTTCTTGTAACTTCTGTTTGTAACCTGTCTGTATACTCTGAAGCTTGGGGTGCTGACTGTCTCCACTGAACAAGGTAAATGATATGTTTGATGGATTAAAGCAAGATTGTTAACCCATTTTGAGTTGCTTTCCTTTGGAAAAGAAGATCTAAGAACCTGTGTTGGCAGCCCCCCTGGTTATTTCAGGGTGCTTGCTGCTATAGGGAGGCAGGGGCAGGGGCAGAGGCAGGGAAAAAACTCCTCCTTCCTTGGTCAGACATTCAAGAGAAAGCCTGACAGGGCCCAAATGACATGCTCAGAAGAGCTGATTCAGTAGTCAATCCTGTGTGACCAATAGGGGACCAATAAGGGGATTCTCCAGCACAGGGAGGGGCCATTATTCAGGGCAGAGACAGAGCATTTCCATTTATCCATTGGAAACATGCCCAGCCCTACTGGAAGTACTCTAGTCCATTACTTCAAAGGGTAGATCAGCCCCATTTTGTAAACAAGTTGTTATTAATTACAGCTCGGTCACTATTTGATACCCAACTTCCTACCCTCAAAACCCCCTTATATAAAATACTGCAATTTTTACATTGGTTTTTAAAAATGTTGTTTTCAAGTGCCAGAACTTCAGATATTATCAGCCAACAGATATTGTTCCAGGATTAGAAAGTGATCTTCCTGCTCTAATCTTTCCTGTTCAGGCAACTTCTGGACAGCTTTGTTCTACGTAAAAAGGATATTGAGCTGCTGGCGCATTTCCATAAGAGAACAACTATTTTGTTAAAGAGTCTCCAAGTCATGCTGAGGAGGAGGAGAGAGAAAAGGGATGGGGGTGTTTAGCCTAGAAAGGGAGGACTGGGAAGGCTGCGTGACTTGCCCAAGGTTAGTAAATGGCAAAGGCAGCATTTCAACCCAGGTTCTGTGCAATGGGCAGAGATTATGGCAACATTCTAAAAAATTCCAAGGGAGCTAAGATTTGATTAATGTGGGTCTTCCCTCCAAGGATGTGGATCACAGTCCATTCCATCCCTGTTTGCTCTGGGCCAGGCTCATTCATGATCTCCCACAAATTCACCACAGAAGGTCCACCTAGAATGGGAGGGAGCTATCTCACTTTCTCCTGACATTGGAAGGATGTCAGTGGAGTTCATGGATTGTCCCGTGGTTTTCCTTCACTCTCACCAGGTGAGCCTTCTTTCTTTTTTTTTTAAGCATACATTTTTCTGATAACAGATTAACATAAGGGGGAAAACTTCCTAACAGTTGGAGATATTCTAAAATGGAATGGACTGCTTTAGAGGTTATCTGATTTCCTTCAGTAGAGGGAGTTGTGGAGAGGATTCCTGAAGTCAATCAATCATTCAGTCAACATTTATTATGTGTAAATAGTCCCTGCCCTCAAGGACCTTGCATTCTAACAGGAGACAACATGCACTTATATAGGAAAATACAAGACAAGGTAAAATAGATAGCAGGGATGTTGGGGAAGAAGGCACTGGGAGGGGGGACTGATGGTCTCCTGCAGAAAGTGACATTCAGGTTGAATTTTGAAAGGGAATCAGGAATTTCAGAATACAGAGGTGAGGAGAGTGAGTATTCCAAGTATGAGAGCAGCCAATTGGTCAATAGGCATTTATTACGTGCTTGTTATATATCAGGTACTGTGAAAAGTGCTGGAGATACAAAGAAAAACAAAAACAGTCTTTGATTTCCAGGATCCCATAGTCTAATGGGAGAGAAAACACACAAACAACTAAGTACAAGCAAGACATAGATAAGAAGACACTAGGCTTTCAGCACGGTGGGAAAGGATCCTCACATAAATGTAGGATTTTAGCTGAGACCTGAAGGAAGCCAGGGAACCCAGGAGGTAGACGTGAGGAACAAGAGAATTCCAGGCTTAAGGCACAGCCAGAGAAAATGCCCAGAGATGGGAGGAGTAGGGAATAATGAGGAAGCCTTGGTCACTGGATGGAAGAATATTGGGGGTGTGTGAAGGGAGGTAAGGTATGAGAAGTCTGAAAAAGTAGGAACAGTTCAGATTATAAAGGGCTTCAAAGATCTAAGGATTTTCTATTTAATCCTACAGGTAATAGGAAGACCCTGGATTTTAGTAAATAGGCGGTGACATGGTCAGACCTGCACTTAAGGGAGGTTGCTTTGAGAGCTGAGTTCAGGACAGGGAGATGAGACAAGGAGACTAACCAGCAGGCTGTTGCAAATAGAAAGGACAGGGCTTGACAACCAACAGAATTTGAGTCCCGAGAGTGAAGAGCTGAGGATGATGCAAGCCTGGGTGACTTGGGGGATGGTAGTGCCTTTGGCAGTAACAAGAAAATCAGGACGAGGGGGACATTTTGTGGGCAAGAGAATGTTTAGTTTTAGGCATGTTGAGTTTAAGTTTTTGACAAGACATCCCATTCAATGGGTAATTTGGGTAATTTGTTTTTGACAAGACATCCATTCAATGGGTAATTTGGGTAATTTGGCGATTCAAGACTGAAGGTCAGGAGAGAAAGCAGAGCTGAACAAATAGATCTAAGAAGCATCTTCATAGAGAGGAAAACTGAATTCATGGGAGACTGTGAGATCACCAAGTCAAATAGTATTTAGGGAGAAGAAAAGATGGATCCAGACAGAGCCTTGGAGGACAACCAAAGTTAAAAGACATGACCTGGATGAAGATTTGCAAGGTAAACTGAGAAGGAACAGTCAGGTAAGTAGGAGAACTGGGATAGAGCAGTATCACAAAGAGACTCATGGAGAAGGTGGTCTACAGTGTTAATGGCTGCATAGTTGTCAAGAACGATGAGGATTGGGAAAACTCCCACAGAGTTGACAAGGAAGAGAGATCATTGGTAACTTTGCAGAGATCAGTTTCAGTTGAATGATGAAGTTGGAAGCCAGATGGTGGAGAATGAAGAAGAGAGTGAGAGGGAAGAAGTGGAGACACTACTGCAGGCTCCCCTTTCAGAGTTCACCCAGAAAAAGGGGGAGCATAGGACGATAGCTAGTAGGGATGGATGCATCAGTCAAGTGAGGATTTCTGAAGACACAGGCATGTTTGCAGGCAGTAGAGAAGCAGTAGTAGACACGGAGAGATTGAAGGTTAGTGAGAGAATAGGAATGATGGAGGGAGCAATCTGGAGAAGGGAAGATGGATTGGGATCATTCGTTCCTGTACAGGGATCTGCCTTGGTGAAGAGAATGGCCACCTTTTTTAGTGAGACATGGGTGAAGGGAGGAAACAGCAGCAGAAGATGTCTGAATGATATGGGTCAAAGAGGAAAGGAGAGGGACTTTTCAGGGAATGAATTGAATTTTTTCATTGAAATATGAGATAAAGTTCTCAGCTGAGAGGATGGGGGAGGAGGAGCTATGGGAGGTTTGAGGAAGGATGAAAAGGTTTGGGAGAGCTGTTATGGAGAGGGAGATGGTGAATTGATTAAAGAAAAAGATTGCCTTGCCTGGTGAGAAGTTGAAGTCTCCTAGTATGAGGGCAGGAGTTGGTGAGTGGATAAAAATGTGAATATCTTGGAGGCTGGTAGACTACAGCCATCAGATAAATGTGGCTTGAGAAAACCTGCATGAAGGAGAGTTTCCTGAGTGATTTCATTGGGCTTTTCCAGAGAGCCATCCCATATAACAAATAGTATTTTTTAAAGGAAAAAAGAGGATAAAGTCTGCAAAACAGTGCCATGTGTAACCCCTGTGTACCTCCCACTTCCTTGAAGACAGGCATTGCAGGGAACAGGATGTCTCCTCAAGTCTCTTTATTCCAGTCCTACTGGGTCTTTATAATTTTGCTACCCTCACTTCTGACTGTATTGGTGAGGGCTTGTTCTTCCCATGTACATCTCTCAAGGTTTCTTGATATTCATTCCCATCATCATTTCTTGTGTCATGTGTCACGGTTTGCTGAGTCTCTTCCCAGTCAGCACAGTTTTTGGTTTTGTATCACCTTTGCCCCTCACAATATCCCTCCTCTCCTCTAACTAACAAGTTATGTCTTGTAACAAAAATTAAAGAAGAGAGAAAAAAGTCACTTTCACAAAACCAGCCAATTTATATATCAGCCATAGCTAGTGGTAGGGGAGACAGTACTTTTTAGAAGAGGATTTTTAAAAATCTAACTAGAAGATCAATTATGAAAAAGAAATTTATATAGAAAAGAAATTTGAGATATAGAAATTCTATTTAAGACTCAAGATGTTATTAAAGTAATGCAGGTTTTCTAGACACTAAGAGGCACTTGGCATCCCCAGTGAATGCTAAGTAAATCATAGACATTGATTGTTAGGGGGGGAAATAATCATCTGTGTTCTTAAAAGCCTTTCCTTGTATAGGGTAAGTACAGTATACAAAGTATATTCATATTAAACACAGTATACTCAATATAAGTTTTTTAATAGGAACTCATATGCAGACCACAAGGAGAAAGCTGATTGAAGGGAATGTGAGAGACAAAAGAAACATTAAATGGTTGGTTTTCAATTTTGCTGTTTTAAAGACCATGCATTATTGATTCTGTTCAAAAATATCACTATCACGAGGTGACTAGAGCAGCGGCCCTGGAGTCAGGAAGACTTGAGTTCAAATCCAGCCTCAAACACTTGACATAGCTGTGTGACCTTGGGCAAGTCACTTAATGCCAATTGCCTTGCCTTTCCCCTCCAAAAAAAAGTCATTGCCTTTACCAGCCCCCTCTAATCCCTCCCAATAGAACCTGCTCTTATAATAAAAGACAGTTAAGCAAAATAGACAAAGCCATTTATTATCTGAGACAATATATGCCATACTCTGCACCTGCAGTCCACCATGTTTCTGATGAGGAGATATGCAGTATCATAGTGCTACTAATGGTTACTAGCATTTTACAATTTGCAAAGCCCTTTCCAGACACCATTTACCTGGAATCTCAGAGCAGCCTGTGAAAAGACTCCAAATTACAGACCTTATCTTCTTTGACTTGAGACTTGGGAAGTTGTAACTTGCTCCTCATCCTATAGACCTAAAGCACTGGGAGTAGGTGTTAAATCCAGCCTGTCGGGACTGCACTCATCCCCTCCTTAGAGGTCTTCAGACAGAGGATGGGTGACTACCATTGGATCTGTCAACGTGGGTATTCCTCCCATGTAGGGGTTGGACAGCATGGCCACTGAGGGCCCTTCTGACTCTCAGATTCTGGGATTCTGGGCCTTGATCCCAAGGCAGCTCATTCCATTTTGGGACAGCTCTGATCCTTCAAGACAAATTTCCCTCCTTGTAACTCCCCCACCATAGGTCTGGTTCTGCCTAAAGAACAAGTCTCACTCCTCCCCCAATGACAATCAAACCCACCACTATCTTCCTCCTCCTCCAATCTTCTCTTCCCTGGGGGCTAAAATAGTCACCCTACTTTCCACAGATCCTCCAGTGATAAGGTTCTTTCTGACTCCAGAGGGCAAGACCAGGAGGAGTGGGTGGTTACTCTAGGCATTCTGAACTGAACCGGTACTTTGTTCATATCAGTCAGGTGTGACTCCATTTGGGGTTCTCTTGCCAAATATACTAGAGTGCTTTGCCATTTCCTTCTCTACAATACAATACAGTGCTCATTTGTGATGTTCTGAGGTCACTATGTGACCTGAGGAGTTTCTATTGGAGTTTGGCACCTTTGGTTTAGATTAGAAGATGAAAGTGTAGAGCATAAAGGATCGAGACAGAAGACCCCGAGATTAAAATTGGAAGTGGATCTTATTGCTGTGAGACTGCCAAGGTCACATGCCCAAATCAGACAGTGAGTTGGCACAGACAGTGTGCTGGTTTTTAAAGAGATTCAATATTCAGGTTATGTAAGCTGAAACTACAATCAGTGATTGGTCAGTGTATATTTGAATTTCCCTGGCTCGGAAGTTTCCCTAGGCTGAAACTCCCACCCACAGATCAATTAGGGGAGGTGAAGGGTGGAGTTGTGCTCAACAAAAGTAAGGCCAGGGAACAGATGATAAATTCACCCCAGGAACGAATCTGTAAAAACAGTGCCAGAAATGCTAAGGCTCAGGATGAACTAAGGTTTCCTAATGAAGGTCGTGGGTTTGCTGTGTGTGTGTGTGTGTTTAAAAGCTCAGTTATGGAGAGGAGGAAGATGAAGGAAGTTACAGGAAGGCTGCTTGGGGTGGCTGGAATGGTGCTGACAGCAGAGAAAAGGGATCACTGCTCCATTCTTACTACAGGGAAGGATGTCTGAACTGGAGATTACCTATTGAAAAGGGTCACCAGTGAGCTCAGATTTAAGGCAACTAAAGAGTTAGTAAGAAATCAGCCCTGGATGCATTCAAGTCACATGGCTGGCTTTTCCTTGGGTATTCAAAGAACTTATGGTGGTAATGACTGAGTGATAGGTGAAGAGGATGGAAAGGGAGAGTACAGAATCAGAGCTGGAAGGGCCCTCAGGGGTCATCAGCCCTGAGTCATCAGCCTGGAATTCCTCTTTGGGTTCCACCTGTGATTTCACTACATACAAAAAGAACTATGCCTACCACCTAACCCATTGCACAATTTAGGGAGTTGCTTGTGGCCCTGAGAAATTAAGTCATTTATTCAAAGTGACAGCTGTCCCCTGGACAAGAACACCTGGGCCCCCCTCCAACCTGTCTCACAAGCATCCAGGCCACCTTGGTCTGAATAGCCAAGACAGTGCAAATTCCCTTCTAAAGGGCAGAGTGGGCCCAGGGCCTGGGCGCAAATCCTGCCTCTGACTCCGCTACTAGGGGTGTGGCTATAGACAATGGAACCATTCTCAGTTTGTTCCCCCATTTTAGAAATGGGAGTAATCATAAAGTGTAGTGGTGATCCCTACACTTACTTTGACTGTGAGATGTTGCCTCTCAGGCTGAATGAGGCTCATCCTTCCCCAAACACTGAAGCACAGTTAGCGTGTTTTCCTCATTGTTCACTAGGCTAGACACCCCCAGTTCCTTCGTCTGGTTCTCCAGTGGCACGACCTCAGGGCCCTTCCCCATCGAGATTGCCTTCCTCCATAGGATCTCCAGCTCATTCATGCAGCCTGATAAAGGCAAGAGTACAGCAGCAGTGTCCTCAGTGATTAATCCATTGGTGTGCATTTGTTAAGTATTGACCATTGACCCTGCTTTTATTAAGTGTTCTTGGTCCTTGTCTCTCTTAAGAAAGCCTGAGATTATATCTGCTTTAGTTTTGGCTTCTATGTCATGTAACCTATTGAGCCTACAATTCCCTAAGACCTTGAGAACATTTTCAAACTCTCCATTAGCTTCTTTGGCATCACAACTGATATGGTAACTAAAAGAACTGACACAATCTCAGGAGACACAGAAAAGTACAGCTTCTAGGAATAAGAAAGGCTAGTCTTGATTTTGTTGCGAATAGATCCTAGCTATAGTATTGTGCTAAGTGTTGTGAAGCATTTTAGGAAGGAGAAATTCAGGGGTGGGCCAGTGATCAGAATGGTGAAGCCATTCCATTTGAGGGTCAGTTGAGGAACTGGGAATGTTTTCCATGGATAAGAGAAACTAAGAGGAACGTAATGACTGTTTTTAAATACTTGAAAAGTAGTTGTATAGAATTAGGATTGTTTTGTTGGGCCCTAGGAACAGCAGGTGTAAGAGGCAAAGGGACAGCTTTAGACTTTAGGTGAAATGATTTCTCAAACACCAGACCTCTGTCCACCAAAGGAGAAAGGGCTGCCTCAGCAGAGGCTGGGACTGAGTGATCATTTGTTGTCAGGTTAGAGCACCAGGTCTGTCTGGACCAGATGGTCACTGAGGTCCCTTCCAGCGCTGACATTTAGCGACTCATTTTTTTTTCTCAAAAAAGTCTTAACCTTTTAAAAAAATCTTCTATAGAGCATAATGCCCTGAGGGTAGGTGGTTATTTTATCCCTTGCCTAGCTTAATGCCTGGCATATAGGAAATACCTGATTTGTTTGTTGAACTTAACTTTTAAAGCCCTTCAAATGGTTGAGAAATCTCCTTTGAGAGTTTCCAACATTTTTATCTGCTTTCTAACTTTCCTCCAATTAAAACCTGCTTTTCCTTTAGCATCAGAATTCAAAGTCATTTTTAGAACTTCTGGTTGTTGTTCATCTATGTAAGACTCTCTGTGACCCCATTTGGGTTTTTTGGTTTTTTTGGCAAAGATACTGGAATGGTTTGCCATTTCCTTCTCCAGCTCATTTTACAAAAGAGGAAATGGAGGAAAATAGGATTAAGTGACTTACCCCAGGTCACACAGTCAGGAAGTGTCTGAGGCTGGATTTGAACTCAGGTCTTCCTGACTTTAGACATGATGCTCTATCCACTGCACCACAAAACTGTTCCTTAAAAATTCTTATTCAATTCAGAAAATGACTACAGTATTATTTTGTACTATTTTGCATTGAAAATAAATAGTATTTTAGTTATGGGTTAAATAAGCTGCTGAGGATGGGTTTGGGAAGCCAAGCACCATTTATTATATTGATTTTATGGAAAAATGTCTTCTTGACTTCCAAAGCAATTGAGTTCCATATGAACTTTGGAATACAGCTGTATTGTTACATATGCTGTTATTAGCTGAAAGTAGCACAGGTCACTGTACTAAAGCTAAAAGGGTAAGTAGCAGAACAGGAATGCAAATCCTGCTTCTCTGATCCCAAAGCCAGTGTTCCTCTACACCAGGCTGCCTCCCTCTCACCATATAACAGCAATTTCTTTATCAGCATTTTAGTTATATACTCAAAAATTTCTCAGCAATACACACAAATCACTAAGGGGAAACAATGTCTTAAAAGATGATTTCATTATTGATAAGGCATCTTTGAACACTCTTCAATGTCTAATTAACAAGGCCATTTTATAGTCACAAAGTTCAAAATTTTATAGTCACATTTATAAAAGCCTTTAGTAATCTGACAAAGTGGAAAATCCTTCAATTTTGTCCCATGATCCATGAGGGGGTGGGTTATTCAATGCTGCCCTTTTGGCTCTGGGAGGCAGTCATCTAGGAAGTATCCGGCCTTTTCCCACTGCTGGCTGTCACTGGGCCATGGAAATCTTGATGTCCAGCTGTGAAGACAGCCCTGGCACTGCTGCTTTTTCTCTCATCCAATTCTTGGCATCTCCCAAAGATGTCAAAAATAAGGCCTTCTCAAAGATAGGGGCCTGCTCCTCTTCTGCCCCGATGTTTACAACTTTTTCTACTGTCTCCATCACTGGGTCTTTGGACTCAAAAGCTGGACCTGGAAATTCCTCATTGTATTTGGATGTGCTAGGGGTCTGGGGCTCATTTCTCATATCTTCTAGCCCAGAGGCTACTTTACCTGTCTGAAATACTTTAGGAGGCTTTCTGTTCAAAAGATTATCCAAGTGAGTCATTCTTATGGTGTTTTGGACTGTGCTAAAGTTCTGAAGGTACTTTGAGTGTCTTGCATTTGAAGAATACTGAAATGGGGAAGGTTTTGGAGTTGAATCATCAGAGCTGTTTTTGGATTCTGGACTGGCTCTGTGGGTTAGGAAGTCATCATCTGGCACTTGGATGTATGGGAAATCTGTTTTCTTCTGTGTTTCTTCTTTTGTCATGTTTTCTGCCTCAGGAGGCACTGCATTAGCATATATTTGCCATTCCTCTAAGAGTGTTCCCTTTGGACTGAAAGTCGAAGTCAGTGGATCACTAATTAAGGCTTTTATGATTTCATTGTTCTTTTTCAAAACAAGATTTGGTTTCCCACTCCCTGGTTTTTCTTTATTTTTCAGGTAACACCTGTTTCTGGTCAAAAGAAACATTTGTATATATCCTGGATCATGAAAAATTATGGGATTGGTGCTACTTAGTATCTGTGGAGTAAAAAAAAAAGATATTTAGATTTCCTTCTAGACATAAGCTGGCCATTTTATCTACAAATATGCAAATTACCTCACTGCCATAAACTCCCAAATGAGAAATCGCTGGGCAGAAGTATCTACTGATATTCAATCACACAGAGAATATATCTCTGGTTATGTATCTTTCTTTTCTAGCTTTTCAACCTCTAATGTTGATTAAGTACAAGTAAAGATATTTTATAGACTAACCCAGTACTTCTCAATCTTTTCAAACTCAGGATGCCTTTACAGACTTAAAAATTATTGAGGATCCTCCATAAAGCTTTTATTTATGTGGGATACATCTATCGAGATTTGTGATATTAGAAATCACAATGGCTTAGCATTATTATGAAAAATTTTTTGACATTACAGACCCCCTGAAATGGTCTTGAGACTTCCAGAAGCTCCTGGCCCACATTTTGAGAACTGTTGGTCTAATCTTTTGAAATGAAAGAATGGGGGGTGGGGAGAGGCAACTGCAACTAGGAATTTTTTAATTTGGTCAGTGTGGAGAGTGGGTGCTCCTGGGGTTGTGGCCTCCATGAGAGAGGAAACACACTCTGGAGAGCCAAGAGGTGTCTACACGGCTGGTGACTGGCAGGGATGAAGGGTAGGACCGGCCAGAGATACAGCTGATCTGGAGGGGAGGAAGATATGCCGTGAGACAAGGCTGCTGCTGGGGATGGAACTGGATGTGAAGGAGCTCACTTGAAATGCAGCTTCCCTCTAAGGTAGGACACACATCCCAAGATGGAGCTGGTGGTGCCCCCTAAACATCAGTGGCTAAGGAAATAGTCCTGGTCATACTACAGCTCTGTATCTTATATGTTTATTAGGAATCTTGTATGTTTATTAGGAATCAGGAAGACCTGAGTTCAAATCTGGCCTCAGATACTTACTAGCTGTGTAACCCTAGACAAGTCATTCAATCTCTATTTGCCTCAGCCCTTCAAATGTAAAATGGGGACACACCATAGAAGGAAATGGCAAGCCATTAGAGTAGCTTTCCCAAGAAAACCCAATGGATGGGTCCACAGAGTCATGAAGAGTCACACACAACTGAGTGACTAAACAGCAGCAGCGTTTCCAAGGCTCTCTGATCACAGAATCAAAGTCCCAGATCTCCATAGCAAGATGGTGCCCAGAGGCCGCCTGATTCAGCCACTCACCAAAGAAGAATCCCCTTGGTGATGACAGTACCAGGGCAGCAGCCAGCCTGTGCAGGAGGACTTCTAGAATCTTTTCACCATCCATTTTCTGTGTATTTATTGTTTTTAAAGAATAAGAACCCCAAAGTGCAAGAAAAACCATACCAGGATGGCCAGTAAATCCAATAATATTCTCAGAGAGAGAGAGAGAGAGAGAGGGAGAGAGAGAGAGAGAGAGAGAGATGGAGAGAGAAAGCATCATCTTGGGACATGTTTCCTACCTCAGAGGGAAGCTGCATTTCAAGTGAGTCTTTCACATCCAGGTCCCTCCTCAGCAATGGCAGCCTTGCCTCAGGGCATACCTTCCTCCCCTCCAGGTCAGCAGTATCTCTGGCCTGTCCCACCCTTCATCTCTGCCAGTCACTAGCAGTGTAGACACTTCATGGTTCTCCAGAGTGTGCCTCCTCTCTCATGGAGGCCACAAACCCAGGGATGCTCACTCTCCACATTGACCAAATTCAAAAATTCCTAGTTAAGGTTCTGATTAAAAACCAAATGTCCAAAGTCATGGTGTCCTATTAAGTGAATCTTAATCATAATCTCATTCCAATAGATCAAGCCAAAGAAACAGCAGACTGAGCTAGAAGTAGTATAATATAACAGGTTGTGCTGGACTAGGTAGCTGGGAAAACAGAAAGTTTAAGTCTTACTTCTACTCCCTACCTGAATGACCATAGACAAATGGCTTACACTGTCTGAGCCTCAATTTCCTCATCTGTAACATAAGGAAGTTGGATGAGATAGCTGTTAAGGCCTCTTCCAGGTTCTATTATCCTATGAACCCAGTCCATTTCAAGAAGGCAAAATCCAGACACACTAGGCCTTTGCTTTGGTGAGAAGGGCAGGTGACACCTGCAGCTGGATTTTGGGCCAACTGAAGCATAAAGATATAAAAGCAGCTTCTGAGGGCCTGGTTATGAAGGAGAGGGCAGCCTGTCCTACCAGCAGTCTGGTGAGGTCCTGGTCACTGCGATATGATAAGGAATTCTCAGAGACCTTCCTCGTCATAGGTAGGTGATATGGCCATGCCATGGCTCAGGTTGGCCAATGGATCCCCCCTCCACCCAGAGAGAAAGAGGAGCCCTGAGAGGTGCACATTGGGCATGTATGCTGCTGCCCTGTACCAGACAAGCCTTGAACTGTGTGGCACAGCTTGGCCCACTGCCAGCTTCCTATTTCTGAGGGACAGAAGGGCAGGAGCTCTTAACCTGGGGGCCATGAACTTTTATTTAAAAAAAAAATCTTTAGATAACTATTTCAATATTAATGATTTCCTTTGTTGATCCCTGTATTTTATTTTATGGATATAAAAACACAGGCATATATGTATGTTGGGTGTGTATGATTATGTACATGTGTATACACACATGTATATTGTATAAGTGTGATATATCTATGTATATATACATAGATACACATGCACATATATGTATAAGCGTATATACACCCTCATAGTATACACATAAAACTAAATTAAGCATATATAATTATATCTCCTTCTCTCTCTCTCTTCCTCCCCCTCCCCTCTCCCTCTGCCTCTCTCCTCTTTCCTTTCTCCTCTCTCTGTGTCTCCATCTCTGTCTGCATCTCCATCTCTCTCTCTGTCTCTGTCTCTGTCTCTGTTTCTCTGTCTCTCTGTGTCTCTGTCTCTGTCACTCTCTCTGTCTCTGTCTCTCTCTTTCTGTCTCTCTATTTCTCATTTTTATAGTTCCAGACCTAAGCACAAAGCTGACACACATGAACAGATGTCCTTTCTACCCGCTGCTAGACCAGGCCCCAGGGCAGCCCCAGGGCAGAGTCAGACACGCAGGTTCTCTGCCAGCCTCACTAGACTGGGAGCTCCCCAGGGACTGTCTTTTGCCTTTCTTTGTATCCCTAGTGCTGGTTTCCTAATGTCCTGCAGACATGTCAACATCCTTTCCACCTAATCCAGAAGTGGGAGTAATGCTGCACCTGCCATCCCCTCTCAGCTCCACGGTGACCATCCCCTGGACCTTACCAAAATGGCCCAAAAAATGCTCGTTTTTGTTACCGGGAAAGAAGCCTCTTCCTTGGACTGATCGAGGTCGATGATCTTGGCGTTCGGCTTGTTCAGCTCATCCTCGAAGCTCAGAGGGATCAGGTGCGTCGTCTCGTTCTCCACCCCGTGTCCAGTGGGACGGACGTTCTTGCACCATCTACTGCTCCCCAGAGGACCGTCCTTTTGGGCGATCGCTTTTTTCCTGTAAAGGATCAGAGGTTTAGCAAAAGGTAAATGCTGGAGGGATGTTCTGGGTCAGCCCAAAGGCACCGGTGCAGGTGTTAACATGTATGGAATCCCACCATCCATCCCAATCAACCAACACTTTGTGAGCACCCACCACCTCCGGTGATTGAACTGAGCACCTCACCGACACTCATTTGATCTTCAGGACGACCTTCACAGGCAGGTGCTACTATGATCCCCATTTTATAGCTGAGGAAACTGAGGCTGACTGAAGTGAAGTGATTTTATCACAATCAGCCTAGTAGGGTTCCGAGTCTGGATCTGACCTCGGGACACAGAACTCTATTTTCTACACTTCCTAGCTGCCTTTGTACACCTAGCTTCTGGCGAAAACAAGGCAAAAATGAAACAGTCCCCCCTGCTCTCAAGGAGCTTACTTACATTGTACTGAATTCTTCATTCTCTTGAGTACTTCCGATGGCTAAAGCGCACCAAGCTAGGAGCTACGGGGAATGGAAAGATGAGCAAATAGTGGTCCCTGCCCTCAAGAAGCTTCTGTTGGGATGTGTATCCAGCATTCTAATATAATATAGGATGCAGGGAGTGTGGCAGCATTTAGTTCCAGGGGGTCCAGAATTAGGAAGATCATGGAGCCCCCTACATGGATACAAGGTCCTTGTCAATGGTGAACCAGAGCTGTCCTGAGAACCAGGATCTATTTGGAGATCTCCTTCCTTGCCGAGAGTTATGGTCATAGGACCATAGATCTACATCTGCAAATGACCTCAGAGGTCATTGATTTGAATCATCTATTTTTATAGATAAGGAAAATGAGACCCAAGGGAATTCAGTGACCTCCCTAGCATCAGAAATAGGATTTGAACTCAGGTCTTCCAACTCTATAGCTAATGCTCTTTCCCCTGTACCATGCTGATGAAAGATCAGAAAAAAAATCCTCTTTACCAGCAGGCCATCCTATGACCCCACTTTTCCAGGTACCTTCCTTAATCAGAATGACCTGACAGTAGGACAGACAGCAACCTGCAGAACCTGCTCAGACTCAACCACTTAACCAGGGTGGCTGAGACCTGAAACCTGGGCCCACTCTGCCCACTTCCTTCTTAGCTCTAGGTCGAGGGGTTAGTAGGAAATGGAGGCCCAAGTCCTGGAAGAAAGTGGATCACTTCCACAATCCTGGGGGCAGAAACACCTAAGGAGCATTTAATAAGCAGTTATTATTGCAGTCAACCAATATCTACTGTGTGCCAAGCCCTGGGGATACATAGAAAAGACAGTCCATGCTCTCAAACAAATAAAATGCATTCAGCGTAGAAGGGAGGTGTTCCTACAGTGACTGGAAGGAATAGGAAAGTCCTCCCATAGCACCTGGGCTTGGACTGAACCTTGCAGAAAGTCAGTTACTAGTGGTGGAGGGAGAAGGCACAGTTTCCAGGTACGGGGGGGCCTAGCAAAGGCTGGCTGGGGGTGTCTGAGGAATGGCAGGCAGGCCAGGGTGCCAGGATTGTGAGTAGAGTGTGTGGGTGGAAGCATTCCAGGAGAGGTGTAACATGAGGGCATTGGCCTGGATGGCCTCTGATGGCCCTTCCATCTTCAGATCTATGGTCCTGGGGCCTCATGTTCCTGACACTGAGGAGTCATGGGATTCAGGTTCTGTGGCCCAGAGACATAACTGCTTGTTATTGTCTGTGAAGGACTCTGCTCTCTGGGATTATATTATAAGCTCCCAATTTGCCCAGTCTTTCCACCACTTCCTAAGGCATGATGGTCCATCAGAGGCTCTCATGTATGTTTCCCATGCACCAAGATCTCTCCTTCTTCTCCTTGCTGACGATCTTGACAGAAGCCTGAGAATCATGTCCCTCATATCAGAGCTCCATAATGAGCTGCCTGGTAGTGGCTCTCCATATCTCCCCCATCCTTTAAGATTCCAGAGCCCATGAGGAGAGTCAAGTGCAGCTTGGGGCATCACTGTGTGTGCTCTACCTCCATGACTGTGGCCGGACGTTTTGCTCATGTGTGGCTCCTCTGTGTTCTCAGCCTTGCTGCCCACAATGTGTAGACTTAGGGGTGCCTGTCTCATCTTCATGGGGGTATGTTCTGGTGCCAATTTTCTTGCTGTGCTATTTCATGAAATGTCTTTGCTTTGAGCTGATTGTGTCCTCTGGCTGACTGGGGGACAGTTCAGAAGAAGACTAGATGGGATTCCAACAGATTAGATGTCTATAGAGGTAGTCAACCCAGGAGGAGTGGGAAATTCTTAAAAACTAAATTATGAAGATTCAAAAAAAGAAAAACATTCCAAGGAAGAGGAAAAAATAAAAATAATTTGAAGAGACATATGGATGCATAGCAAATTCACCAACCAACGTAGATTTTTAAAATACATTAAGAAGATGGAAGCAAAGTACGGCAGCAGAAGGTGAACACAAAAGTCTGGTGCGTTCCCCTGGGATTGCTGTCACTGGTACAGAAGCTCCAAATTAACCAAGAAAGGTAAGGAAAACTAAGAACAACAGAAGGGTTAAACGTAACTGTATTCTTTCTTTATTTTTCTTGCTTTCTTGTTTTTGATTTTTTGCAACATAGTGAACCTGAAAATGTTTTGTGTAACTTCCTGTGCATAGCTGCTATAGTTTGTCTTCTCAGTGGGTGAGGGAGGGGCTAAGGGAAGGAGAAAATTAGAATGCAAGATAAAAATGAAAAAAAAAGCAATTTTTTTAGCTGTATTGAGGAAAAGAGGAAGACCAGAGAAGAGATAGGATCACAGTGGGGGGGGACAACGATGGCAGAAGGAGAAAGCAGGACTCCTGGGTCCTCAGTTGGCTTCTTTTTTTCCCAACTAAGAATGACTTCACAACAGAGGTAAAGGAACAAAGATGGATAATGAGAATATATTCCCATATCATGTTACAATACTCTATCATAAATTATACGAACAGAAACAGACAATAAGGAATGAATAGCTGAGATAAATAATGAAAGCACTTTGATGCCCCTGGAAAGATCACACCATTCAGCCAAGAAAAACTGTATCCTGGCATTCTGAAAGAAGTGGCAGGGGGGATTGCTGAACGATTGACAATGATGTATTTTAATGGCAAACAGAGAGGTGCTTGGCCTAGAGAAGGGTGAGTGTCATCCTGATTGGAAAAAAAAAAGCAAAGAGAATAGAGTTTAAAAACCAGTAAATTTGATTTTGACTGAACGTCAAAGGCTTTGGCTAAATATCACAGTGGCTGTTCCTCTTGAGTGTGAGTGCAAGTGTCTTTCACCTCAAAAATCCTGAGACCCCAGAAGGATCTCTCCTCCACATGCCCACCTGGTAGGCTCTCAGATTCCCAAAGGCTGAACACATACATCCACCATGAAACTCCTAATGTCACATGAGCTCAAGATCCTTGACTACCCCAGCTGCCCTGCTTTGGACAGTCTCCAGATAACCAAGGTTCTGCAACCATGGTGCCAGAACTGAATCCCACACTCCAAAGAAGGTCTGACCAGGGCGAGGTGCACTTCTGGCTTTGTTAAAGAGACCTAGCTAGCAGGCAGCATAGTGCACAGACAGCTGGGCTTCAATCAGCAAGACTCATCTGCCTGAGTTCAAATCCAGCCTCAGACACTTACTAGCTGGGTAACTCTGGGCAAGTCACGTCACCCTGTTTGCCTCAGTTTCTTCATCTGTAAGATGATCTGGAGGAGAAAATGGCAAATCAGTATCTTTGCAAGAAAACTCCAAATGGGGTCATAAAGAATTGGATGTGACTGAAAAAAATATGGCTTAACAACAACAGCAAAGGGTAACGTTAGTTTTGTCACATTGCAGCTTAGGGAATCCTCTGGCATTGGAACTGTCACTCAACTTGCTAAATATTCCTCCCTGCTTTGGGCAATCCCCACATTTCTTTGGACTATGATTCTTGTTATGACAAAATGTATACAGGACAGATCACAGTCTTAGTAGAATTGATAATGAGTTGTCACAAAAGACAAAAACTTTACTGAAACTTATTTGAAAAGACTGTGAGAGGGCTGCAGGCCTTGAGGGCTTCCTGTGGAAAGAGGCCCTTCTCACCTTGGTCTGGTCTTCTACAGCACATGGCTGGAGAGCAGGGGCTGCTGGGATCTCGACCTCACGGAAAAACAGCCATTGGCAATGGAGCAGCAGCCTGGTGGGCTCGTTTTTGGTAAAGGGGCTCATCTCAACACAGAGGTTTTCACTTGAAGTCTCTTAGTTGTTTTAGTTAGTGAGATAAATGATAGGACATCATACATCCATGTAGGTGTATGCACATGCATATCTATACACATGCACATACATGTGCCAGATCCTGTGATCTGTAAAACTGGGAGTGGGGGACCTGAGATCCCTTTGACCACGAAAGTGGGTGAAAGGGAGAAGATCTTTCCAGTCCACTGAGCATCACAGCACAGAAGAAAGAGCATTGAATCTGTAGTCAGAGGTCCTGGGTTCAAATCCTAGAGCTGTCACTGTCTTGTCCAAGTCTCTTCTCTCTGGGCCTCAATTTCCTCATCTCTGAAACAGTGAGTTGAACCAGGTGGTCCCTAAGGTGCCTTCCAACCCTATAGCCCTGGTCCTCTGTTCCTGTGGTTACACAAGTTATTTTTGCTTGTCCTTCATTCTCCAAGAGGACCATAACATCAGGAAGGTGATGCCATGACAAGCAAGTGGACTGGATTTAAGTGAGGCAGGGCTGTGCAAAGTCACCAGCCTCACTTTCTCTTCAGGAGCCATCTGGGTCCAGTGACAAGATATAGGGTTGCAGAGGGGGACCTTGGCCTTTTTCAGCTGTGGTCTTTCCCAGGTTTCAGTTTGACTGAGACAACACACATTCAGTGATTAAGCCTAGGTAAGAAATAAGGCAGAGAATGGCCTCTTTCACCTAGTTAAAAAAAATCAATGTGTAACCCTCAGGTTTTCTGGCCCAAAGAGAAACAATTGCTATTTCCATTCACTCAGAACCAATCAGGGCCCAAATAACGACCAAATGGGGCTTGGCCTGGGACTTATTATGGGCCAGTCAATGAGAGCCAGAATGATGGGAGTTAAGGCATGGTCCTTAAGGAAAATAAATCTAGCCCATAAACCCCAAGATTTGTTGTGAAGCTTCATCAATCAAAATTTGCATTTGTTCGGGCAGAGCACCAACAGGTAAGGGTATGATGCCCTTTCTGGGCAGAGGGAGAGGAGGGAAGGAAGGAAGGGAGGAAGAGAGGGAGTGAGGGGGAGAGAGAGAGACAGAGAGAGAGAGAGAGAGAGAGAGAGAGAGAGAGAGAGAGGAAGAAGAAAGGAAAAAAAAGGAAGGAAGGAAGGAAGGAAGGAAGGAAGGAAGGAAGGAAAAGAAAATAGCAGTGACAGCGTCCCAGGCAGGATTTGAACTCCCAGCCCAGTGCTCTGTCCTCTGCTGCCTTCTCCCAATAATAACTAATAAGAGACCAGAGGGGATTGTTCCCAGTGGCCAAGGGAGCAGGATCCCACTTCCGAGGCTGCAGCCCAAGGTTCCCATAAACAGAGGCTGTTTGTTACCTTTCCCTTTAGCAGGATGAGTAAAGGACAAAATGCCACTGTTAGAACAGTTACCTTCCTTTCATGCTGTCCTTTGGGGAAATGCCAGTTGTGTCAGGGATTTTTCCAAATTTCTGACAAAGAGTTCTATTTTTACCTGGAATAAGAAAAGGTTTTTGTGGGAGATCTGAGAGCTAGGTCACTTAAGGAGGTGACGGATTTCATAATTACCTGGAGAGACATATACAAACTGATGCTGAGGGAGAAGAGTAGAATCAGAAGAAATTTGTATACAATCACAGACACAATATATTTATGATGACCAACTATGACAGACTGGACTCTTTTCAGCAATGCAGTGATATAAGTCAATCCAGAAAGACTCAAGAAAGTGAGAAATGCACCATCCAGAGATATAACTAGAAAGAACTGAGCCTGAACCCTGATGGAAGCAAACTAAATAATCTTTTTCTTTTCATTGTTTGGTTTTATTTCTTCTTTACCATCTTTCATCCCACCTAGTACAATACACCTTTGTAATTGGAATAATGTCTAATGTGAAAGTATTTGCAGATCCTATACTGGACTATATGCTGTCGTGGGGGGAGGGGGGAGGGAAGTAAAGGAAATTTGAAAATCAAGGAACTATGGAACTGAATCTTGTTAACTGAAACTAAACTAATAAATTAATTAAAAAAAAAGAAAAGAAAACAGTTGGGAGGGAAGTGGAGAAGAGGGTCCAAGACATGTCGTGGCCCTTCAGTGCAGAGTGAAGGGCCCTGGCTCCGGGTTCAAATTCTGCTCCTGAGACTTACTACCTGTGCGACCTGGAATCACTTAAACACCGAAGGCCTCAATTTCCTCACATGCATAATGACAAAATTGGACCAGGTAGCTCAATCCTAGCATTGTCTGGTCTGTAGTAGGCACTTCACAAATGTTGGTTGCCTTGACGACGAGGTCCCTCCCAGTGTTAAGTAGATGGAGTGGTGAGTTTGAAGTCTGGAAGACCAGAGTTCAAATTCTCCCTCAGACACAAGCTACTTGACTCTCCACAAGACACTCAACTACCCTTAGCCTCAGTTTCCTCACCTGTAAAATAAGGATAATAATGGCAGTTACCTCCCATGGCTGTTGTGAGAAGATAGCACGTGTAAAGCATGTTGTAAACCTTAAAGTGCTTTATAAATGCTGACTATCATTATCATAATTATTATTATAATTATTAAGATCTTGTGATCTTAGAAGTAGAAATCAAAAGAATAAATTATCCAAGTTCTAAGAACAAGCAGAGTTGGGTTTTGGTATTGTTGTTGAGATTTAATCAGCCACACTCTGTTATGACAATTAGGTGGGTTATTTTTTAGTCTAGGGAAAATATAATGACCCCTCTACTCCACAATATCCTCTCCTCTGTTGCTTTTTGGAGTTTAAATAAGATGAAAAGTTAGGAGTACAATCACAACAGGTCTGAACCCCCAGCTAGGAAAATGCTAACATGTAGGCAGAGGTTTTTCTCTTGTATTTAACTTAAATTTAGGCTTATGTTTAGCTAACTCCTAGCTTCTTTATATTTGAGGCAAAACAGAAGATTCAAGAAAGATTTAACAGAGTATATTACAGGGCATGGCGTTACCAGACAGGCACAGGCAGAGAAGACTGTGGAATGATTGGACCTTCTTTCTAAACTTCTTTCTTTCATTTTCACTTTAGAACTTCTCTCAGTCTTTGAAAAGGTGGGTACAATTAGTAGCTTGAGTTTTCTCCTCTGAGATGCCTATAGGGGACTGATGGCCCTCTTCAGTCTCTCATTTTGTGCCCTGCTCTCAGCCTCTTATTTATCTGTTGCTTCTGTCCTACCCATTCTTTCTGGCTTGGGTCATTAAGCTTAGAACAGGGCTGGGGAGAATGTCCCCTATACTTCCTCTCAGTCTGTATCTTTCAGACTATCTATTCCAGGTATGACTAGATTCTACATTCTGGCTTCAAGATCATCACAAGTCAAGTAAACACAGATTGAACACAAACTATGAGGCAGTCACTATGTTAAGTGATCAAGACACAAATAAAGGTAAAAAGTTTCTGCTCTCAAGAAACTCACAGTATCATGGGGAAGACAACATGTAAGCCATTATATACAAACATGATTGATACAGGATAAATTGGAGATAACTTCACAGGGAAGGAACTAGCTTTAAGGGAGACTGGGCAAGGCAACTTGTAGAAAGTGGGAAGCCAGGGAATCCAAGAGATGGAGATGAGAAGGGGGAGGATTCCCAACATGGGGGACAGGCAATGAACAAGCATGAAGTCAGGAGATGCAGTGTATTGTGCACAGAATAGCAAGAAGGCCAATGTCACTGGATGATATATTACATGGAGGGGAGAAAAGAGTAAGAACAAGACTGGAAAGGTAAAAAGGGGTCAAATTGTGAAGGGTTTTCAAACCCAAACACAGGATTTTTTTTAAACCTGGAGGCCATAGGAAGGCACTGGAGTTTATTGAGTAGGGAGGTGACATGGTTGGATTTGCATTTTAGTAAAATCACTTTAGTAGCTTAGTGGAGGATGGATTGAGCAGGGAGAGACTGAAACAGGCCGATCCCCCCAGCAGCTGTTGCAATAGGCTAGGTTGGAATGATGAGGGTCTGCACCAAGGTGGGGGCAGTGTCAGAGAAGAGAAAGAGGCAGAGGTGAAATCTACAAGAGAGGCTGCATAGGTGAAATGTACAAGAGGTGTTGCAGAGGTGAAATCGACAAGATATGTTCTGCCCCAAGCTTCTTGTTGATCTCAAATTTTGCATCTCCTGCTGTCTTTCAGACATCTTGAAGAAGTTTCATAGACATCTTAAACTCAATATATCCCAAACTGAACTCTTTTCCCACTAAAATTTCTACCCTTCCTATCTTCTCTATTACTGTGGAGGGCACCACCATCCTCCCAGAGTCTCAGGTTCTAACCTAGGAGTCATCCTGGAATCCTCACTATCTCTCACCCCCATATCTAAGCCTGCCCATCATACCTTTGCAACATCTCTCTTCAATTTCACCTTGAAGCATCTTTTAAATACCTCATCCTCTCCTCTGATACAGTCCCTGCTCTGATGCAAGCTTCATCACCTCATTCCTGGACTGTTGTGATATCTGCTGGTGGGTCTATCTGCCTCATGTCTCTCCCCACTCCAATCCATCCTTCATTCAACCACTAAAGTGATTTTCCCAAATAACAGGTCCAATCATATCATACACACCCCATCTACCCACACTCAATAAACTCCAGTGATCCCTATTGCCTTCAGGATCAAATACAAAATGCTCTACTTGGCATTAAAACCCCTTCATAACCTGGGGCCTTTCTACTTTCTATTCTTCTTACACCTTATTTCCCCACCACATATTCTTAAATCCACTGACATTGGCTTCCTACTGTTTCATAAACAATGGAGTATATATCTCTAGGCTGTGGTTATTTTCTCTGGCTGTCTCCTAGGCCTAAAATGTTCCCCGTCTTCTGTCATTCTAACTAATTACCTCTCTGGTTTCTTTTAAGACCAACTAAAATCCCATCTTCTACAGGAAGCCTTTCCCAACCCCTCTCAATTCTAGTGCCTTTACTCTGTTAATTATTTTCTATTTATCTTGTATGGTTTTTTTTCATGTATATTTATTTGCATGTTGTCTCTTCTATTAGATTTCAAGCTCTTTAAGGGCAGGTACTGTTTTAAGCCTCTTTAATATATCCCTAGTGCTTAGTACAGTACCTGGCACATAGGAGGAGCTTAATAAATATTTATTGATTAATACCATTTATTGACTCACAAAAAGTATATGAACACAATTACAAAACACTTCACACAAATAAAGATAGATCTAAACAACTGGAGAAATATTAATTGCTGATGGGTAGGCTAAACCAATATAATAAAAATGGCAATTCAACCTAAATTAATTTATTTATTCTGTGCCATACCAATCAGATTGCCAAAATTTTATTTTAAAGAGCTAGCAAACCATATACCAAATCAGGTCTAAATGGGTGCATGATCTAGGTATAAAGGATGATACTGTAAGCAATCTGGGAAAGCAAGGAATAGTTTACCTGTCAGATTTATGGAGAGGGGAAGACTTTAGGACCAAACGAGAACTGGAGAGCATTATAAAATGCAAAATGGATAATATTGATTACATTAAATTGAAAAGCTTCTTTACAAACAAAGCCAATGTAACCAAGATCAAGAGGGAGGTGGGAAATTGGGAAAGAATTTTTACAACCTATGTATCTGACAAAGGACTCATTTCTAAAATATACAGAGAATTGAGTCAAATCTATAAGAATACAAATCATTCCCCAATTGATAAATGGTCAAAGGATATGAACAGGCAGTTTTCAGAGAAAGAAATTAAAGATATCTATAAGCATATGAAGAAATGCTCTAAATCACTATTGATTAGAGAAATGCAAATCAAAACAACTCTGAGGTATCACATCTCTCCAGTCAGATTGGCTAAGATGAAAAAACAGGAAAATGACAAATGCTGGAGAGGATGTGGGCAAATTGGAACACTAATGCATTGCTGGTGGAGTTGTGAACTTATCCAACCATTCTGGAGAGCAATCTGGAATTATGCCCAAAGGGCTATAAATAATTTCATACCCTTTGACCCAGCAATACCACTTCTAGGGTTATATCTCAAAAAGATCATAGAAGTGGGAGGAAGACATATATGTACAAATATATATATATATATCAGCTCTTTTCATGGTTGCAAAGAATTGGAAATTAAAGGGGTGCCCATCAATTGGGGAATGACTAATAATGGTATATGCATGTAATGGAATACTATTGTGCTATAAGAAAGGAGGAGGAGACGGACTTCATATTTACCTGGGGAGGCTTATACAAACTGATGCTGAGTGAGAAGAGTAGAACCAGTAGAAATTTGTATATAATCACAGATACAACCTATGTGTGATGACCAACTATGACAGACTGGACTCTTCTCAGCAATGCAGTGATATAAGTAAATCCCAAAAGACTCATGAAGGAGAGAGATACCTACATCCAGAGAAATAACTAGAAAGAACTGAGTTTGAATCCTGATGGAAGAAAACTAATTGATCTTTTTCTTTTCATTGTTTGGTTTTATTTCCTCTTTACCATTTTTCATCCCATCTAGTACAATACGCCTTTGTAATTGGAATAATGTCTAATGTGAAAGTATTTGCAGATCCTATACTGGACTATATGCCATCATGGGGGGGGGGAAGGGAAGGGAAATTTGAAACTCAAGAAACTATGGAATTGAATCTTGTAAAGTAAAAATAAACAAATTAATTTTTAAAAGAGCTAGCAAAAATAATGACAAAATTCCTCTGGAAGAATATCAAAGGAATCAATGAAAAAAAAATGTGAAGTAAGGTGACCTACCAGGACTAGATTTTAAACTGTTTTTCTAATTGATAATCATCAAAACAATATGGTACTAGCTAAGAAATAAGAGTGGTAGATCAGTGAAATAGATTAAGTAAATGACCATAGTAATCTAGTGTTTGATAAACCCAAAGATACAAGCTTTGGGGACAGGAACTCACTATTCAACAAAAATTGCTGGGGAAAATGGAATGCATGTAGGCAGAAACTAGGTATAGACCAGCATTTCATACTATGTACCATGATAAGGTCAAAATTGGTACATGATTTAGACATAGAGGATGATATCATAAGCAATTTAGGGGAGCTTGGGGAAAAAAAACTACCTGTAAGTTCTATGGATGTGAGGAGTTCATGATGGAACAAGAGACAAAGAGGATCATGGGAGGTAAAATTGATACTTTGGGCTACATAAATTAAATTTAAAAGGTTTTGCACATAAAGCACAATGTAGTCAATATGAAAAGGAAAGCGAGAAAGTGGAGGAAATTTTTATAGCAAGTTTCTCTGATAAATGTCTCATTATTTGCAAAAACAGGAGTCATTCCTAGCTGATAAATGGCCAAAGGATATGAACAGGCAGTTTTCAGATGAAGAAATTAATAGTCAAATGAAAAAATGTTCTAAATTACTAATAATTAGAGAAATTAAAATAACTCTGAGGTACCAGCTCAAATCTTTCATTTGGCTATCATAAAATAAAAGGAAAATGATAAATGCTGGAAGTGATATGGAAAAATAAGTATACTAAAGGAATGTTGGTGGAGTTTTGAACTGATCCAACTATGTTGAAGAACAATTTGGAACTATGCTCAAAGGGAAATAAAACTGTACATACCTTTTGATCCAGTAATACCACTACTAGGTCTGTATCCCAAAGAGAACAAAGAAAAAGGAGAAGGACCTATCTATCTATCTATCTATCTATCTATCTATCTATCTATATTATACTTTTTAAACTTTTAAAAAATCATATATGATATTTTCCTCCAAATACATGTAAAGAGAATTTTAACATTCATTTAAAAATGGGTTCCAAATTTTCTCCTTTCCCTTTCTCAACTCAATCCTCCCTAAGATGGTAATTTAAGTTATATATGTATAATTATGCAAAACACATTTCCATATTAGTCATACTGTGAAAGAAGAAATAGACCAAAAGAAAATACCATGAAAAAATAAAGTGAAAAATAGTATATCTCAATTAGCATTCAGACTCCATTAGCTCTTTGTCTGGATATAAATAGCATTTTTCATCATGTAATTGTCTTGGATCATTTCTGAAAATAGCTGAGTCATTCATAGTTGATCATTGTACAGTGTTGCTGTTACTGTGTACAATGTTCTCCTGGTTTTGCTCATTTCACTCTGCATCAGTTTATGTAAGTCTTTCCAGGTTTTTCTGAAATTGTCCTGTTCATCATTTCTTAAAGTACAATGATATTCCATTACTTTTATATACCACAGCTTGTTCAGTCATTTCCCAGTTGAGGAGTATCCCTTTGGTTTCCAATTCTTTGACACCACCAAAAGAGCTGCTATAAATAATTTTGTATAAACAGATATTTTTCTTTCTCTCTTTTTTTTCCATCTCTTTATGATACAGACCTAGTAGTGTTATCACTGAGTCAAAGGGTTTGCACAGTTTGATTATCCTTTGGGCATATTCCAAATTGCTCAGTTCACAATGCCACCAGCAGTGCCTTAGTGTCCCAATTTTTCCACATCATCTCTAACATGTATCATTTTCCTTTTCTGTCATATTAGCTAATCTGATAAGTAGGAAGTGGTACTTCAGAGTTGTCTTAATTTGCATTTCTCTAATCAATAATGATTTAGAGAATTTTTTCATATGATTATAGATAGCTTTGATTTCACCTGAAAACTGCCCTGTTCTTATCCTTTGACTATTGATCAATTGGTGAATGACATATATTCTTATAAATTTGACTCAGTTCTCTATGTATTTGAGAAATGAGGCCTTTATCAGAGATACTTGCTCTAAAAATTGTTTCCCACCTTTCTGCTGTACTTCTAATATTCATTGCATTGGTTTTGTTTGTGTAAAACTTTTAAAATTTAATATAATCAAAATTATCCATTTTATATCTTGTAATTCTCTCTATCTCTTTTTTGGTCCTAAATTCTTCCCTTATCCATAGATCTGACAGGTAAACTATTCCTGCTCTCTTAATTTGCTTATGGTATCACTCTTTATGCCTAAATAATGTATTAATTTTGACCTTATCTTGGTATATGGTATAAGATGTTAGTCTACACACAATTTCTGTATATTTTCCAGTTTTCTTAGCAGTTTTTGTCAAATAGTGAGTTCTTGTCCCAGATGCTAGAGTTTTTTGGTTTATCAAACACTAGATTACTATGGTTTACTAGATTTACTGTCATATATTATGTATGTAATCTATTCCACTCATCCAACACTCTATTTTCCAGCCAATACCAGATAGTTTTGATGATTACCACTTCATATATATATGAATTCTGATAAGGAGCTATTTGTACAAAAATATTACTAGAAGCTCTTTTTTATAGTGGCAATGAAATGGAAATTGAGGGAATGTGGAATGAGGGAATGGCTAAACAAGTTGTGTTATATGATTATAATGGAATACTACTGTGCCATAAGAAATTATGATCAAGATGCCTTCAGAAAAACCTGGGAAGACTTATATGAATTGATGTAAGGTGACATGAGCAGAACCAGCATAGTAAAAGCAATATTGTAAGGATTATCAACTGTAGAAGACTTATCTACTCTGCTCAATGCAAGACAGTTTTAAAGGACTCATAATGAAAAAATGCTATCCTCTAGAGAGAGAACTGATGAACTCTGAGTCCAAATTGAAATATTTTTTTTCATTTTATTTTTCTTGCTTTAAATATTTTTGGTCACATGGCTAATATGAAAATGTTTTGTTACTTCACATCTATAATGGATATCATATTGCTTGCCTTCCCAAAAGGTGGGGGAGGGCCTGGAGGGAAAGAATATAAAAACTCTAAAAGAAAAGAAAAAATACTTATTGATTGACTTAACCTCTTTCAGTCTCAGTTTCCTCATTTACAAAACAGTGTCAAAACCTACCTCCCAAGGTTGGTGTGAGGATCACATGAGATAGTATATGCATAGTGCCTTGAAATCCTTAAAGTACTACACTATTAAGATTATCCTAAAAAAAGATTATCCTTTAGACTTCATTAAACTAAACCAGCTGTTCAGGCTCATAGCAGTAGGCCTTCTGTCACACTTTCTCCTCAACTCTTTCTGATTTCTAGATTCAGAAAGTTTTAACAATTCCAGACCAATGGTGATATAACTTACATACCTGGGAAATTTGCATATTTCCTCTTTTTCCCCATAACTGGATTTATAATATGGAGCAGAGAGTTCTGTAGAGCCCAAAGCAGGTCCTTTGAATGATAATGGAATTGGTTGGGATATTTTGACCCATGGTATCATATGTCCTGTCTAAACAAAGAAGATCAGGTGAGTTCTTAAGTTCTCCCTTTTTCTGGACCTCTAGTACAAAAAATATTTAAGTATTTATAGCAGCTTTTTTTATGGTGGCAAAGAACTGGAAATCGAGGGGATGCCCATCACCTGGGGAATGGTTGAATGACTTGTGGTATATGATTGTAATAGAATACTATTGTGCTATAAGAAATGATGAGCAGGATGATTTCAAAAAAAGCTAGAAAGATTTACATGAACTGATGCAAAGTGAAGTGAGCAGAATTAGGTGAACATTGTACCCAGTAACAGCAATGTTATCTGGTGATCAACTGTGAATGACAGTTACTTTCAGCAATACAATGATCTAAGACAATTCCAAAGGACTTATGAGGAAAAATGCTATCCACCTCTAAAGAAAGAACTAATGGAGTCTGAGTGCAGATTGAAGCATACTGTTTTAAAATTTTTCTTTGTTTTTCATGTTTTCTTAGGGTTTGTATTTTTTTGGTCTATGATTTCTTTTGCAACATGGCTAATGTGTAAATATGTTTTGCCTGATTGCATATATATAATCTATTTCAAATTGCTTACCTTCTCAAGAATGTGTGATGAGAGGAATGGGAGAAGAGAATTTGGAACTCAAAATTTTAAAAACGAATATTAAAAATTATTACATGTAATTGAAAAAAATTAATTTTTAAAAATTTTAAAAATTAAGTTCTCTCCTTTTCTCCCCTCTCCATCATGAGTCCTCTTTAAATCTTGGGTTATCATTGGGATGTTAAATTTCCTAGAGTTATATGGAATTTTCATTGATTGGGTCAAATCCTAAGTCTAGGAATAAAACCTACCTCAGTTTTGTCCTTGCTTTTTGGATAAAGAAAAGGCTTAACAGACTTCAACTGTGTGGGCGCTTCTGAAAGTTGTGGTTTCTCTACTAATAGAAAAAAGAAGTTAGAACTAAATGTTATTTGCTTATTATAAATCCCTTCATTTACAGTGCTTCAGAGACCTTAAAGCACTATATTAACTCTAGCTATTGTTGTAATTTTCTTTTCTTTTTCTTTTTTTCTTTTGCTCTTTTTTGGAGGGCAATTGGGGTTAAGTGAGTTGCCCAAGGTCACATGGCTGGTTTTTGTGTTAAGTGTCTGAGGTCGAATTTGAACTCAGGTCCCGACTCCAGGGCCAGTGTTCTATTTTCTGCACCACCTAGACGCCCCGATTGTAATTTTCTAAAACCACTGGCACTAAGTTAAACCTTTCAAGTTATCATGATAGTTTTTCTCCAATTTGTATTGCTTGTTTGCTTTTCAGAATTGGTCCTTCATCATCATCATCATCATCATAGCAATCGCTGTATTTGTATTCTGCTTTAAAGGTTTCAAAATATTTTATATCCATGATAGCTGTGGCATGGCTAAGGTGGTGAATGGAGGGCTGCATTTCCCACGATGCCTGGGTCCAGAGCGATTATTCATTGGTAGATGTTTTCTAGGACTCCATTTCCCATATCAGTGAGTTCCTGTAATGGAGGGTGATTGATGTAGGAGGCATGGAACCTGACTAGTACATGACTAAACGAGTCTTTGAACATTGAACAGGACGAACAGTTCAATGCAAATGTGACTGTATGTTCCCAGGGGAGTCTCCAGGCCTGTGCTGTCAACTAAACAATAATAGAATTAGATGAATTTGGAACTGGCTGAATGAGTGGATTCAAAGAGGAGCCATTAATGGTCCCCTTAGCAGATAGTCTCCATTGGAGTGTCCTAGAGATCCATGCTTGGCCCTGTGCTTTTAAACATTTTTATTAATGATTTGAATAAAGACACAGGTGGCATGCTTATCAAAGTGGTGGATGATAGAGATAGGGTTAAAAAATTCAGACAGGCTAGAGTATTGAACTAAACTTGATTGGATGAAATTTAGTACAGACAAATAAAAAGTCTTATACTTGGGTTAAAAATTTGACATCCCAAATATAAAATGAAGTAGTCATGTGTGGTAAGATTGTTGTCTGTCTGAAAAAGACCTGGAGATTTTAATGGATTGCAGGTTCAATATAAGTCAGCCTTGTGATATATGGCAGACAAACCTAGAGCTTCAATGTGGGGCTCAGTTTCCCAGCATGAGACGATAATCCCACTGTCCTCTGCCTTCACCAGTCCTCCACTGGAGTATTGTGTCCAGCTCTGCACACCACAGTTGAAGAAGGACATTGATAATACTGAGACCATTCACAGGAGGGCAACCAAGATAGGGAAGGGTCTTGTATTCATGTTGTATGAAGACCCTATGAAGGAACTAGGTATATTTACCATGGTGAAGAGCTGGGACCTGGAGAAGAATGGGATATGGTAGCTATTGTTTGTATACTAAAGTCCATCTCCTGACTTCCATGAATTTTTTGGTCATGCTCTACTGGGAGACTGATAATCCTTAAATCAACTTTGTGCATCCTGTCTTTCAAGTCAATGTTTGGCTTGTATGAAGTTTTATTTTAACATCATTGTTTTTGCTTCTTTTTATTCAGTTTATCCTTCACTTCACTTCACTTCCCTGGATTTGTTTACATTTCCAATCAGTTATTCTTTTTAAATTCTTTAGTGACACTTGCCCCTGTGGACTCAAATTTTTCTAACCTACCAATTATTTCTGCTGTGCAGATCATAAATTACGATTTCACAATTTTTATTTCTCTTTTAAACCATTCAGTAACATCCTACTGTGGACCTATTCATAGGTGTCTGGACTCTTTATTTGATCTGGAGGTCATATTCCCTTCTGTTATTCTTTCCTGTTGGTTTATCTGCTTATTCTCAAAGGTTTTATTTGAGTTTTCTTCCTCCCGATAGCTTTAGTAATTTCAGTCTTTTTTTCCTTATAGTTCTCTACAGTTTACTTTCTGACTACTTTTCCTCTCATTTTGGCTACCTTGAAGGATAGACATCAAAATTGTCTCAGCCCCCTCCTACACTAGGCAATTCACATTTGACCAACCTTGCTCCTGCCCCAAGTGATTTTTGGTAGGGAGGTATTCTATATGACCTTTACTCCAAACTCAGCATGAGTCCTCAACATGAGTCCTGGTGATGATTGTTATTCATCAGTTCCCTCCCTTTCAGTACCCTACACACAAATGCATATACACAATGGGGATCAGAGTGGAATTCGATTTTAATCCTTCAGGAATTTTGTCAGATGGTTTCTCTATTCTTTGGCTATCTATTTTATTTTTAATTATTATTTTTAAATGCATGCTGTCGGCTTGTTAGTAAGATGAAAAAATGAGCTTGAAATGATTTTTTTTAGCTTATCAGATGATCCATACTAGGGACTCAAACCAATTGAGTTAGATCTTCCAAAATATTCTACCTGAGTTGTGAACTGGTCCAAATATTCAGGAGAACAATTTGGATCTATGCCCAAAGGGCTATAAAACTGGATATACTCTTTGACTCAGCAATACCTCTACTAGGTCTGTATCCCAAAGAAATCAAAGAAAAAAGAAAAGACCTACATCATAAAATATTTATAGCAGCTCTTTTTATAGCAGCAAAGAACTGGAAATATATGAGGTGTCCATCAATTGAGGAATGACTGAATGAGCCGTAGTTATGATTGTGATGGAATACTATTGTGCTATAAAAAATGACAAGCAGGAAATTTTTAGAAAAACCTGGAAAGATTTATATATACTGATGCAAAGTAAAATGAGCAGAACCAGGATATCATTGTACAAAGTAATAGCAATATTGTAAGGATAATCAATTATGAAAGACTTAGCTATTCTGATCAATAGTGATGCAAGACAATTTCTAAGAACTTATGATGAAAAAGGCTATCCACCTCCAAGAGAGAACTGCTGAACTCTGAGTGCATACTGAAGTATAATATTTTTCACTTTATTTTTTTGCCATATGGTTAATATGGAAGAATGTTTTGCATGATTTTACATATATAATTGATATCTTATCACTTGTCTTCTCAATGAATAGTTGAGGAACCAAAGGGAGGGAGAAATTTTGGAACTCATTTTTTGTACTTGATTTAGTATTTTATTTTTCCCAACTTACATGCAAAAATAATTTTTAACATTCGTTCTTAAAACTCTGAGTTCTAAATTCTCTCCCTTCCTCCCTCCCTACCTCACCCCCCCCAATTGAGATGGCAGAAAATTCAATATAAGTTATACATGAGTAGTCATGCAAAACATTTCCATAATAGTCATATTGTGAAAGAAAATATAGACCAAAATAAAAACCTTCAAGAAAAATAAAGTTAAAAAAAATGTCTGCTTCGATCTACATGCAGAGTCCATCAGCTCTTTCTTTAGGATGGATAGCATTTTTCATCATAAGTCCTCCAGAGGAGTCTTAGATCATTATATTGCTGAGAATCGCTATACCATTCATAGTGATCATCTTATGATATTGCTGTTACTTTGTACACAGTATATTTCACTTTGTAAGTCTTTTCAAGTTTTTCTGAGAGCATCCTGCCCACCATTTCTTATTACAAAATAGTATTCCATCATAATCACATACCATAATTTGTTTAGCTATTCCACAATTGATGGGCATTCCCCTCAATTTCTGATTCTTTACCCCCAGGAAAGAACTGCTACAAATATTTTTATACATATAGCTCTTTTTCCCTTTTTAAAATTTCTTTTGGGATACAGACCTAGTAGTGGTAGTGCTAGGTCAAAGGGTACGCATGACTTTATAGCCCTTTGGGCATAGTAGAACTCAATTTTTTTTACTATTTTTTTCAAATGCTTTATTAACTTCTGGTTTTCATCATTAATTTCCATCAGATTTTATGTTACAATTTCCCCCCATTTTTCCCCTACCCATGACCCCAGAAGAGCAGTCCCACAGGATATCCCCTCATCCAATCTGCTCTCTCCCATCTCTTCTCCCATACCCCCTTCTACTTTTCCAGTAGGGCAAGATGAATCCCCGTGCCCCAATGCCTGCATATTTTATCTCCAAATTATATGTAAAATAGTATTAATAAGAGTATTTATACATTTTTAAAACATTTGATTTTAAAACTTCGAATTCCAGATTCGTTCCCTTCCTCCCTTGTCACCCACACTTACTGGGAAGATAAGCAATTCAGTATATATTGTATATGTGTAGCTATGCAAAGCATTACCATAGTAGATATATTGTAAAACACTGACTATATTTCCCTCCCTCCTATCCCACCTCCCACCTGGTCCACTCCCCACTTTGATCCTGTCCCTTTTCAAAAGTGGGTGCTTCCAACTTCCCTTCCCCACAGCCTGCCCTCCCTTCCATCATCTCCCCACCCCCCTTCCCTCCCCACTGACCTGTAGGGTAAGATATCCCATTTAGTATGTATGTCATTCTCTCCCTGATCCAAATTCAATGAGAATAAGGTTTTGCCTTTTTGCCTATCTGTTCTTCCCCTCCCCTGCAACCACTTTCCCTTGCCTCTTCTACACGAGATAGTTTACCCCATTCTGTCTCTGCCCATCTCCTCTCATTATGTTCCTCTCTCACCTCTCAATTTCACCCCTTAAGTATCATCCCTTCCCATTAAATTCGACCTGTGCCCTCTATCTATGTATACCTGTAAACATATATACATACATTCACATATGTATTCATATGCCCATATACCCTTCTTCCATTATTTTCATACTGAGAAAGGTTTCATCAGTCACAGTTATTGTTTTTCCATGTAGGAATGTAAATAGTTCAACTTTGATAAGTTCCTTTTGATTTCTTTTCCCTGATTACCTTCTCAAGCATCTCTTGCTTCTTGTGTCTGAATGTCAAAATTTCTATTCAACTCTGGTTTTTTCCTCAAGAATGCTTGAAAGTCCTCTATTCCACTGAATGACCATATTTTCCCCTGAAACAAAATACTCAGTTTTGCTGGGTAGGTGACCCTTGGCTTCAATCCCAGCTCTTTTGCCCTCTGGAATATCATATTCCATGCCCTTCGATCCCTCAGTGTAGAAGCTGCCAGGTCCTGGGCTATTCTGATTGTGTTTCCACAATATTGAAATTGTTTCTTCCTGGCTGCTTGTAGTATTTTCTCCTTGATCTGGGAATTCTGGAACCTGGCTATAATATTCCTGGGGGTTTTCTTTTTGGGATCATTTTCAGGAGGTGATCTGTGGATTCTTTCAACCTCTATTTTGCCCTCTGGTTCTAAAACATCAGGGCAATTTTCCTTGAGAATTTCTTGAAGGATGATTTCTAGGTTCTTCCTTTGATTTAGGCTTTCAGGTAGTCCAATAATTTTTAAATGATCTCCCCTGGATTTATTTTCCAGGTCAGTGGTTTTTCCCATGAGATATTTCACATTGCCTTTTATTCTTTCATTTGTTTGGATCTGTTTAATAGTATCTTGATTTCTCATAAAGTCACTAGCTTCCATTTGCTCCAGTCTAATTCTGAAGGAATGAATCTCCTCAGTGAGCTTTTGAGATTCTTTTTCTATCTGGCAAATTTGGCTTTTTAAGGCATTCTTCTCCTCATTGCCTTTTTGAGCCTCTTTTGCCATTTGAGTTAGTCTATTTTTTAAAGTGTTATTTTCCTCAATCAGGCTGTTGACTCTCATTTCATACTTTTCTTGCATCTTTCTCATTTCTCTTCCCAATTTTCCCCCATTTCTCTTATCTGCTTCTTAAGGTCCTCTATGGCCTGTAGCCAGCTTGTATTTTCATTTGGGGCTTTTGGTGCAGGGTTTCTGACCTCACAATCCTCCTCCTGTTCCATGCTTCAATCCTCTTTGCCCCCAAAATAGGAGTCTAATATTGAATTTTTCTGTTTATTTTGTTTCCTTTGCCTAGGCATGTTGCCACTTAATTACTTAACTTTTGGACTTGTTACCACAGCAAGACTTTGCCACCAGCCAGAGGAGCTTCAGTCCCAAACACTGGGGTTTTCCCAGCTGCCAGAGGTATTAGTTGGGTGGCCTCTTTGAGACCTCCACACACTCTGGCAAGCTGGTCACACACCCCAGGACCTCTACCCCAGACTGCAATCCAGATCCAAGAAGGGTGAAGCAAGAGCGCTTACATCCACCCCCCCCCCCCCCCAGACTGATCGCTGGCTTCCCCTACAGTCAGCAGGCCAAGAGCTGAAGCTACAGTGTGGTGAAATTTGTGCTGGCTCCTCAGTAGCTTCTCGCCCCTGGGGGAAGAAGCTGACACACTCTCCCAACCAGTCTCAAAGTCCATAGGGCACTGACCTCTCACTTTGTCCTAAGCATCTATGTGTTAATAATTTTGTAAACACCACAGCTGCTGGTGTTCTGGAGTCTCTCCAGTTGGCTGCTGGTCCAGCCGTCCTGGGGCTAAAACCTCTGACTCACAGGGGTGTGGGCTCGGCTCCCAGAGTGCTGGCCACTCACTGCTGGGCTGCTGAGCTGTCCTCAGCAGGTGGTTAGCTTCTCTGTGTCATTTTGTGGGTTCTGGGGCTCCAGAGGTCGTTCAGTGTTCCCCTTTTACATAGTTTTGAAGTGGTGTGGGCTGGCGCTCCACAGAAGTGCTATTTCTACTCCCAAACTCAATTTTTTAAAAACGTGAATGTCAAGGGAGAGGATTCTGGGAAGATGGTGGATTTGGTCAGAAAACTCTTGGCTCTCCAAATTTCCTCCACAGGAAAAGACAAAACATCATTGTGGAACAGTAGAAATAAACACAGGGTAAAGCAATTGTCCTCCTAAGACAGGCCTGCAAAACTTGAAGCCTGTGGACTGCTTAAGGCTCTGTGGCTGCTTGTAGCACCAAAGGCAGCCTAGAGAAATGTAAAAGAAAACATCCTTTATATGTAGAGGAAATCCTTTGTGTGCTGCAAGCAGCCTGAGGCTTTAAGAGGCCCACGGGCTGCAAGTTGTATAGGCCTGTATGAAAACATTTGAGAAGACCCCAGGAAAGACCCTCCAGGGGCAGAAGTTTGGCCTAAGCAAAGGGCAAACACCTCCAGGCTAACTCTGCAGATTCAACACATAACAAGCCCTGGGAGCAGCCTCAGCCTTAGAAACTTAGACCTGAAAGATAGTATGGGGGTCTAAAGGCTGTGAAACCACCCACGAGGAGCTTTCCAGGGGACTGCTGCTGTGAACAGCTTCAGGGTTCTGATTACATAGTATAGTGAGCTCTCTATTTATTCAATAACAAATCAGAGCAAAACATCTGTAGAAAATCAAAATACGGCATTCACCATGTCACAACTCAACAACTTATCACTAAAAGGACCACACAATTTTTGCCAAAGTAGTCACATAGTTTTAAACAAAGTACAATCATTTAGTCAACCACAAAATCCTTAATTCAATCACAAAGTACAAAAGTCAAAGTTTTCCACCCCTAGGTCACAGTAAATCATAATCTCAGTCAGTACACGGTATCCAAGTAAAGTCTTCTTTCAGCTCGACTCAAGGCTGGCTCTCAGATTCCATGGTTTCTCTTCTATGGTCCCAGCTCCAACTGTCACTTGGGTTTAAAGGCAGGTAGCTCCCAGTTCCTTCTCCACTTCTTCATCCAGTTCCCATTCCATATTGAAGTTCAAAATGTCCAGTCCACCTCAAATCCTTCACAGTTCCTGTTTCTGGGAAGACAATGCTTAACAGAGCCATGATGATATACATATACATTGCTAGCACCATCATCAATTCACTATCTGCCTGTGAAATCAACTTAGACTGTGAGTGGGATGAACTTATCCATAAAATGGAAATGGATAACAGATTAAAATTTTGAATTTAAAAATCTATTGCTTTCAGGAAACATAAAAATGAAAGACACATAAAGACAAAATAAAGTACAGAAAAAAATTTCATTTGTAAAAAAACAGGGATAGCAATCATAATCTCAGACAAAGTTAAAATACATTTAATCAAAAGTAAAAAATAGAGAAACTAGACTATGTGTCAGCAATATTATTCAATATTGTTTTAGACCATTTAAAATATTTGAGCACATACTTACCAAAACAGACACCGGAGATATATGAACATAAACATAAAACACTTTTTATACAATAAACTCAGACCTAAATAATTGAAGTAATATTTATTGTTCACGATAGATAAAGCCAATATAATTTTAATGACAATTTTTCCTAATTAATCTATTTATTCATATCATTATTTTACTGATTTAGAAAAAAATTAAAACAAAGTTCATTTGGAAGAACAAAAGTCAGGAACTTCAAAGAAAACAGGGAAAAAAGATGGAAAAGCAGTATCAGGTCTTAAAACTATATTATAAGGTGAGAGCACTGTTGGAGTATAAAAAGGATAATTTAAATTATTTTAAATTATAATTTTCTTGTATAAATAAAACCTATTGAGCCAAGAATAGAAGGAATGCAGAAAATTGAAGTGGGGGGGACACTTTTATAGACAATCTATCAGATAGGATGTGATTAGGTTAGAATATTGGAAATGATGAAATGGTTGATGGAGGAAAACATGGAAAGACTTGGATTTATGAAGGAAGATGCCATCTACTTTCAGAGAAACAGATGATAAGAGGAAATAAGCATAGTGCAGTTTTACATGTATGTTTTTTAGTATATTGTGTGTATATTTATAGATATCTCTGTATGTGTGTATATACGTATGTATGTACATATAAATATATACTATATATACAAATACATGCTATATATAAGTATATAGTATATATACAAATATATAATACATGTTATATATGCATATATTGTATATATTTAATTGTAGTCTTCTTTGGGGGGCAGGGGAGAGAGGAAAAATAAAAAGTTAAAAGTGCACAGCAGAAAACAAAAGAAAACCAACAAGGAAGTAATGAAAAGCTGGGCAGCTTTGAAAACAGTGTGTTAGTATTTAGTATATAGGTTTTATTGAAATAGAAATTTATTGTTTTATCTTGAATCCTCTCTTATGGTGGCATACATATGTGGCAGGTTTTATTCCTTTTCTCATTTTGTATTTTAAGTTTAAAATTTAAAAATTACCAATAGGTAAAATTGTTTTTTTAAGAAAAGAATAGAAAAGACATCAAAATACCCCACCTAAAACCCAATATTTCTCAAGGATACTGCATTGTGTCACATTGACTACATCTCATCAGAGCCTCACAACAACCCAAGGGGTATCAAAGCTTGATACCACGGGGGTGGAACCAAGATGGCAGTGTAGAAGCAGGAAAACTCCATGTGCTCCCCCCCAACCACCTCAAATACCTATAAAAATTACTCTAAAAATACTCTAGGGCTACAGAACCCACAAAGTGACAGAAAGAAACAAATCTCCCACTGAAGTCAACCCAGCAAGCCATCAGGAAAGGTCCAGTGCAGTGTTCTGGGGGCAGAGCCAATCCCTGCATGAGCCCACAGTTTTAGCCTCAGGGCTGCCCCGACCAGCCATGGCTGGAGGGATTTGGAAGAATGGATCACCAGCAGCTGTGGCAGTTTCCAGAAATATCAACCCATAAATACCAAAGACAAAGTGAGAGGTCAGTGTGGACTTTGGGAACAGAGTGTCAGGGAGTGCCGTTTGTCCTGTGCCCCCAGAGGGAGAAGTGGCTGAGGCGCAGTGGCTGCCACTGTGTGGCTGCTTCAGAGATCCTGGTCTGCAGATTGTAGGGGGCCAAGCAACCATTCTGAGGGGTAATTGCTCTTGCTTCAACCTGCTTGGATCTAGATTGCTGTCTAGGGTGGAGGTATTGGGATGTGTGACCAGGTGCCAGAGCCAATGGAGGCTTCAGAGAGGGCACCCAACTAATAGCTCCAGCAGCTGCGAAAACCCAGCAATTTGGAACAAAGCTCTCCTCTCTGGAAGCAGAGTTCTACTGGGGCAAAAAACTCAGAAGTCAAGTAATTGAGTGGCAACATGAGCAAGCAAAGGAAGCAAAGCAAGCACAGCAATCTGACTTTAGATTCCTATTTTGTGGACAAAAAGGATCAAAGCATGGAACAGGAGGAAGACAATGAAATCAGAAGCTTCCAAGAAAAAATATGAACTGGTTACAGGCCATAGAGGAGCTTAAGAAGGATTTTGAAAATCAAGTAAGAGAAGTGGAGGAAAATTGGGAAGAGAAATGAGAATGATGCAAGAAAATCATGAAAAGAGAGTCAACAACCTGACTGGAAAAAATAGCACCTTAAAAATAGACTAACTCAAATGATAAAAGAGGCTCTAAAAGCCAATGAGGAGAAGAACGCCTTAAAAAGCCAAATTTGCCAGATGGAAAAAGAATCTCAAAAGCTCACTGAAGAGAATCATTCCTTCAGAATTAGGTTGGAGCAAATGGAAGAGAGTGACCTTATGAGAAATCAAGATAACTATTAAACAGATCCAAATAAATGAAAAATATAAGACAATGTGAAATATCTCACTGGAAAAACCAGTGACCTGGAAAATAGATCCAGAAGAGATAATTTAAAAATTATTGTACTACCTGAAAGCCATGATCTAAACAAGAACCTAGAAATCATCCTTCAAGAAATTCTCAAGGAAAATTGCCCTAATATTTTAGAACCAGAGGGCAAAATAGAGGTTGAAAGAATCCAGCAATCACCTCTTGAAAAAGATCCCCAAAAGAAAACTCCTAGGAATATTATAGCCAAGTTCTGGAGTTCCCAGATAAAGGAGAAAATGTTACAGGCAGCCAAGAAACAATTTGAATATTGCGGAAAAACAATCAGGATAACACAGGATCTGGCAGCTTCTACACTGAGGGATCTAAGGGCTTGGAATATGATATTCCAGAGGTCAGAGGAGCTGGGATTAAAACCAAGATTCACCTACCCAGAAAAACTGAGTATCATGTTTCAGGGGAAAATATGGTCATTCAATGGAATAGAGGACTTTAAAGCATTCTTGATGAAAAAAAAAACAGAGTTGAATAGAAAATTTGACATTCAGATACAAGAAGCAAGAGAAGCACGAGAAGGTAAACAAGGAAAAGAAATCTTATCAAAGTTGAACTATTTACATTCCTACATGGAAAAACAATCATTGTAACTTATGAAACTTTTCTCAGTATAAGAATAGTTGAAGGGAATATAAATGTATATATCTGTATCTCCATCTATATCTATATATGTATACATACATATATATGTCCATATAGGAAGGTATATGGGCTTATGAATACATATGTGTGTATGTGTATAGGTATAGATAGACAGAGGACATGGGACCAATTGAATAGGAGGGGATGATGGAAGGGAGGGAAGATTGGGGGGGGAGGGAAGTTAGAAGCACACACTTTTGAAAAGGGACAGGGTCAAAGTAGAGAATAGAACAAGTGGGGGTGGGATAGGATGGAGGGAAATATAGTCAGTCTTTCACAATATATCCACTATGGAAATGTTTTGCATAGCTGCACATATACAACCTGGAATTGCTTATCTTCCCAGTAAGTGTGGGTGATGAGGGAGAAAGGGAAAGAATCTGGAATTCAAAGTTTTAAAATCAAATGTTTAAAAAATTATGATTTTTTACATGCAACTGGGAAATATATATAGGCACTGGGCTATAGAGATCCATCTTGTCCTACTGGGAAGTTGGAGGGGGGATGTGAGAGGATATAGGAGAGAGCAGATTGGGGAAAGGAGTATACAGTGGGGTCGCTGTTTTTGGGTGGTGGGTAGGGGAAAGATGGGGAGAAAATTTGTAACTCAATATTTTGTGGAAATGAATTATGTAAATGAAAAATAAGCATGAAATTTAATTTAAAAAAAGCTTGATAACAAATCCCATTCCCGTTAGATGAATATAATTCTCCATCACCATCTGCTATAAAACAGAAGGCATTGAGGAAAAGAAATCTCCACCCCACAATGTAATGAAAATTATACTTAAAGTGCATCAAAGGAAATTAAGAGGGAAAATGGCATTCAGAAAAGGTATGAAAAATAGCATTCAAAATATTGACAATTCTTGGAACTTAGAGAGTAGCTATTCAACCAAAGTCATCAAAATAATGAGAATGAAATAAAACCGAGTGACCCTCTCTTTACACAGCAGGTGCCTTCCTGAAAGGGATAGAAATGAAATATTTGTAAAAGTGGAGTCACATTTGAAATGTATTAAGGTAACATGACTTAAAGACATTTTCTGGCTACTTCTTTGGGAAAGTCAAGAATCACTTCCCAACTTTTGAGTGTGAATGTTTTTCTGAAGGCAGGGCACGGTCATTTGGCACAGGGTCAGAAATTGCTTGAGAAGGAGCACATCTCCCCCACATCTCCCCATTAGTTTTCACTCTTGAGGAGATAATGCCTAAAGCATTAGCAGCGTGGTTCATTTTTTCATCATTTTTAAACTGCCTTTATACCTTTAATTGAACTTCCAAACTCAAGATTTTGTCTTGAATTTCTTCTTCCTTCCCTACTACTAATGAAAGCACAGAAACTCAGAAGGTTCATAGAATGACCAGTCTAGAGACGGAAGGGAAATCAGAAATAACCAAGTCCAACTATCTCTTTTTACAGATGACGGGAATGAGGCACAGAGAGCTGGAGTTACTTACACAGTCACGGACATCTCACAAAGAATCTGAACTCAGATTTCCTTGACTGCAAATCCAACACCCTATGCTTTACATCAGGGGTACTCACCTGGGCTCCATAAACTTTAAAAATTAGAAATCTTGATAACTCAGTATTACTAGTTTATCTTATAAACCTATTTTATGCATTTAAAATTGTGATTATGAGAAGGAGTCAATAGGTTTCACCAAGTCTGCCAAAGGAGTTCATGACACACACACACAAAACTCAATTTAAGACAAAAAGCATTCATTAAATGTACCTGCTATGTGCCAGAAGCAGCTGGGTAGCACAGTGAATGGAGTACTGAGCTTGGAGTCAGGAAGAACTGAGTTCAAATCCAACCTTAGACATTTACTAGTTACTAGTTGTGTGACCCTGGGCATGTCACTTCACCCTGTCTGCCTCAGTTTCCTCACTTGTAAAATGAGCTAGAAAAGGGATTGTCAAACCACACAAGAATCTTTGCCAAGAAAATCCGAAATGGGATCTCAAAGAATAACAGAAATGACAGAACAACAGCTATGTTCCAGGACTGCAATACAGCCCAGTGTGTCAGTCCCCAGCAAAGCACAGAGCTGAGGGACAAAGCCAGCCCATCACCTGGTTTTGGATGGCCCACAAGCAAAGAATGTCTTTTACCTTTTAAAATACAGTAACACCTTGTTTAAAAATGTGAAAACCATTCTTAGCTTGTTGACCATACAACATCCAAACCCTTTTTTAGATGTGATATACTCAAAGGTCTAATACTTTAATGTTACTCAAATAACACTCCCCCTAATAAAAACAATAATCCCCCTAAGTCTTCTCCAGGCTAAACATCCCCAGCCCCTTCAATGGTTTCTTATATGGTCTAATCCTGAGGCTCATCACTATCCTGTTGCCTTCTTCTAGACATTCTTCAGGGCTCCCAAATCCCTATTCTAGGTCAGATCTCTAGGAAATAAAAGAGGAAACCATCAAGTCCTTCATTTGGACACTGGTCCTATGAATCCAGCCTAGGTCTCTTGGCTTCCTTATCACCTCATGACTCATAATGAGCTTTCAATCCATCAGAATGCCCAGATCTTCTGGGTAACTGCTTTCCAGACCCATTTGTCAACCAGTCAACAAGGCATGTGCTATGAAGCCCTGGAAATAGAGCTAAAGGCAAATATCTTCCCTCCTGTTGTACTCATGGGCTCATCTTGCTCTTGTGAAATTGGGTTGAGTAGTCCAAGTAGAAGACTTTCCATGTAACCTCATTAAATTTTATCTTAGCCCATTTAGTCCCAGGCTCAGGATCTGGTAGGATCCTAGCTGTCATTCTCCATGCTTTGTGTTAGCTATAAATGTGATCAGATTGTGATCTCTGCCATATGGAGAAGTTGGTACAGTGAATAGAGCTGAACCTGTGAATTATGAGAACCGTGTAGTCAAATCTCTCCTCATATCCTTACTAGTTCTTGCATTTAACCTCTGTCTGCCTCAGTTTCCTCAAATATAAAATGGGGATATTATATCTATAGTATTTAGCTTATTGAGCTACCGTAAGAATCAAATGAGATGATATAGAAAGCGTTTTTAAAACCTTAATAGTCTATTTAAGTATCAACCAATGTTATTATTGTTAATAATAATCTATATCTTTGATAAAAAAAAAACATTAAACATGTTAGAGAGAATCCCATTGGGATATCTCATTAGCCTGCTTTATCTTATTGTACTTCAGTGGGGAGAGACTCCCAAACCTCTCAAGAGCTTTTCAGAGATACAGGAGCCTTCTCCCTACATGACTTCCAGAATCCAAGTAAACTTTATATTTCATAAGGAATTACCTAAAGGCTGATATTTCAGGTTGCCTGGAACAGAATAAGGTCTTATATTTGCCTTCCCAAAGTGATACTTTCTGGGAGAAAGTCCAGATGTTAGAAGTTTGGGTTTCCATAGGTTTAAACCACTGTAAATTAAGAAAAATAAACAATAAATTAGAGATAACTTATTAAAGATGCATTTATTAATTTTGAGGAAGAAGGAACACATTCAGTCAATAGCTTCAAAGGATCTCAGAAACTCAACATTGGAAGGGGCCTCAAGCTCTCTCTAGTCCATCCATTACCTGATCCAGAATCTAAGCTCCAATTCTGGTAGATGGTCATTCAATCTTGACATAAAGATCTCCTATGAAGGGGAGCCCACAGTCCCCTGAGGTGGCCAGTTTCACTTTTGGACAGCTCCATTAAGGAGGTTTTAGTGTGTTCCAGTGTGTGAGGCTTTCAAGGCTAAACCTGCATCTTCCACCCATTGGAAGATGGTTCTGCCCTCTGGGGCCAAGCAGAAAAAAGCTGAGCACTCTTTTTGGATCCCAACTATGAAGCAGTGTATAAAACTATCCATGATAGCTCTTATGGGCATGCTTTCTTTATTTTTATCTAAATCATATTAAAAATGTTTATTAGCAGAGGAGTGAGCACAACTTTCTGGGGCCCTCCCTGACACACTGACATTGAAGCATTATTGATCCAACCTTGAGTGCTACCATTCCCAGTTCTAAGCCCATTTAATTGTATTATTGTCTAGGCAACACCCATCTTCTTCACAAGAATATCATATACTTTCATAATAATCACTAACATTTGTAAAGTTCTTTTAGGTTTACAAAGTATATTTTGTAAATTTTTTGGTACATTTGTATGTATATTATCTCATTAAATGCTCACAATAATCCTATGAGGTAGGGGCTATTATTATCCCTATGTTACATATGGGGAAACTGAGGCCAGAAAAACGGAATGACTTGCCTGAGGCAGGATTTGAATTCAGATCTTCCCGATTCCAAGTCCAGCACTTTATTCACTGGACCAGCTACCTGCCTTTATCTTGATTAAAAAAAAAGCAAACAAACCCAGGCAACTGGTAGCTACACATTTTCCTGATCACCTAGCTTAGTATCCCCATCCAAAAAATGTACCAGGGTTCTCCTGTTCTGGGTGAAACTGGGCTGGCTCTGGGGATGCTCCCCTTCTCTTTTCCAGACATTCACCAACCATCTCCTTAATGAAGTATTCTAGAATTTCTCTGGAATCAGAGTTCAGCTCCCTGGCCTTTAGTTCTCTTCTCTGTTTTATAAACAGAGGAAATAACTGGCCTTCCACCACCTTGGTATGTCTTCTGTCTTTCCTGATCTCTGGGATGACCGCCAACACTGGGCTCAGCCATTGACTTGTATTCATTCAGGGCAGCTCATTCTTTTACTGATCTCGAGTACTGATGCCTTATTAGTGATTTCTCTCCTTGCCAGAGACCCCAGAAAAAAGGTTTGAGTGGCCCTGTGTTCTCTCTGAGGTGAGGTGTCATTGGCCCACCCGCCCCCAGAAAATCTTTTATTCTTCTCCAATTTCCCGTGCTTCCAAAATACACTTTTCCATTCCACCCATTGCTTCTCATTTTATCCTCTTGGGCCAAGGTTCTCAAGCTGGATATCTGGGAGCTTATAAAAATTGGTAACTGTATTTCAGTATAATTGGTTCCCTTTGTGATCTTACCTATTTTATTTTATGCCTTTAAGATGACCGAGAAGGGCCACAGGCTTCGCTAGGCACTGCCCAAAGGGCCCTGAGGCAGAAGAACCCTAGCTTCAGGTCTGAGCAGAAGCTTCTTTGCCCTCATGCAGGCCATGGGCCCCCGAGGGCTTCTACTTCCCTCTGCTCTACAGGCTGCGCACCCCCTTGCTCTAACAGGCTTCTCCACCATCCACGTTCTCATCATCTCCAGATTATCTCCCTAGTCTGAAGGGCATTGCCCATACCCCTAAGAGGAGAGTGCAATAATCCTGCCATGGTCTGGCCAAGGAGTGCCTGGACCCTCCTGCCCTGGCGCCATGCCCCTCTCACTTAGAGCCCCTCACACACGGATGTCACGTTGGTCCTCTTTGGGCACAAAGGCCAAGTCAATAGATGACATGCCATGCACCGTGCTAAGCGCTGTACAGCTATTATCTCAGCTGACCACGACAACTCTGTGAGGGAGATGCTGTTGTGACCCCCTTTTTACAGTTGAGGAAACTGGGGCAGGAAGAGGGGAAGTGACTTGCCCAGGGTCACACAGCCATGACGTATCTCAGAGCTCAGGCCATCCTGCCTCCCGGCCCTGGCTCTGTGGAGGCCCCACCAGCCACAGAGGTCCATTCTCAGGCATGCTAGAGTGTAGGTGAAGTCCCGAGGCACATGCGGAAAGCCCAGCTGGAGATGCCTACCCAGATGGGAAGGCCCCTGGACTTGGAGTCGGGAGACCTGAATCTGAATTCTGCCTCAAACATTTACTAGCTGTGTGACTCTGGGGAAGTCATTTGACTAATCTCAGCCTTACTTTTCTCAGTAAATGAGACAACATGTAAAGCACTTTGCAGACCTTTTTGTTATTGTCTAGCCAGTTCAGACTCTCTGTGACCCCATTTGGGTATTTTCTTGGCAGAGATACTGGACTGGTTTGCCATTGCCTCCTCCAGCTCATTTTACAGATGAGGAAACTGAGGCCAACAGGGTTAAGTGACTTGCCCAGGGTCACACAGCTAGGAAGTGTCTGAGGCTGGATTTGAACTGGGGAATCTTCCTGATCCAGGGGTCAGCAGTCTGCTTTATGGCACCACCTAACTGCCCTTGTAAACCTTAAATTACCATACACATTCTAGTTATTATTTTTAAACACATTTTTACATGAAATTTCTTCTCTATTTTATTAAAGTTGATTTTAGTTAACACTGATATCTCTACAAATATTTTATTTTGGTCTGGACCTGTGGGCTCATCTATGTGAGGAACTTCTGCGGTGGAGATTCCCTCCATCCTTGTAGAGTGGGAAGTCCGTAGGACCCTGGGTTAACAGGCAGAAGGACTCTCCCGGAGCATTTAGCTCAAACCTCTTGCTTTAAAAGCAAGGAGATCAAGGCCACAGGATGCTCTTGCAGGCTTCTTTTTCTTTCCTGTCTCCTTTTTGAGTTGGGGGAAAGTCCTTATTGCATGCTGGGCAGTACATTCAAACCTTATAAATATGATGCCCAAACTGGGATCACCTTTATGTATGGGAAAGTACAGGATGATGTTATCAGAGGATTAAAGGTCTGGGCTTGGAGTCAGGAAGACCCAGCTTCAGCTCCCACCTTCCATACATGCTGGCTGGGTGACTCTGGGCACTTCTCAGGGCCTCAATTATGACATCTATGAAATGGGGAGAGGAGGGCCATGGGAGGAGGGTGGGTAGAACACCTGCTTCAGAGTCAGGGAGACCAGGATCCAAGCTTTGTGACTGCCGGTGAAGCATTTGATTTCTCTGGGACTCAGCGGCTTCACCTATAAGATGAAGGGGTTGGATTTGAAGGTTTAGAATGGCCCTCCCAGCTTTAAATCTATGATCCCTTGAGAAGTCCTGGAGGTAGGTGAGTGACGTAAAGCACAGGGTGGGTCCTGAGGGACCCAGAGCCCAGGCGGGCTTGGCCATTCCCATTCCCACCTACCTCCTTAGCTTGGTGTCTGTCTTTTGGCCATCCACTGAAGACTGTTCCTTTTGGGAGGATTCCCTGAGTTTGGCAGCCAGGCTTTTGGGACAGGGCTTTTCAAAGCCTGTATGGAAGTCGAAGGTCAGAGGGATGTGCAAACTCTTCTTCACACTGATATTTTGCATCTGACATTTCTGTGACAAAGGGGCAACAAAAACTGGCCTTAGTGGACTGACCATCTCTTGTTACTGGAAAGCACAATTGCAACTTCACTTCTGTTCAGCCTAAGGTGCATATATTAAGCACCTATTGCATGCCAGGACTGGGCCAAGCATTGGGGAAAACAGAGACAACAATCCAACAAGCACTGCCCTCAGAGGGTGTCCATTCTACTGGAAGGCTCCCAACCCAGCCAGACTGGAGGAGAGAGGAAAGACCTCTGGATTAGAAGTTAAAGGCCTATTGGTTCAAATCCCACCCTTGTGCCCCTGGCCAAGGTGTGTCCTTTCTCTGGGCTTTGGTTTTCTCATAAAAGGCTGAACCAAAATGCCTCTGGGATCCAAAGGTATGATCCTGTGAGGCAGCTCAGTGGTACAGTGCCCAAAAGAGTCTCTACAGATCCTCAGATTTATCTATTAAGTCACAGATGGGTTGAGATCTGCACTGGTGGTGGTGGTGCTTCCTCACACCGGGAGTTCCCCAGGCTAATCAAATCAGAACTGCTTTGTGGGAGCAGCTAGGCGGTGCAGCGAATAGAACATCGGCCCTGGAGTCCGGAGGACCTGAGTTCAGGTCTGGCCTCAGACACTTAACACAAAACCTAGCCATATGACCTTGGGCCTCCAAAAAGAAATGTGTTGTACATTGCAAACAGAGGGATTAATACTTGTGTGAAATGCTGCTCAATTTCATTTGATGTCTATTGTGGTCTAAAATATGTGTAGTTACTGGTAAGTACTTGTAACCCAATTATAAATCTAGTGATATAAGTGATCTCAGAGGCCATCTCATTTAACCCTCTTGCTTTATAGATGAAGAAGTTGAGGTCCAGGGACGTAAAAATGACTTGGCTGAAGTATCACGTGTCAGAGGCAGGGTTTGAACTCAAAGCTTCTGACTTCAGAGTAAATACTTTTCCCATGGTACTTGTGACTATAAATAGCCTATGAATCAAAGCAATCTGATTTTATGAATTAAAATCATTTCAGTCCCAGTCACACAAAAGCCCCATTAATAAATAAAAGAGGGGGCAAGTTCCTCAGATCAGAGTGTTCATTTTTATTCACATTAAATTTATTTTACCCTTGACCTCATACTAACCAGTGTTCGTATATCCATCATCTTCTCTGAACATTTGTCCAAGACTGTTAGCTTCTCTAAAAGTCGTTCGGTCATTTTTGTTTAATAATTTCTTAACTGAAAGAAAAACAGAAAAATTCAGAAAAAAACCAGCAAAAACCATGTCAGCTTGTGAATTTTGCCACATCAAGCCCCTTCCCTTCCTTCCCCCCCAACACTTTGCCCAAGGCAAGAAAATTTCCTCATTACAGGATGTTGAAGGGAAGCTTACAGGTCATATCTGGCCCATTTTGCAGAGGGATGAAGCTATCTGTCCAGCTCAGATGTGTGCCCAGATTCTGTGCACCAAGTCAGCACCTGGCCTCTCCATTGTCTACCTCTAAATCTACCTGTATTTCCATTCAGTGGAGCTGAAGGCAGCTCAAGAATGGCAGTCTCCAGGCAGAGTCTGACACTGACCCTGTCCACTGGACCTCCCTTGGCACTTGGCTGTGTGGTTTGGGAGGCTCTTTCCATATACCGAGGTGAATGCCAGCTAGCACTGTGTTCTCATCCCTGTGTGACTGCTGCTTCTCAGCCTTCTTTGTGGGATCACCATTCATCCCCACCCAGTAATGGGGGGGGGGCGGGAGAGGGAAAGGGGAGGCATGACTTTGTCCTGGCCCTTCTTTCTCTTCATTCATTCCCGAGGTGACCTCATCTGCTGGAAGGATCATAACATACATCTACAGCTGGAAGGTCATCAAGCCCAGACCCCTCTTTTGGCTCAGAAAGGTCAATTAATTTGTCCAGGGTTAGACAACGAGTATTGCCTGAGACGGGATCCCAATACTCTACTTGTGTGCTATATAAAGCTCTACGGAAACATTGGCTCTTACTATTTTTCTATCACACTGCCTCCCGTGGATTCAATGATCTTCCCGAGGCAGAGGATTTCACAATCTCCATAAATCAGTCCAAAATCTCTCCTGAAAATTGAATCCCACATCACTTCTACTGCAGGACCCCTCCACCTGAATAGCCCAAAGATCTCAGACTCAACCTAGCCAAAACAGAACTCACTACTTCCTCCCTCCCCCCAAAAGCTCATCTCTCCTTCAGGCTTTCAGGTTTTGGTTAAAAGCATCACAATCCATCCAGTTATCCAGGTTAGAGATGTCAGAGCCGTCCTTGCCCTGCTCACCTTCCCTCACCCCTCGTAACAAGCCAGGTCCCCCCATCAAGACCTGCTCAACATCTGTCATGGCTAGATGTCTGTCCTCTGTCCTGGCTCCTCTATCATCTCTGCCCAGGACTATGATGGTAGCCTTCTGAGTGGTCCCTGCTTCCAGCATCTTCTCTCCCATTCAGTCTCTGCACCACAAAGCTAATATACATGAAGCTCTGCAAGGATCTCATCTCATCCTCCCAACAACCCTGAGAGGGGGTGCTATAATTATCTTCATTTCACAGATGAGGAAACTGAGTCTGGGAGTGTAAGTCACTTTCCCAGGCCTAGATCTGAACTCAGGTCTTCCTGCCTCTAGGTCCAGGGTGCTATCCATTGAGATACCCACAGCTTCAACACATGCCAAAATTAAGCTTCCTCAAGGACAGGTTTGGTTGTGCTCCCCTTTCCTCTAAGATAAAGCCAGCATCTTCAGCCTGTATTTAAAGCCCGGCACCATCTGCCTCAGAGGTCATTTCCCACCCTTGCCTAGCTGCCAAAGCCAGCTCCTCTCTGGGTGACATCTTCCTCCTCCTTGCGCCAGTGCTGGTATGGAAGGTGCTCCGTCCTCCCCTCCCACTTAGGATGCCTGGCTTCCTTCCTTCTGGCACCCTCTCACAATTATCTTACATGTCCTCTCTACTCCCTTATCTCCAGGCACTTTGGTAACCTGGAAGACAGTGTTTCTTCACCTTGGCATCCCCAGCTCCTCCCATAATGCCCCTGGCCTTCCCCTCCCCCCATTCTCTGAACCCTTTCACTGCTTTCCCCATCTCTACCTTATCTCCAAGCTGTCTCCTCATTTGAATGTGAGCTCCCTGAGGGCAGGAACCCTGTTTTGGCCTTTCTATTCCCAATACGGGTGGCTAGGTGGCACCATGGTGCATAGAGCTCTCGGCCTGGAGCTGGGGAAGACTTATCTTTGTGACTTCAAATCTGGCTTCAGACACTAGCTGTGTGACCCTGGGCAAGTTACTTAACTCTGCCTCAGTTTCCTCACCTGCAAAATAAGTTTGAGAAGGAAATGGCAAACCAGTCTCTTATCTTTGCCAAGAAAACCCCAAATGGAGTCATGGAGAGTCAGTCACAACAGAAAAATGATTGAACAATAAAAGTGTCCCCGGTGCCTGGCGCATAGTAGGTGCTTAATAAATGTCTGCTGCTGCTGCGGTAACAAACTCCCTTCATATATCTAAGTTCCTGACAAAGTAATTTTCTTGCTTTCATTAAAATGCATTTCTTCCGCTGAAGTACATGTACGAATTTAGGCCTTAGAAAAGCAACCAGAACCAATTCAGCCAGACTGCGCCATCTGTAGAGGCTTCCACACAGAGCCAACGGGCCTCCTCCTCTCCTTGGGTTTTCTATTTGGAGTATAGGCACTGTGCATTGAATTTCTATCCCAAGGCCAAAGGACACAGGCTGAGATTCATAACAATAGTCAGCATTTACACAATGTTTTCAGTTTTGTAAAACCCTTTACATTCAGCTCTCCTTTGATCCTCACAGCAACCCTGGCAGGGGGAGGAGGTGCTATTATTGCTCCCATTTTATAGATGAGGAAACTGAGGCAAAGGCAAAGTGACTTGTTTCAAGGTTACCCAGTCAGTATGGATCAAAGGAGGGACTCGAACCCAGGTCTTTGGGATTCCAAACCCTACCTCAACTAGGCCAGGCTGCCTCTTGCACCAGGTATCATTATCCCCATTTATGAAAAGAGGAAACTGAGGCTCAGGTGGGCATACATGCAGTCTGATTAATTGCTGCTAACAAGACCGAGGGTTCCATGTCTGCATGAGCTAGCTTTGTTCTGTTGGCCAACAACTGTGGAAGTCCCTAATCAAGAGTCTAGAGCCTATTCGCCCTTGGCCACAGGGATAACCCAAGCTAGAAGAGGGATGGGTCAGTGCCTAGGGTCATTGAGACTTATGGCAACACCCATTTCCTTTCTCTCCTTCTTAGATGCTTGGCATCCCATGGTCACTCTGATTGCCCATCTTGAAAGTGTGTGTGTGTGTGTGTGTAAGGAGGAAATAAAGTATAAGACTTTGAAGTAGCCCAAGGGCATCTGAACCTGTTAGGGGGTTGGAAGGTGGAAAAGGAGGAGGGAGAAAGAGGAAAGAAGAATGACTAGTGAACATGTGTAATTAAGTAACAGCATATGTGATTTTTCTTCTCTTAGAGGGCACATGTTTCTAAGGTAAAGCAGCTTCTTGTGCTACAAAGAAAGATGTGGAGGCAGAGTCAAGATGGAGGGGGAAGAAGAAACATCTTTGCCTAACTCTCCCAGCACATCTCCATGACAACCTAAAAAATGAGCCAGACAGAAATATGATTGGGAAAGCTAAGAAAAAGTCACAGTGAGCTATTTTTTCAGCCCAAGGAAACTTAGGAAGACAGAAAGAGGTCTGTGGACACTGGGATGGGAGCTGACAAGTATCATAGCAAGGTAGTAAAGAAAGCAGCAGTGATACTGGGCTGGGGCCATTCTAACACTCAGAGTGGGAAGCATAAGGGCAGAACAAGATCCTAGGGAACCCTTGAATTAGAGCAAGAGTTGGTACCATCTGGCAGCTCTGTCAGTCATTACCCAATTCTGAGTCACAGATCAAGGGCAGAAAGGGGTGACTGCTACCAAACTTGGGGCCCTAGCTTGAACACAAAACAAATTCTGGAAACTTAGCTGAGCCCAGGATCAGATCAGTGATTCCTTTCTAAGCTTTTGCCTAGCACATAAGCTGACAGTGGAAAACCCAGGGCTGGAGACCAAGACCAAAGGGATCCAATAGTTCAGTTCCTCTGAACCTATACAACCTTCCAGTGGTTATCAGTGACTGAGTCCAACAGCAGGCTACCAAAACTCAACTACACACAAGCCAACAGATGCAAACCTGAGTCAAGAACTTGAAGAACTCAGATCAGGAGGGCAGTGAATAGACTCCCCAGATGACACAACTTTGGAAGCACCAAAAATTCAGAACTACCCCTGACTGATCTGTGAAAATAGCAGAAAAACATAAAAGACAGAAACTCAGGTCAGACAAAGCCCCTAGAAGTGAGACGAGTCTAACATTAACATAAAGGCCAGAGTTAAGACACAGGCTGGAAGAATGAGCAAACAACAAAAAAGAAAACTGACCATGAAATCCTGCTGCAGTGACAGGGAAAGTTAAAACACAAACACAGAAAACAATGATGTGAGGACAGAAGAACAGATTAGGTTAAATATACATGTGTGTATACAATTATATATGTATATATATATATATATATATATATAATTGTATACACACACACACACACACACACACACACACACACACACACACACACACACATATATATATACAGAAAAAATTACCATAGCAGCAAATGTTTGACAAATTCCAAGACCCCAGCTACTTAGGTAAGAACCCACCACCCAACAAAAACTGTAGAGGAAACTGGAACATAGTCTGGCAGAAAGTAGGCATAGACCAATATCTCCCACCATATACCAAAATAAGTTCAAAATGGGTATTTAATTTAGATACAAAGGGTGATATGATAAGCAAATTGGTGGGGCATGGAAAAAATTACCTGTCAGACCAATGTATAGGGAAGAATTTATGACCAAACAAGATATATATATATACATTCACAGGAGGTAAAATGGATCATTTTGATTATATAAAATTAGTGTTTTACAAAACAAAATCAATGCAGCTAAAATTAGAAGAAAAACAGGAAACTGTGGGAAATTTTTACAAGTTTCTCTGATAAAGGTCTCATTTCTAAAATATGTAGGGATCTGAGTCAAATTTATGAGAATAAAAGCCATTCCCCAATTGAAAAAATAGTCAAAGGATATGAATAGGAAGTTTTCACAGGAGGAAATCAAAGCTATCCATAGCCATATTTTAAAAATGCTCTAAATCATTAATAAAGATGCAAATTAAAACAACTCTGAGGTACCATCCCACAACCCATCAGAGTGGCTAACATGATAGAAAAGGAAAATGGCAAATGCTTGAGGGAATGTGGGTAAATAGGTACTCTAACCCACTGCTGTTGGAAGTAATTTGGAACTATGCCCAAAAAACTACTAAACTGTACATACTCTTTGACTCAGAAATACTACTACTGGGTCTATGCCTCAAAGAAATAAAAGAAAGAGGACCCACATGTACAAATATATTTATAGAAACTTTGTGGTGGCAAAGAAGTGGAAACTGAAGTGGTGTCCATTAATTGGGGAGTGTCTAAACAGATTATAGTATATAAATGTGATAGATAATATTGTACTTTCAGAAATGATGGGATTGATTTTAGAAAAACCTAGGAAGAATTGTATGAACTGATGCAAAGTGAAATGAACAAAACCAGGAGAATAATTTATATAATAATGGCAACATTGTAAAGACAATCAGCTATGAAAGACTTAGTAACTCTGATCAATATAATGATCCACCACAATTCTAAAGGATTCACGATGAGACTTGTGACCCACCTCTAGATAGACAGACTCAGAATAGATGTTGGGGCATATTTTCTTCTATTTCTTATTTTTTTCTTTTCTTTTTGGGAAATAATTAATGCAGAAATTTGTTTTGTATACCTATGCATATTTGTAATGGGTTTTATTTTTTTCTTTCCTTCTCAGTGGGTGGGGGTGGGGAGAAAGAGGATGGAATTTGGAACTAAAAATCAAATAAAATTGAGTTAGAAAAACAAAGCAACAATAACAAAAAGATTGATGTGCCTCCAGAGAGGCCAAGGAAGCCAGTTAGGAGGAACAAAAGAAACGAGGTGGTGGCTAATGAAGCAGAGATCTGGGGCAACCACATATAGACCCAACATGGACAATAGAGGAGTCTGATAGCTTGCTAGGGTTTCTATCCAGGCTGTGATGGAGAGCCTCCTGAAGCCTGCCAAATGAACATCACTTTTGACTTCTGGGGGTTTGTGTAGAGAACCTAGAGAACACTTCTTAGGACTCTGATGTTCCAGACAAGAGGCTGAAGTTCTAAGTGGCAGAACCGGCAGATCCCAAAGGCTGCTTATAGGAGGGTATGGCTTCAGAAAACAAAGACAGTTGGAAATTGAACCGATGATCAAAGACATGGTGTATAATTTGTCTTTCTTGACAAAATTATACATGTCTTTTCTCATAATCTAAGCCAAATATTACTGTGTATTAATTTTGCCTGTATTTTGTACTTATATGTGTTTCTACTCAAGATGTGGCCAAAGCCTAGACCTGGCAGGAGAGCCTATGGGTTTGTTGCCCAGTGTGACACCTGGAACATCATTCTTTCTCTCTGGGCTAATTCACTAATGCTTATATGTCTTGGGTATTTTCCCAGTGTGGTGGTTAGCTACAGCCATGACTTAACTCAAGCACTTTTTCAGAATCCTAAAGGTAACCCTGATGTGTGTACGTGTCTCTGTGTGTATATGTGTGTATCTGTGTATCTGTGTGCATATACAATCCTACTACTTGCCTCCTTATCCCTAAGCCACCATTGCTGTCTTGCCCATTTTCACAATGATTTTGTGAAAATCTGATTGTCACACTGACAATTGACACACTGACTGATTGTCACAACAACACTATTGACTCTTAAACATCAAACATGATAACATTTATTCACTAGAAAGTAAAACAAGGAATAAACAAAACACTTCAGCCCCCTTCTCCCACAAACTAAGTCATATTCTCCCACCAATATACACAGGATCCATGGGGAAGAATAGGCACACACAGAAACCTATCAGGAGACACATAAATAGGGCATCTCACCCTCTGGATTTTCAGTCTTTGATATCCTTGGATCCTCCAGGAGCAATCGGTACCACATGAACCTACCTTTCTTCTAGCTACTCCCTTACCACTCTCCCACTGGGCAAAGCAGTTCTTTTCCCATTAAACTGATGGAGTACAAGCTGTTTTACCCTATAACCACTATTAACAGGATGACAAGGAAATGTGCTTTTTAGCAAAAGAAATATCAACACTACATTTGCTTAATGATAAACAGTTCCCTTAAGTCAGGAAACTGTGCAGTTGCTCAGGTTGGGTCTTTAAGTAATACAGATAAGCCCAACCAGCTCTTCTCCCAACAGGATTCTGCTTTCTCCAGCTACTAGCAAAGCCAAGCCTCCTCTCCTATAAGCAGCTCACGGTGAAACAGAAGCAAAAGCTGTATTTCCCATCTGGTTCTCTCTCTCAAAGTGTAGGGAGAAGTGGATGGTAACCAGATACCCTAAGAGATTTCGCCTTGCTTAGCCTGCAGCTAGTTAGAGAACAGTAAGCCCAGAAAGGTATTTTCAGCTCTGCTCCACTAGGCCCAGCAGCAAAGAGCCTTTCCTCCAGCTAACCAGCTTCTTCAAATCCGCACTCTCCCAGCAGTGAAGCTGGGAAGCCTGTTGGTTGGAAGTCGTTTCCCAGCTGGACACCTTCTCTGTCACTGATTTTTGGTGACTCACCCTTCTCAGCTTGCACTTCTATTTCCAATTTGGGTGATCTCTCCCTATGGCTCCTTCACTCCCTTCCTATATCTTCTTCCCACCACTTTATCTCCACATGTCTCCAATCATGGCTTTCTTGTAATCAATGACTCATCTTTCCCTTTTGAGGTGAAACTCAAGAAGCCCACCCTTCTATCACATGAACCCCACAGTCTTTTCATAGCCTCCCATACTCCCCAGTAATTTTGTTTTGCATTTTCTTGGTAATAAACTTCTAATATCCAAAAGCACTTATACACAATGGACTGTGGACCACAATGCCATTGCAGCCATCATTGCTCTGTCACTGATTGCTGTCTTCAAACAGGTCCTCTCAGCATATTCAGTTGAGGGCATTTCTCTCACGGCTCCTAGAAAGAGTCCATGTCTCTCCTCTGCAGTTTATCTTTTCTATGTTTCTTTGCAAATTGATTTTTACCAACTTTCTTTACATGAAAGCTCTTTTCCTGCTCCTTTAAGCAAACTGTTCACATACAAAACCAGCAGCACCTTATATATGTACATGTCGTTTACCAATTATAGTGTAATCTCTCTAAGGACAGGGACTAGTTTTTTTGTCTTTGCATTCCCAACATCTACCATGGTGCCTGTCATACAGTAAGTATTTAATAAATGCTTCTTGATTCATTTATTGACCATGAGACAAAATACAGGCATGACTGGTTCTTGACCAGGGATGGAGTGAACCTAACAAGGGCCAGTTAAAATATATTTGCTTGGGGGGGGGGGCGGAGCCAAGATGGCGGAGTAGAAACAGCTCTTCCAAGCCTCTCTGCCCCCAGATTCCCCCCAAACTATGTAAAAGGGGACTCTGAACAACTTCTGGAGCCCCAGCACCCACAGAACAACACAGAGAAGCTAACCTCCCGCTGAAGACAGCCCAGCAGCCCTGCAGGAAGGACCAGCGCAGCAGTCTGGGACCTGGCAGTGTGCAGAGCGCAGAGCGCAGGAGCCGAGCCGAGCTGAGCCCAGGTCTTCGTGAGCCGAGGTTTTAGCCCCAGGGTGGCAGGGCCAGCAGCCAGCTGGAGGAACCCCAGAACACCAGGAGCTGTGGCAACTCCAGAATTATCAACATACACATGCCTAGGACAAAGTAAGAGGTTAGTGTCCTATGGACTTTGGGACCTGTATTTGGGAATGCGTCAGCTCCCTCCCCTGGGGGCTAGAAGCCACTGAGGAGACACGCCATTTTGTAGTTTTCAGAGGCATTTCCGGCTCCCAGCCTACAAATCGTGGGGAGATCCAGCGATCAGTCTTGGGGGGTAATCGCTCTTGCTTTAACCTCCCTGGATCTGGATTGTGATCTAGGGTGGAAGTTGTGAGTGGGTTTACAGCTTGCCAGAAACGGAAGTTGCCCCCCCACACGTTCGGGACGAAAATTCCTCTATCTGGCCTTAAAGCCATAGTGTGGCAACAAGCCCAAAAGTCAAGCAATTAAGTGGCAACATGCCAAGGCAAAGGAAACAGAAAAATGCAACCCTAGACTCCTATTTTGGGGGCATCGAGCGGGAAAAGGACTGTGAGGTCAGAAGTCCTGCTCCAAAAGCCCCACGGGAAAACATGAGTGGGTTGCAGGCCATAGAGGACCTTAAGAAGGACTTTAAAAATCAAATAAGAGAGGTGGAGGAAAAATTGGAAAGAGAAATGAGAAGGATGCAGGAAAAGTATGAAATGAGGGTCAACAGCCTGACTGAGGAAAACAACTCCTTAAAAAATTGACTAACTCAAATGACAAAGGAGGCCCAAAAGGGCAATGAGGAGAAGAATGCCTTAAAAAGTCAAATTTGCCAGATGGAAAAAGAATCTCAAAAGTTCACTAAGGAGATTCATTCCTTCAGAGTTAGACTGGAGCAAATGGAAGCTAATGACTTTATGAGAAATCAAGATATTGTTAAGCAGATCCAAACAAATGAAAGATTAGAAGGCAATGTGAAATATCTCATGGGAAAAACCACTGACCTGGAAAATAGATCCAGGAGAGACAATTTAAAAATGATTGGACTACCTGAAAGCCATGATCAAGGAAAGAACCTAGAAATCACCCTTCAAGAAATTCTCAAGGAAAACTGCCCTGATGTTTTAGATCCAGAGGGCAAAATAGAGGTTGAAAGAATCCACCGATCACCTCCTGAAAAAGATCCCAAAAAGAAAACTCCCAGAAATATTATAGCCAGGTTCCAGAATCCCCAGATCAAGGAGAAAATACTACAAGCAGCCAGGAAGAAACAATTTAAATATTGTGGAAAAACAATCAGAATAGCCCAGGACCTGGCAGCTTCTATACTGAGGGATCGAAGGGCATGGAATATGATATTCCAGAGGGCAAAAGAACTAGGACTGAACCCAAGGGTCACCTACCCAGCAAAACTGAGTATTTTGTTTCAGGGGAAAATATGGTCATTCAGTGGAATAGAGTACTTTCAAGCATTCTTGAGGAAAAAAACAGAATTGAATAGAAAATTTGACATCCAGACACAAGAAGGAAGAGATGCCTGAGAAGGTAATCAGGGAAAAGAAATCAAAAGGAACTTATCAAAGTTGAACTATTTACATTCCTATCTGGAAAAGCAATAACTGTGACTGATGATATCTTTCTCACTATGAAAATAATGGAAGGGGGTGTGGTCATATGAATACATATGTGAATGTGTGTGTATATGGTTACAGTTATATATGGATAGAGGGCATAGGTTGAATTTGTTGGGAAGGGAGAGTACTCAAGGGATGAAATTATGAGGTGAAAGAGGAAAGTGGCAAGAGGAGATGGGGAGAGACATGGTAGGGTAAACTATCTCATGTAGGGGAAGTGGGTGCAAAGGAGGGGGAGAATAAGGAAGGCTAAAAAGGCAAAACCACAATCACATTGAATTTGGTTCAGGGAGAAAATGACATACATACTAAATGGGATATCTCAACCTGCAGCAGGATAGGGGAAGGGGGATGAGAGGAGGGATGATGGATGGGAGGGCATCCTTGGGGTGAGGGGAGGTTGGAAGTACCCACTATAGAAGAGGGACAGGATCATGTAGGGAATGGACCAGGTGGGGGGTGGGATGAGTGGGAGGGAATTATAAGCAGCCTTGTACAATATATCTACTATGATAATGTTTTGCATAGCTAGACATGTACAACATATACTGAATTACTTGTCTCCCAAGAGGGAATGGGTGACAAGGGAGGAAGGAAATGGATCTGAAATTCGAGGTCATAACATTAAATGTTTCAAATATATACAAATACTATTATTAATACTCTTTTGCTTGTAATAGGGAGATAAGATGTGCAGGCATTGGGACACAAAGATTCACCTTCCTCTAATGGAAAAGTCGATGGGGGTATGGGAGAAGGTATGGGAGAGAGCAGATTGGAGGAAGCGATATCTCGTGGGACTACTATGCTGGGAGGTTGGGTAGGGGAATAATGAGGGGAAAATGATTGTAACTCAAAATCTGGTGGAAATGAATGATGTAAAACAGAAGTTAATAAAGCATTTGTTTAAAAAAAAAGAGGAAACCACTCAAGGGGAAACATCTATAGAGAATAAATTAAAATCAATTTAACAATGGGGAAAAAATAAAAAATAAACAAAATATATTTGCTTGGAACATTGGAAATATTATCAAGAGGCATTTCAACTGAAATTGGAGGAGAAAGGAAAAAACTTCCCACTTATCTTCAAAGCTCAATCCCCCAGAGACTAGCATGCAAACATAGGAAGAAGAGATTCAGGAGAAAAGACCAGTCATTTACAGGTGACAAAATTCAAGAAGAAAGCCAATAATAAAACCTATGGACTCAGATATAAAAAAATAAAGTACAGGTATTTTTTTTTAATTGGAATTGTAGATTTTAATGCAAGGAGGTAAATTCAATCTCATTGAGGTTTTAGTAGGGCCAGACCTCATGAGGGAAATGAGATTGAGAAGGATATACTATATTTTAAAAGAACAGAATAAATAGAAGGGAGAGGGAAGTCGAGTAGCATTGCATATTGAGAAGATATACTCATGTGAGGAAACTCAGGAAACATAATGAGTAAGCATGGTGTAAGACAATCAGGGAGAATTAACAGTATAGAAGTAATGTTGTCCAGCATATATATTCTATAGACTGCATGGACAGAAGGAGGAAACAGATAAAGTAGTTCAGGAAACAGATCCCAAACCTGCCACACACCATGATAGAGTAGCTATGGGAGACTTCAATAATTTGGGCACCTGCTGGAGCTCCCTGCCTCTGTCAAAAGTAAAGAAGCCAATATATTTTTACTTGCCTTAATGATAATTACTCCATAAAGTAAAGGATCAAGAATAAGGATAATTGAAATTCTGAGCCTTATTCCAACCCACAAAGAACTGATGAAAGAGAAATGATGGGAATATGAGAGGAAATGATCATTCCAAGAGTTCTTGATAGAGAAAAGAAAATGGGGGCATTTTTAAACAAATAGCATGGGTATTGGGGGAGCAGATACAGAGTTTAGAGAAAGGAGTAGAGGAATCACCTAGCTATCCTACTGTATTCCTGTTAGCATGGAGGGCAACACCATCCTCTCAGTCCCTCAGGTTCATAGTCTATGAGTTATCCTGGATTCCTCCTCCCCCTCCTCCTCCTCCTTCTCCTCTCTCTCTCTCTCTCTCTCTCTCTCTCTCTCTCTCTCTCTCTCTCTCTCTCTCTCTCTCACACACACACACACACACACACACACACACACACACTCCAATAATGAGAAGATGGAAGAAAGAGCAGATTAACAGGAAACAAATACAAAAGAGTAATGGGATTCTGTACAAATGCTATGAATGACCTAAGGCTGTAAGCAACAAAAGCTCCATTTTCAGCTATGTTTGAGGCAAAAAGATTATCAAGGAAGAGCCAGACCCATAGAGGTGACAAGGATGAAGAAGAGGAAGATGGCACAGGTGCCCTGTTTCCTCTTCAAGGAAGGACAGAATCAAAGTGGCAAATAGGAGGCCAGCACTCCAAAGGTGTGGAGAGGTGGTGAGGGCATTGGGTGCCCTCAGTGGGTTCATTCACCAGGCTTGGATCGATCACATGCCAGAAGACTAAAGGAGGTGAGAGCTCTGATGGCTCTCACAGATCTTTTGGGGTAGGGGACGATTGTGAGTGGGGGAGGTGGTGGACTAAAGATGCAGTGAGAATGAGCAGCCACAAACAGACAGCCTAAACATCACATCATCCCTGAAATATTTAAAGGGAGGGCATGGGATTCAGTAAATAGTCCATTTTGCCTCCGAAATATATTATCTGTGTGACCTTGGGCAGGTCACTTAACTTTTCACCAGCATAGGTGGTTATAAAGTAACCTCCTCAGGGACCTTCCCATTTTTCTTCCAGTAGGAGACTTGCCTATGATAAGTCCCTGCAACAGAATGAATTGAAAGCTTGGTGTTACATTACCAGGAACGAACACTCTGAACCACTAAATGACCCAGGGATTTCCTCTTTGCTGTGATTTCTTGCCTCTAGTTTTAACCATCTGCCCGGGTTACTTAACCTTTCCCATGTTAGAGGTCCTCTGGCCCCAGATTTTTGGAATTCTATTCTCTGGGTTATTACCGCTAATAAAAGGGTGTTGCTATATCACAGTTCACCAGGAGATGGCCCCCTAACTAGCACAAAATTTCCTCCATTTCTAAAAGCTGTATGTCACCAAAGTTTTCTGCTTTTCTAAAATGAGTCAATGACCCAATGCAAATTCCATAAGCTCAAAATACAATATGTTTATTGAAAATGGGGATATCTTTATCTCGAAGTGCATCCATTCTTGTTAAATGTGTTTGTGTACTTTGTTGTTATTATTGTGCAATTATTTATTGAATTTCTTATTAAGCATACTATATTAATTTTTGCTTCAAAATCCATAAAGGATAAAGGTTTTTAATGGAGGATTTGTTAATATGTTTAAAAATGATTTTGTAACTGAATTTAACACAATTTTTTCAATCTTACATATAATATATAATATATGTATATATGAATGTATGTATATATCTAAATGTGTGTGTATATGTATGTGTATGCAGGTAGGTGGCTCAGTGAATAGAGCTCCAGTCCTGGAGTTAGGAAGACCTGAGTTCAAATCTGGTCCCAGACTCTTACTAGCTATATAACTCTGGGTAAGTCACTTAACTTTGCCTCAGTTTCCTCATCTGTAAAATGAGCTGGAGAAGGGAATGTCAAATCACTCTAGTATCTCTGCCAAGAAGAAGCCAAATGCATCATGAAGAAGTAGATACAACTGAAACATTGAACAACGACAAAATATATTCTTTTTTCTGCATGTAAAAGCATTATTCTAAGCAGTCTCCATATGCCATTTTCCAAAGGATCCAGGGCATGCAGACACACACACATATATACACACATATGCACATACATACATACACACATATACATACATGTACACAGATATACACACAAATACACACACACACACACACACACACACACACACACACGCACACACACACCATAGGTGAAGAAACCCTAATCTAGGGTATTCAACTAGTCATCTCTCTCTCCCTCCTTAAAAGGGAGGGAGAGAGAGCAGGCAAGTTGTTTTTTTTTTTAAGGCAAAAGAAAAAATATTTCATTGTAGTATGACAGAAAAAGTATTAGATTTGGAGTCTGAAATCCTGAGTTAGGAATCTGGCTCTGTGTGGCCTCAGATAAGCTAATGTAGAAAATGATGAGGTCTCACTTATCTCTCTAAGATTCCTTCCAGATCTTAATCTATAATCCCATATACCAGAATACTCATAGAAATACCCTATGTGATAGGAAGAATTAGATTGAGGAAGGGCTAAAAAATTGTGTCATATGAATGTAATGATATATGATTTTGAAGCATTTTCCTCTTGGAATACTTTCTTAATTCCCACCCAAATAAATAGAGTCAGTCCTCAGAAGGTGACTGCTTCTTATTCTCATGGCTCTATGTGAAACCCAGAGGGTCATTGGTGTTTTTTTGTAGTTTTTCCTGAGCCCACACCAGTGTGTTTCCATTAATTATCAGCCTGACTTTATTAATATTCTAAAAAGATATTTACTGTTCAGGTATAGCAAGGACAGTTGTTACAGAATAATCCTCCCAAACTGGGGGATAAACTCCCCTTTGGAATTCCCAAGGTCCCTGAGAAGAATGACTTCAAACTTAGAGAACACATGTGGTCAAACAGTTAACTCTAATTCCTTTCATCCCTTTGTGGAATCCATATGAAGTGCCCCTTAGGTGCTGCTTTCTGCAGGGTTCTGAGGGTTGGTGCCTTTGTAGAGTCCTGAATCTGTCTTTTCTCAGTGTTTCTCATTTATTCTCAGTGTATCTCTAGTTCCTAGTGGAGATGCTGCCGTCTGCCACTGCAACTCAAGGGACAGTGCCACTGGTTCTGATGGATGTGGCTACTGACACCAGTGGAAGTCAGTGCCACATAGCTGAAGTTCACAAAGTTATCACCTGGTCAATATGGGGATGGGGGTGGTGGAGGAAGTTAGGAGGGAAGCTCCATCCTCCCTCCCTAAGGAAAATTTGCTTTTGAGAGACTAATTGGCTGTTTTATCCAAAGCCCCCCAAATCATGACAGATTCTCTTTAAATAACCACAAGATGTGTGGTGTCATATACATTCATCGAAAGGCTCAGAGCCCCTATGGTCCTTTCAGTTCTGTTAAGGACTTCATATCCTGCTTACTTTTGATTGATATTTGATCAAGATATATGAGCAATCTGGGATGATTAATTAGAGTGGTAATGCTGTCTCGCCCTTAGAATTATACCAAAAGGAAGAATGTGAGGGAAGAAAAGAGGGGAGTGGGAAGATCTTTATTCACTGATTCTGAGAAAAATAAACAGAACCAGAGAATAATATCGTTGTTCAGTCATGTCTGACTCCCAGTCACCCCACTTGGGTTTTCTTGGCAAAGATGCTGGTGTGGCTTGAGTCTTCCCAGCTCCAGGTCCAGCACTCTATGCACTATGGTGCCACCTAGCCGTCTCACAGAGAATAATATGTACAACTATAATCATATAAAGGGAAAAGATCGGCAAAAAAAAGTTGAAGCCTGAGTCATGGAAAAGTTCTAGAAGGTGGAGGAGCGGGGAAGATAACAAAGAATACTTTCTCCCTTAATTAGGTTTTAGGAAGGGAATTTACCAGGAGAGGTGGGGGGACAATTAGAACAAAATAGCATATGCATCATCAGACTAGGTTTTTGTATCAGATGTTTGGAGGATTTTTTAATTTTTTACTTTGGTACAAGGGAGAGGTTATTCTGAAAAGGCTGAGGGGGGAATTACTGAACTAAAGAGACATCTCCAACTCCTTTTCCTTCTAAGTTAAACTATAAGAGCTAAAGTTTGCTTTGCAAGGGGCGTTGAGACTCCAAAGACTGTCTTTAATGCCTTATCACAGTGAATAGGTCCCCTCTTCAGCATTTCCCTCTTCATATTATCAGAAATGCTCAAAATCAGAAAATAATGAAGTCACGTGTCTAGGATGCCAGGTGGGGAGAGGGATACAAAGGAGAAGGCGGTCCCCACCATCAAGTAGCTTTTAATATAGTTGATGAGTAGATAAAATGCTTATAATTTGCTGCTCCTGTGTCCTTTGACCTTGGGTCTTTGCTACACGATTGCTTACTCTGGGCAGCCCAATTGTCTCCTGTGCCAATGGTGAATGTAGCTTAGTTATACACTCTATTCCTGTCCCACATCAATGGCAGAGACTGTCATTTTGCCCTTTTATTCTCAATGTACAACGCGGTGCTTGGCACAAAATCATTGCTTAATAAATGCTTTGGGGATGGATTAGAAAGAACATTGCACCTGGAGCCAGAAGAGGCCTGGGTTTGAATCCTGCCTGTGTGATGTTGGCCAAGTCACTCACCTCTCTGAAACTCACTTTCCTTATTTATAAAATGGGGATAAATAAATCATGTTTTGCAAACATCAAAACGTTCCATAATTATGAGTTGCTTTTATTATCATTTCCATGACTATTATTCCTCTGCCTTGGGGATTTTAACTGAGAAGATTAACATGGATCCTCTATCACTTTCTTATTGAACCTGTTCACAAGTGATTGGTTTTGTTCTGTGGCTGCTTAAGTCATGATTCTTTGCCTCTGAACTTGGTTCAGAGTTCAGCCGTCCTGTAACACATCATTTTAAATCCAGCTCTCCTGTCTCAAGGAATCTAACTGACCTTGGAGAATGTGGGAGAAATCCAGGGCGTTTGGGCCTGACATCTGTCTGATTGGCTGTTCAGAAGTCTGGGCCACTATCTCGCACCTGCACCCAGACAATGAGCACTCCGTAGGCTCATAAGAGAAGGAAGATGGTTGCTAGCTCCCATGATCCTGTTGCCCTTTCTTCCATGATATCACCTGCCCTGCTCTGTTCTTTGTCCTATACTCCCCCAGACTCTATATAAGGAGTATTGCCCTCTTGCTTGGGATCTTTGGCATTAATTGAGGCAAGCCATGGACCCATTTATTGACAGGCAGCATGCTCCTGCTAATAAATGTAATTTTGCTTGGAGATGTGTTTCAGTTTACCCTTTTGTTAGAATCTCAATCAAGACTGATGGTGGCAGCGATGAGACAGAGAGATAGGCACTTTCCTTCCCAGATACTTATCACAACTTCTCCCTATTCCATGGGGCCCAAGTAGAACAAATTTTCCACAAAGGAAGAGTTTCTGGTAGGGATTCGGGGGGTAGATTGACTCCCTCCTTATTCACAATAGTTTCAGATCTTTTCCAGGCAAAAAAGGATGAGTGTTGTATGATTTATGTCTGTTCTTAGTGTTTCTTTTTGTGTGCCCTGAAGATTTTGAATTTGGACTTAATTGGCTATGGAGAGTGAAGGCATTGCCAAAATTTGACTTCTGTTGGTGGGGAGGTGGGGGGGATGGCACAACCTTCAGTGACCAAATCAAGTAAGGAAATATGTAAAGACCATCAGTAGCATGTAATTAAATCATAATGGTCAAAGATACCTTTGAGCATCGGCCATAAGTGATCAGGAGAAGTAACTATTTGAAAGACTGGTGAGTACAGCCTCACCAAGAAGGAAATCATTAGCCCACTCTCTCTCAGAGCAGTAGTCTATTTGTTGGTGTCTGTGTACCTCCACCTGTGTCTGTACGTGGTATGTCCACCCCATTTTATTAAGATCACTGTTAGAAAATTGTGTATGTGAAACGTAGATGGAGAAACCTCTCTGTGTTTTGTAAGCTGGATTTTGTTTGTTTTTTAATTCTTTAAGCCTTCCCAACAAGTCTTTCTTGCAGTTTGTGGATGTTTCATAGGAGTTCAAGAGGAGAGATAGAGAAGAATTTTTCCTTCTCAAACCACAGAAATTTATGGAAAGGGTGAGTGAATGAATTTGGGTGTTGTATTGTATCTGTCTTGTGTCCTAGTTCATGTTAGAAGGTTTCGATTTATAAGATTTGGAAATCATTGGCAATATTTAAAACCCAGGCACATTTACTGGACCAGTCCCTTCAAAGAAAATCCCTCCAAACGGGATTGGGAGATTACTTTTGAAGGTAAGTGGGCTTAGCCTTCAATGAAGACCTTCATTTTTTTGAAGATGGTGGGAGGATGCACCAGTCATGTGTCCTAGACCATGACGGACTGAGTAAGTCCTATCTCCCAACCAATGTGGGCACTGAGTTGTTCCTTTAATGAGGAGTTTTCCATAATTTTTTTGAGAGTTGAGAAAATTATATTTTCTAGTCTGAGATTTAGCAATCATGCTCTTGTTCCAAGAATTGAGGGACCCTATGACTTATGGGACTTGGTACCCTAGTCAGTAAGGTCCTAAGAGGATGAGATATCAAAGAGCAAATTTAATTTTTTTTTAAATTAGTAGTTGCGTATATAAGTATTTTAGCTTGGGAAGCATAATAGTGTGGTCTCAGGCAACATCTAATAAATCACCATGCTTGTGGCATAAAGCTACATGCTTTCGAATTCCATCCATTAAATTAAATTAATTTTTTTAGTTGAAGGCTGTCAGTGAGGCTTAAAAACCTTCTCCAAACTGGAGGGGTGATTTATTAGACAAGTAGGGTAAAATATTAGGGAGGCTGGTAGCTGCAGCTTCACATTATCATTCCTGTCTCATAAGCCTTTGAATGCATTTGTGTGCTTGTCTGTGAATTTGTTCTGAGACTGTGTGTTTAGGTTTGTTTGTTTTTAATATAATGGGAGCTAAAATTAGTTATAGTTACTTTTTAAAGGGATCTTTTCCTTGAGAATGAGTCTCTCTCCCTCTCTCTCCCTCTCTCTTTCTCTCTCTCTCTCCCCCTTTCCCTCTCTCTTCCACCCTCCAATATTTCAGTCACAGTCTAAGGGACAGACAAGAGAAATCTAGATAAGAGAGAGTCTCTGTTATACGGTCTTTTAAATTAATTAGAAACTAAATTTGTGATTGAAATGTAAGCTCACTACTATCCATCTCCAGATTTTTGTTTTAAATATTTTTATAAATGCTGAAATATTATAGTGAGTTTTGGATTTCATTTTTTTTTTAGGATTTGTTTTAAGAAAAATAAAAGCATCTCTCTCCCAATGAGAGATTTATTGTTTTACAGCCAAGAAAGGCAGGTCATTTTTCTGATTAGAGAAAAAGTTGTAACAGAATAACAGAGGAGTAACAGAGACGTAAAAAAAATGAAATGAAACAAACTGCATCTTCATGTGAATTGCACATTTCAATGTTATTTGAATAAACTAAGTTTGTTATAAGCTGTTAAAGACATCTAATTGCCAAGCCCATCTGAAAGGATTTTTGGTGCTTCCATCTACTGGCGAATAACAGAATTGCCAATAATTCAACAGTTGTTAACAGACACATTACAAGTCAATATTGCACCTTGAGGATAAAATTACTTAAGTCATTAGTTTGTTTAACAGAACTACGTATGCTCAACTTTTAAAGGAGAAATTCAGTGATGTAAAGATTAATGAACTGGTCTGAGGTACTACTGGAATAAGAAGAAAGGCAAAAATTTTGAAGTAATAAGAAAAGGTGTGGGTTTTCTGATCACAGGAAGATGTACACCAAGGAAAAGGTTTGAGTATTTTGAAAGAACCGTTTGAGGGAAGTTTTGGCTTTATTTAAGTGGGAAGGTTGTAAGAAACATCATGCATGCATTTTATAAGGAGATGTGGTAATAAACAATTGCACTTTGATCTGAAAGCAAATAGAGAAAAGTTACAGAAGACTAGGAGTATATTGATAGGCAATGAGTTCTTTCTGAGATTGTAGGACTAGATTTGAATAAATTTACAATGTGTTCTTAAGTGTGATAACTTGGGTAGATCAAAGCTTAATATCAGACTGCCACTTTTAAAATCTTTGGTAGTGGAATGGCTGGAAATACTGGATCCCAAAATGAAATGCTGGGAATAAATGGCCCCTGTGAAGAATAATGCTAAATAATTGAAATTATAAATTGAGATTCTCTGTGATATCATTTGGAAAATAGATCCAGGTACAATTGAATTTATTCTGGTCTCTTTGTAAGTGAAATGTGTCTCTACTAATAAGACACTTATGATAAGTCAGAATTTATTCTACTATTTGGCATTAAGACAAGTTGGAAAAATTAATGAATCTGGAAATTTGTTAATTGTGTGATAAAAATAAGAAATCTCAGTTTACCCATTTGTAACATGAATAAAGAAAGTGCCTAACATAAATATGATCATTTATTTTAATGGACTATTGTTAAAATGATAAACTCTGGATTATTTTTGGGTTATAGATTAAATTGTTTTTTAAATGATGTAAATTGTTTGAAACTATTCATTTGGAAATGTAATAAACGATAATGCATTTGCTATGATTTTTATATAGAAGATATTTCTTTAGGATTTGAAATGCAGACTCCTGAGATTTTTATGAAATAAGGTTTGTTTGGTGTTTTTTGTTGTTGTTGTTATTTTTGCTTTTTGGAGGGCAATTGGAGTTAAGTAACTTGCCCATCGCAACTCAAGTCCTTCTGACTCCAGGGCCGATGCTCTACTCACTTCGACACCTAGCCGCCCTGGTTTGTTTGTTTTTCTAAATGACAATGGTTTATCCTATTTATCCCAGCATATTTTGAGTTAACCTAACGCTGAATTTAAACAGGTAAAGCCTTTTTGTCTTACGTGATTTCATTTGGCTTATGTAATGTGTTACTACTTGCCAATTGGGTTTTTGATGAACTGTGTTTTGTGCTAATGACTTTCTAGACTTTGAGGATTATGGATTTAAAAAGCCACTTGTGGTAGTATGAATGTTTTCTTGTTTGAAGGTGATTTTGTAATGCATTTCACTGAATCAATATCATTTGATTTGTTTCATGTTTTAAATTCATGTACCATGTTTCTAAATTTTCTTGTATTGTGAATTCTGAGAAACGATTGTATATAAGAAATGCTGTTAAAAGGAGATGGTAATTTTATGTTAATAGATATTTTAACTCCTTTTAATTTGAATAGTGTGGAATTACTTATTAGATTATTAGAGACTATTGCCATAATGTTAAAACCCTATTAATATATTTTAAAAGAGAAGAAGGAGCGGCTAAGTGGCATGGTTAATAGAGCAGCGGCCCTGGAGTCAGGAGGACCTGAGTTCAAATCAGGCCTCATACACTTAACACTTACTAGCCGTGTGACCTTGGGCAAGTCACTTAACCCCAACTGCCTTGCCTTCCCCCCCTCAAAAAGCAAACAAAAAAAAAGAGAAGAAGAAGAGTTGTTCACTTTATGGTAAAGAAAAAGGAATGGAAGCAAGACCTTGACTGAAAAAAGAAACTTTATTTGTAAACCTGCTAGCTTCAGCAAGATCATGAATTGTTATCAGACTTTCGAAAGGTGAGGGCAAGGGATCCTCCTTCCCTATTACAAACACTCCTTAAATAAGCAAGGGGAATTTTTAATTGTCTTTATAGTACAGAAATAATTTGTAGTTATAATTAGAAGTTATATTTGGAATGTTCTTTACTGAAGTTACATCTTTAACCTGTTTATTTTTATTTTTTTTGCAGGGCAATTGGGGTTAAGTAACTTGCCCAAGGTCACATGGCTAGGTTTTTGTTTGTGTGTGTTAAGTGTCTGAGGCTGGATCTGAAGTCAGGTCCTTCTGACTCCTGGGCCAGTGCTAATTTGGAAGGTTTTAAGAGTTTTACCTTTTTATTTAAAATCTAGCTTTTGATTTTTCAGTTTGTATTTTAATTTCTTAAATATGTCAATGTAAAACTTGGCTAACTTACATCATAGAAAGTCAAATGATAATGGAGTCAATGCTAATTTAGAAAACCACTCAACCCTAGTTTGTATGTTTATTTGGTAAATATTAAATCTTTAACCAGCAGGACCATTTACAAGTTAGATTCTTAGAGAATTTTTTTTTTTTTGAGATTCTTTCTCTAGCCTGTTGCTATCTGTGTTTATATCAAGTACAAAGTTTAGATGAAGATAGAAACAGCAAGGGGTATTTAAAACTGAAATTCTCTGAAGTCTCCAGAGAATTAGGTTCTTATTTAGTGCTATCAGAACCACAAGGTTTGAACTAATTATTGGAGAAGTAATGTTTATGAGGCTGTACTAAGCTGTTTTGAGATCTGTTTTGTGAAAGATTTTAGCCATAACATTTAAGGATCTAAAAGCAATATGGAACTAGAGGAGCAAATCTACCAAAGAGGAAGCCACTTCAGAGCTGCCCTGAGGACCTGTAGAACATATAAGAACTTATAAGAACTTACAGGACCTGCTGACTACATGGAATGTGTGAGATTCAAGAGGACATATGGTGATAAAATGGACATTGGGCATGAGTTACTGGGATACTAGGAGACTTGATGTTAGTTAATGTTAATGATCATCAGAGGTTCCCAGACTTATTTGGCCTACCTCCCCCCTTTAAAAAAATTACTCAGTGCCCCCCTGTAAATCTTTCTTTAACCCTTTAATGTTTTTAAAATTTTGAGCCATTTCAAAAAAATATAAATTTTTAAAATGATTCCTCTTAAATTTAATACTTTATTGCAAATTTATGATTTTTCCTGCATTGAAATGTCAATGATGCAATATTGTGTGATGTGACCAAATAGTATCATATTGTAAACAAGTCATTACACACACATATTCCAGATGATGCATGCTGAACTTCTGGACAATGCATGATGCTCCTTGGCTTGTCAACACTTGCTTGTTAAGACCTGTTAGCAACCTTGACCACTGATCTGCTGCAACTTGCATTTTTGTGTGTTTATTTGGGAAATAATGTAATCACTATAACTTTAACTCCATTTTTCCAAAATTTTCTTCTCTTCTCTTTTTTTCCCTATGCTTCCACTGCCCCCTTATTTTTATGCAGCACCCACCAATCACACCCAAGTTTACTACCTCTCACCCCCTAGATCTTTCCAGCAACCCCAGGGGACAGTATAGCCCACTTTATCTTTGTATTTCTTTGACTTTCTGCTTCACAAGCATCTATGGTTACAGAGCATTCTCTGTTATCTTGGAGACATGGAAGTCTCCCTTCCAAATTCAGTCCATTGTTTTAGATGTTTTTACTATGACTTGTGCTATGATTAATCAGTCTTGTTATTCTTTTTCAACTTTGCATTAAGCCTGTTCAGAATTTCCATCTGATAAATTTGTATTTGTGTGTCCTACTGTTGCTAATGATTATGTTAAAGATCTTAAAGATTATGTTAAAGATTAAATTGTAAATAAGTGATCAATAAGAGACATTTTTGCCTCTCATGATCAAATGGCAGGAATTGAGAAGATTAAAGTTGATCCTGTATCATTTTCTTATTCACAGGTAATTGATTTTGAGCTATAACTGCTTAAGTCCTGATTCTTTGTCTCTGAACTTGGTGCAGTGTTCAGCTGGCCTGTAATGCGTTAAGTTTATAAATCTAACTCTCCTGTCTCAAAGAATTTAACTGACCTTGGAGAATGTTGGAGTTTTGGCTAGCCTTATTCCACCAAGTATCCTTCAAGGATGTCTGGTTGACTATCTAGAAGTCTAGGTCACTATCTCACACTTGAACTCAGACAACAAGAATTTCTTACTTTCATGAGAGAAGGGTGTGGGGTTCGTTGTTAGCCCCCATTACCAAACTTCTTTTTGCTCTTTTAAAAATTTAGCATTTTATTTTTCCCTAGTTGAATGTAAAAATAATTAACATCTCTTTTTAAAACTTTGAGTTCCAAATTCTCTCCCTTCCTCCCTCCCTGCCACACATTGAGAAGGAAAGCAATTCAATATAAGGTTATCCCTGTCATTACCAAACTTCCAACCAATCATGTTACCCTTTCTTCCATGATGTCTCTGTCATCTGTCTTGCTCTGTTCTTTGTCCTGTACTCCCCCAAACTCTTCATAAGAGGTATTGCCCTCTTGTTTGGGGTCTTTGGCATTAATGGAGGCAAACCATGGACCCCTTTATTGTCAGGCAGCATGCCTCTGCTAATAAATGTTATCTTGTGCAGACACCTGCCTCAGTTTACCACTTTGTTAATATACAACTAAAGTTGGCAGTAGGACAATATTTTGTTGTTGTTGTTGTTTGTCCTTCATTCTTGAAGAGGATCAAGACATCAAGAAGGTGATTCCATAGCTTACAAGTGAATTGGATTTAAGTGAGGAGAGCTGTGCAAGGTCACTGGTCTCATTTTCTCCTCCAGAGCCATCTGGGTCCAGTGGTGAGATATAGGTTGGGATGACTGGCGATGGACTGTATTTTAACTCTTGAGGAAAAACTAACGCTAATTATTTCCAATACTCTGATGCCCCAGGAGGAGGATTTGGGGGCCTTCCTATACATATAGAATCATATTCAGAGGCACAGTCTAATATAAGTGAGCCCTTAGTTATCATTTTCAATGCTCGCCCTTCACCCTCAATGTTCTACATGAAGAAAAGGTCCTTGACCACAAATATCCTCTTCTTTATCTTATAGCGTGAAACAATGAGAAAGTTCAATAAACCAGCCTGTTTAAAGAAATGTTGATTCAGGCCCTCACTAAATTATATATGCCTGACTTCTTAATATAATGTACATAAAAAGTCTAATCCATTCCCTGATTCAAGAAAACATCAATGAAGGAAAATGGTCCTAAGCTGGTAGCTGGTGTAGACAACTTTTTGGTCCATTCTCTCTTCCCTATCACTTCCATTCTTCTTCTTTTGAGACTTAACATGAGCCTCCTTCTTTTCTTCGTCTTGTTACTGATGATCCATTTAATTCTGCATCACACAATCTCCTTTTTGTTTTTCTTTCAAAGTTATTTCAGGAAAATTGTCGTCCTTTTCTCTTTTTCCATTCCATCTTTGAACCAAAAAAACCCCCCAAAGCTTTAAATATGGCAAATAAGTTTAATTCTAGAGCTTGTGATACACCTTTATCAAAGAAAAGGAATGTTATAAATTATGAAGTGAAATAAAATTTAAAGATGAATATTATCAATCTTTAAAGCTGTTGAAAGTACCTTGAAGACTTTCTAGTCACCATCAGCTTTCTCATTCTTTTCTAATTAAATATGAGTAACTTAAATATTATCATTGTTGGTGAGATGGGTAGATAGAATCATGAACACAAATTTGGACGGACTCCAAGAAATAGGGGAGAAGGGCCTGGAGTGCTATGGTCTTTGGGATCAGGAAGAGTAGGAAACAGCTGACTCAACAACAACTGAATGACTATCATTTCATTAAGAATAATATTCAAAGTAAACTAGAATTGTATTCTCACTCACTGGAACTTAACTTCTTAAAGGTAACAGAAATAGAACATGAAAAATAAAATTCTCTAACAGCTCTGGAAGAAAATGCTTTGTCATAAATACCCATACGACTGAACTGATGATTTCATGAGTAAAGGGAGCTCCCACATGAAGAAAATCTCTTTACGGATGTAAGTATTTACCTTCCCTGAAACTTGAGTCCCAAGAGTCTCCTGGGGCCCTGAAAGTTTCAAGTGACTTGCCAGTATCACACAGTCAATATGTATCAGAGATGAGACCTGAACTTGGGTCTTCCTTACTCCAAGGTCAGCTCCCTACCCACTACACTGTTATTATTGTTGTGTCTCCATACTCACAAAAAGAAAGTACCTTTCTGGAAAGTACCAATCACACTGAAAAATTATAATTTCAGGTCTTCAATTTTATAGTCCTTGATGTAGTAAAGACTGAATCAGTACTAAAATGACCAAAGCAAAACACTATATTGTCTCTCTATACTCACAAATCCTCACATTTCAGCTCTGTCATCCAGGAAAGTACCTTGTTGGAAAGTACCAATCACACTGAATAATTGTAATTTCAGGTCTTCAGTTTTATAGTCCTTGATGGATTAAAGGTTTAATCAGTACCAAAATGACCGAAGCAAAAGCTAGTGTTCCAGTGCTCATTCTGTGGGGTCATTGGAATACTCTAACACCTTTGAGATAAAGACAACAACAAAAACTTCCATACCCATAATGCACTTCTATGAAGTCACCATTCATAGAATAGGTTCTGAGCATGAGAAGCTGACACAGAACAAATCAAGGTCTTTGACATTCTCCTAATAAATTAAACTGAGGCAAAATTCAGACCAAAAATAAAATTTGTTTCCATTAAGTAAGACTTCAGGTCAAAGTGTATTCAAAGTAATTTTAAGTAGAAATGACCCATCAACTGGGGAGCTAGGAATTTTAAGAGGAAGATAGGAGAAGGGAGGGCATTCTAGGCATGGGGGACTGCTCCTGCAAAGTCATGGAGGTAAGAGATGTCATGTTGATTTTAAACCTGGTAGACAGCTTGGGGGAAGCATTATGAAATAAGATAAGATGGAGAATGGGGACTGGACTTGGGATCTCACTGGCACAGGGAAAGTTTGGATGAAAAAACTCCTTCTAACTTAGCATCTTTGAGAATTGCCCAGAGCACTGAGAGTCAAGGGTAGTAAGTCAGCACATGTTAGAAGTTGAAGAGCTGGATCTCAGCTTTTCCTCACTCCAAAGCCTGCTCTTTCTCCACTACACCAGGTGTCAGGCTCATCCCCTGAGAGCAAACCACCGCCCCCCCACCAAGCTCCCCAGTTCGACCCAACCAGATGAAAATGTAATTGGGAAACAAAATAAATTAAAATACAATAAAAGGCAAATGCTGCTAATGTGTAGTTTCTTAAGTCAGTTTGTGTTCTGCAGAGATACATTCTGAAGTATGAGTGCTCCTCAGTCTTCTTTTTTCTTCCATATCGATCTTCCTCCATTCTCAAATCCACATCTTCAGCCCTGAAACTCCCATACTACTTAATTTCCAACCCAGAGCCCCTGCCAACATTTCAAACCCAACACATTCCAAACTAAATTTACCCTTCCCCACAAACCTGCCCAACTTATCTATTTTCAATTGATGGCAGCCCATCCTTTCTCCTAATCACCCTGAGTCAAAACATGGGAGTCATGTTCAACACCTTCCCTAAACTCCTACCTCCAGTCAAGCCCAATCATCCTGACATCTTCCTCCTGATTCTGTGCCATGCCACCAGAGACAAGAATATTTCCACTGAAAACTATTTTTAATTCCCATTGCCATTCTTGAATCCAACTTGTCCTCACCACTAAGCCTGCAAGGAGCTCTTCTCATTTCTCCCCTGGAGAATTTTGACAGGGCCTTGCACATAATCAGGACTTAATACTCTTTGGCTGAATTAAGTTGATCAGCCTCTTAAGTAGTTTCTGTGACTCCAGAGTAATCCTTTTAAAGCACGGGTCTACTGTGATAAACTAGAAAAGACCTTAATTCCAATCTGCCTTTACAAGCTATGTGATCCTGGGCAAGTCACTTAATTGCTGTCTGCCTCAGTTTCCTCAGACGTAAAATAAGATAGTAATAGTACCTACCTTTCAGGGTTGTAAGGTTCAAATAAGATAGTGTGCGTGTGCTATTATCAGTATGTGCAAGAGGAATTGGAATTTTTCTACTTGACCAAAGAGAGAAAAACTAAGGGTATTGGATGGAGAAAGTTGCTCAGAGTAGTTATCAGGAAAAGTTTCCAAAGTCAAGTCAGCAGACATTTTTTTTAAGAATCCACCATGTGCCCCAGAAACTGTGCTAATAATAGCTGGGAGTAATAAGCAAGGCAAAGTTAATCCCTGCTTTTAGGAGCTCACAGTCTAAAGCCTAAGGAGAGGAGCTGTCAAAAGTGGTATGGGACCCCTCAGGAGGCAGTGGGGGCTTCAAGCAAAGACTGGGCTACCACTTATTGGGAAGGTTGTAAAGGAGATTCCTTTTCAGAGATAGGTTGTACTGCGTCATTGCGTTCCCTTTCAGCTCACGCTTGGAAACATCCAATGGCCCGCCATTGTTGCCAGTGTTCAGGTGCCCTCTCCCTATGGTATTTTTATTCTGGGGCTTAAGGCAGTGCCTGGCATATAAGCACTTAGGACATGCTTGCTGATTGACTGATTAATGTCATAAAATACAAGCATCTGAACATCTGGCTCCAACCTCCCTTTGCAATCTTCCTTGACAGCTTCTCTTCACAAATGCTTTATATGAGAAAAGGAGAGGAAAGAGCTAGTCTCAACCTCGTTTTGCTACTTCCTGCCTCTTGTCTCCTCCCTCCCTTTCCCCGGGAGCTCACCCTGGCAGCGCCCTCCACCCTCCACGCATCCTTATTATTATATTTTTTTCTTCCTGAGATGATCCTGGACAGACTCAGGACTACTGCTGCAATTTAGGCAGTGTGGAAATCTACTTTCTTTTTTTCCCCTTTTTTTCTTTCTTTTTTTTCTTTTTGGAAGGCAATTGGGGTTGAGACTTGCCCATGGTCACACGGCTAGTAAGTGTGTCAAGTGTCTGAGGCCGGATTTGAACTCAGGTCCTCCTTATTCCATTGCCGGTGCTCTATTCACTTCGCCACCTAGTCGCCGCGAAGTCTACTTTCTGAAAGGATCATAAACCACTTCTTCCCCGCATCGTCAGCCCCACACACCCGAGTCCCAACTAGTACCTTTAAACGAGTTGGTAGCAGTAATTCCGCAGTGTTCCTCTTTCACCCTGTTGGTGGGGTTGGGGACAGCAGCCACGGCCCAGACCCAGGGGTCCAGACTGCTGGACCCCCTCAAAGTGCTTTTAATCTCATCCTCCGACCTGGTCCCCTCCAGTGTCCCAGCTATGGGACGCCCCTACCTGGGGCTCAGAGGAGATCTACATGTTAAGTAGCCTACGTTCTGCCCTCCAGTCCTCCAACCCTTACAATATCCTCCGAACCCCACACCATTCTATCCCCTCCGGGAACAATAAATGCAGCCCATTCTATAGTCTGTGGGCCAGTGTTTGGTGAATGCCCTGGTCGAACCAGCCCAGCTCAGCTCAGTTCAGCACCAAGAACTTAACAATAGGACCAGCCTCCGCCAGCCCCATAGAAAGGGACCCTGGGCTCCTCCCCACCGTGGGTTGTGGTGAAGGGAAGGGACTGCTTCTCCCTGTCGCAGTCAGTCCTCCAGGCCTCAGTCCGGGAAAGTGATCTCCCTCCCCGACCATGCTTTTAGACCAGGGTTCTTAGCATAGAGGCCACGGACCTCTTCCACGGTGAGAGTTTAGGGGGTCTTTGGACTTGGATGGAAATAAATTTCACCTTTCTTTGCACTGATCTCTAAGTGAAATTTAGTATTTTCTTCAATTATTTAAAGTGATGATTCTGAGAAGGCTTCTCTCACTATCTCTGACGCTCTCCCAAACACTTCCTTCTCTCAAATTTGGCTTCTGAAGCCTCCAAAGGGGCCCGGGACACACAAAAACCTTAAGGGTCCCTGCTTTAAACACTGTCCACAGCCCCAACACTAGCCTAAGGGAAATGAACTATTTGGAGAAGGCTGAAGACAGAAGAAACAGGTAAAAGGGAATATGCAAGAATTTTTAAAAGAAATGAAAAAGCATCTGTGTCTTAGTGCTTTTTGGATGGTGGCTCTTTCCCCCCTTCTGTCCCCTGATGCTTGTAGATAAGCCTGCATAATCAATCATGAAGCAGTGGTTGTGTCAGCTAGGTGAGGGACACTCCACTGGACTCTGGGTAGTCAGCCCCCCCTTCCCCAATGAAAGGATCCTCACTGCCAAAGATATATTAGGGGCGAGTGCTCCTACCTATACCATAATAGCCAGTCTACTGGTGAGAGCCACCAGAACAGAATGATGCCGCCCATTCTCCTTCATAGCTGGAATGTTAGTCAGGAAGCTTTTCCAGGCACTAAGCTTCAATTTGTCTCATAAGATACACCCTTTGTTCTTGGTCCTGGCCTATGATGAGAAGAATCAAGCTAATTTTTTCTTCCATGGGGGTCCTCCAAGTATTTGAAAGCAGAGATAATATGCCTCCTAAATCTTCTTGTTTCTAGCCTACCCCAGGTCCTTCAACTGACTCTCAGGTGGAACATCTCTGCTTCTTTGAGGTTCACAGTATGCAGACTTACCATCCAATCTAGATGTTGGTGGCAATTACTTACTTAATTTCCAGGATGTGCTCTTTTCTGTCTCAGTGAATTCAATGTCTGACTCTCAGTTTTTTCACCCTAACCAGCTTCCATACAGGATTTCAACATGCTTATAGATGCCCTTCCACACACACACCCCCCCACTTCCCTTCTTGCAAGGGTCTCTTCCTGCCAGTAGGGGATCAGAAAGAAGTCATTCCTTCTGGCTCCTTCCACCTTTCTCCTGGCCTGGCCTGCCTGCAGGGCTAAAATAGAAACACTATTCCAATAGCTACTTGCCCCCACTGATATCCTCCCACGGGTTTTCTCACAACTTGCAAGGACATCATCTTGAGTCTGAATGCCTAGAGATGCTAATAAGCCTCCTGAACTCATTCAAAATATCAATAAACTCCCTTTCAGTCATATACTCCCCATCTCAGTGATCCCAAACCCTGGCTGTCTTCATACAAACCCCATTCTCCATCCCTCATTGCTCCCTTATTCCATCCCCCTCAAACACATAGCTCATCCCATGTCTAAAGCTCCCCACCTCTCCCTTTGTGTTCTCAAGAATGCATACTCTGTAAGTAATAAACTTGATTTTACTTTAAATCTTTTCTATTCCCTCTCCTTTCCCTCCTAGTTCTCACTGAGACCTGGTTCTCTCCTGATGAAACAACCTCCCTGGCCAAACTTTCTAGCACAATGTGCAGTTTGTTATTCTCACTATTCAATGGCTGGGGTAGAGGAGTTGGAGTACTACTCACTGACACTTCCAGCCTCTCCCTTATCACTCACTAATCTCTTCTCTTTAAAGGTTCACTTGATCCTAGTCTAAATCCTGGTAGCTGTGGTCTAGTGACCATTAGAACACTTCCCTTCTTTCCTCAATGAATTCAGTACCTAGCTCACAGTGTGCCCTTATACTAGGGGACTTCAGACTAGATATTGGTACTTCCTTAAACATCCTCACCTAGTTCCTTAACTTACTCATTCCCCATTGCAAGTTACTTCTCCATCCCACCTCAGCTACATATAGAGACAAAGACTTAAGGCTAAGTTCCCATTGGAATAATATGGCATAAAAATTGTATTTGGATAGGCTGAGAAAACTTGACTATGCCCCTATAAATTATGAAGATAGTTGAGAAGAGATTTGTTTGAAAGGTGGGAGCAAGCATAATCCCTGAGGAGGAAAGGTGGGACTGTGGCAGAGAAGAGAGATAATGAGCAGGACCATTGGCTCGATAGGTGTCTTGGAACAGAAGACCTATGTTGTCTGAGGGAACAGAGGGAAGTCTGTTGGAAAGTCTGAGGGAAGTCCTATGAACAAGCTGGCTCTTTGCTCAACTTTTCTTCCTGATGCCTACTTATCCACAGACACTACATGATAATCTACTATTTCATTGTCCAAATGGTTTTCACTAAATTGAATTTTTGCTTCAACCTCAAAGGGACCGAGAATTAACAAGAAATACACATGCACATACACACACATATGTGTATGTATGGATATAACATAAAGGTGGTCACAGAGACCAACTTCTGTCTAAGTGTTAGGAATTTTCCTACTTTGGGGCTTCGAGCAATGGTAATTGAATTAATAACTTTTGGTCTAAAATAAATTTCCTAATGATGGGAAGGAGGGAAACACACAGATCTTAAGAGCTATTATATTGTCTCTAGACTTAAAATTAGCAGATTATAGCAGATTAAGAAAAAATGCCTTATTCGATACTACTAATCAGAGAAGTGCAAATTAAAGTAATTTTGAGATTCCACCATATACCCCTTATGTTGGTAAAGATGACAAAAAAGGGTAAATGAAAAATGTTGGAGGGGTTTTGGGGGGTGGGAGAAAGCACATTGATGCACTATTGGTAGACCTGTGAATGGGTACAATCATTCTGGAAAGCAATTTGGAATTATACACAGAAAGTTATAGCTATACCTACCTATACCCAGAAGAGATCAAAGAGGGAAAAGTCCCTTGTGTACAAAGTTATTTATAGCAACTCTTTGTGATAGCAAAAAACTGGAAACTAAGATGTCTCACAATTGAGGAATTGCTGGATAAGTTGTGGTATATAAATGAAGTAGAGATCTTTTGTACTGTAAGAAATGAGTACACAGATGACTTATATGAACTGATACAGAATGGAGTGAGAGAGCAGAACCAGGAAAACAATTTATACTATAACAGCAATATTGTTTAAATGAAAATGTGGGGGATTTTTTATAAACTGAAGAACAAAATGAGCAGAACTAGGAAAAATCATATAATGACAATGTAAAAACATATGACTTGTAAAGCTTTTAAGATCTATGATTATTACAATGAACTCTGTGATTCCAGAGGACCAATGATTAAACATCTTAGTCATTACAGAGAAGTGACAGATTTAGGGTATGGAACAAAACATGGACATTTTTGGATTCAGCTATTGGAGAAATTTATTTTTGCTTAACTATGTAAATTTGTTACAAGAAATTTGCTTTTTCTTCCATTTTTTTTGTCATTCGAGTGAGAAAATTAAACAGAAAGTGGAAACAGCGTAAGCACTGCAGATGAGGAATGCTGTGCGCACTTTGCAGATGAGGCCACTGTGTTATTTTATTCTGCAAGAAGAGATTTCTCATGAAGCGGGGTAATCGGTAAATACAATCTAGTAACGAAACATCGATAAAGCTGAAATTCCATCTAAAAATCAGGGTGGGAAACACATTTTTAAAAATCTGTTTTGCTTTTTAAGTGTGGATAGTTATGTGGAGCTCATTCGAATGACTGGATTTCATTGAGGATGCTTTGGCAGGCTCCAAGGCTGGATGCAACAGAAATTCATAAAAACAACTGAGAAGAGTAATATCCGGAGACCTTGCCAGGAAATAGAAAATTCTTCATTAGAATTCTTCTGCTCGGGAAAGATCACATGCGATGAGTAAACATTTTAGGTGAACATAATACAAGACTAGTTGTATTTTTACTTGCATTGACAGAACAGATATTTAAATAAATCATGAAAAAGAAAAGCTACTGGACTCAAAACCCAAATGCAAGTAGACACAGAGACAAGCACCAAGGGCTGTAAAAGGTCTCACACGAGACTGGGACTTCGGTTTGTCTGCTCCTTATTAACCCAGACCCAGAAACTGGGAGTGGCGATTCTGACACACTCACTATTCTGCTTTTTGTCCTTCTTGACTTTGTTTTTACGTTTGTTGCCGGTGTCACTGGCTTTCTCCAATGCCTCATCATACTGTGGAGGTGAGCATGGCATCTGGAAGAATCTCTTACCAAGCAAGAAAGACTTTCAGTCCAGTTCTGACGACAGACAGCGATTGTTTTCCAAGGTCGTATATTTATAAGTTCATTTTTTTGTTGTTATTCAGTCATGTTCAGCTCTTCATCACCCCATTTGGGGTTTTCTTGGCAAAGATGCTGGAGTGGTTTGACATTTCCTTCTCTAGCTCATTTTATAGATGAGGAAATGGAGACCAACAGGGTTAAGTGACTTACCCCAGGGTCACACACTTAGTAAGAATCTAAGACTGGATTTGGACTCAGGTTTTCTTGAAGCAAGGCTCAGCACTCTATGTACTGTACCATCTAGCTGCCTTTAGCTGTTCTTGGGGTGTTTGGGGTCTTCAGGAGGACTAGTACCTCTGGTGTGAGTGTTTACCAAGCCCTTATCAGGGCTGCTCGCCCATCTTTGGTGCCCACTTGATTCATCCGACACTCATCTGTGGCTCCCAAGAAGCTGTAGCATGCACAGTGTCCACAACCTGGTAAAATTATCTTAGCAGATGGGTTAAATCAGATTTAGGGTAGCCCATAGGCCTCAAACCCCGGTGAGTTGGGACAATATCTTCCCCAAGCATATGAAGACTTCTCCTGGTACAATGGGCAAGTGAGAACAGTTTGTAGCAACAGCAGTGAAGAGGGCTGAAGTAGGCACTGTGGAGAGTGGAGATCCCAAGATCCTTCTCATGGGCGAACCCCCAAAGCAAATTACCAACTCAGGGTATATATGCCCTTCTCAGAGCCAGAAGACATCACAAGCCTTGTGACTCAAAAGGTGTGAAAGCCTTCCTAGCAGCAAGCCTCCCTTAAGCAAGCTTCCCTTAATGAGCTCCCTGGGAGGCCTATTGATGGGCAGAGAAGATCTTACATCCATTAACATTACAGAGGGGCATCCTCGATGATCTTGGTGGTATTTGCCAGCTCAGAGTCTATGGCATTAGAATATTATAAGAGTCCAGATCTATTTCTACTTAAGACCAGGCTGCCATTGCTGAATCTTCTCCACACCCTTGCTTCCCACTGGGAAAGGTCAGTGTAACCTGGGCAAGATCCCTTGAGAACTCTAGAAAGCATTTCCTAGTTTATTTGGTTCCCATCATTCCCTTCCCTCTGATCCCCTGGGCATTAGTTGAGTTACATTAGTAGCAACCCTACAACTGCTAAATCATTTTCATGTTTTCCCTGAAAATGCCTAAGTCCCAGACTCAGTGGAAGAAAACAGGCACCTTAAAACACCCCTCATTTATTATGCCTACAACACTCTGTAACAGCCCTTTACAAAGACCTTTCTTCACAACATTTCAGCATGGGACATTACAGAAGTATCAGCATCTCCACTGTACAGATGAGACAAATAAGGCATGAGGAGTTAAGGGTCCTCAGAGTTAACCAAGGACTCTGTATCTCTATATTGGGGCTCTTGATCTGGAGTCCCTGTGCCCCAGGGTCTTTGAACAGAAGGGAGCTAAACTAATGATGGGAAGGGGACTAAACTTGGATGGGAAGAAAACTGGGTTTTGAGTTTTACTAACTGAAATTTGTGATTTCCTTCCCTTATTTTAAACCATGCTTCACCAGATTGCCAAAGGGGTCCATGGCACAGAAAGGGTTAAAATCCTTTCACCATAACATAGCAGTGTAAATACAGCATTTCACCTGAGAGGGTAAACCAAAGCACTGTAAACAAGGGTGTCCAGATGGAGTTTGCTAGTTTTGATTTGCTTTGGCAAAGGAGAGAAGGCAGACAATCAGCAACTTGATTGAGGTTATGAAAGGCTTTTTTTTTATAAATCTGTTTATTTAATCTTTTAATCCCCTGGGAAGAAATGGGGCATAATGAAGCCTAATTATAGACTAATCACAGAATAATAGAATGTTTGAGCTGGATCCTAAATGATGTAAGATGAATCTAGAGAGTTCCCTCCTGGTCGGCTTAAGGACTCTTTGGGGTTGAGATTTCATAACTACGCTTTCAAGTTAGCACCAGAGAAAGGCTGGCTTACTCCTTCAGCATTGAAAATATCCCTGGAGCAGGAATATGCTGCAGTTATTCTGAACCAGCTCTCAAGAGTCAATTGTTAAATTGTCAGAGGGAACATTTTCAACACAGAAATCCACAGACACCACAAATCAGGGTTTGATTCATTGTTTTATTGGTTGTCCAGACTTAATATTATTATAATACTAACTAGCATTTATACAGCACTTACTATGTACCAAACACCATAAATATCATCTCTTTGGACCATCACAAGAACCCCAGAGGCAGGTGCTATTATTATCTTGCTTTTACGTGAAATGGAGGCAGACAGAGGACTTGCCCACGGTCACCCAACCAGTAAGTGGCTGAGGCTGGATCTGAACTGGGGCATTCTTTTTTTTTTTTTTAAAGCAATTGGGGTTAAGTAACTTGCTCAAGGCTACACGGCTAGTCATTATTTATGTGTGGGTGCTCATTTTCTGAGGCTGGATTTGATCTCGTGTCATCCCAACTCCAAGGCCGGCGCTCTTACTCACTGCGCCATCTAGCCGCCCCTTTAGGGCAATTGGGGTTAAGTAACTTGCCCAAGGTTACACGGCTAGGTTTGTTTTTTTTTTTGTTTGTGTGAATTAAGTGTCGGAGGCCGGCTCCGAACTCAGGTCCTTCTGACTCCAGGGCCGGCGCTCTATTCACTGCGCCACCTAGCCACCCCGTACTGGGGCATTCTTGACTCTAGACCTAATGACCACACCACTTAGCTATACCCACATTATAATAGAGGGAGACAATATATAAAGGACAGTTTGCCTGCAGGATCCATTAATTTCCATCCCTAAGGTGACCGAGCAAATAGCAAGGGCACATATTTCTCCATCCTACCACAAAGAGCTAGTTACTACCTCTTGTTCATCAAAGCAATTTGAGTGTCAGTATCCTGGAGCAGCCTTATCTTTGACCATTGGGAAGGGGAGAGACTGGTATGATCAGAGCAGAAGGAAGGCTGGGGAATTGAAGAAGGGCTTTAGGTAATTAAGTGATGTAGTGGCAAGAACAGTCAGGAAGAATTAAGTCATATCCTGCTTAATAATTTTGTGACCTCTGTATGTCACTAAACCTCTAGCTGCCTCATTTTCCCCATTTGTGAAGCAGGAATGATACTAACTTCTACTTCCCAGGAGTGTAGTTTGGATAAACTGATAGAACATCTGTGTGATACTTTGCAAACTCAAAAGATCCATGTAAATTTTGGGCATCTTTATCATTCGTATTAGTGGATCTGGATGGCTTGACCTTCTGGTGTCCCATCTGGAGTGCAGAGAGTGAGCTGGGGCTCTGCTGAAACCATCATTTTTTAGTGGAGCAATACTACTCCATCACATTCTTTCAATTTTCTTTTAATTTAATAGTTTTCCCCAAGAGAAGCCAGACTTTCCCTTCAGTGGTGGAGCATTGATTTCCTGCTTCTCCATCTCTATGTCTGACAACAGATCTCATTCATTGGCCATGTTTTGTCTCCAGAGAGAGACTGGAGACTGAAATGAAGTGTAGGCAGTTCTAAAGGATTTATGGGGCAGAAAAGTTGGTCAAGACCAAGTTCAATGGCGCTGACAAGAGAGAGCCTGGAAGTGAAGAAATTCTGAATTCCACCCATGATTTTGTTTCATTTTTACACTCCTAAGCTCTGGGGAAAACACTCGAGTCAGAATGTTCCTTCCTGTAATCCCTGCCTGTCAAGCTACTGCTCCTGTCTTGGTGTCTTCATGTGGTTAGTTCAACACCCCACAAATAACACCTAGGCTTCCTGCCCACCATGACTGGTGAGAGAGACTCACGAGGGTATGGAGGTGTGGGGGTGGCAGGGAGCCGAGAGGACAGCCTTGGGCCTCTAATCCCTGCAGCAGGCAAAGGGCAAAGGAACTTAGAAAAAACGTTCTGAACTCTGGCAGCTCCAAGGTTACTCGATTTAAACAAATTCAGTTCTGGTGATGGAGAAACAACAGCAATAATGGTGAAAATGGTACAAGAGGCCCCTCAATGGTCCTCAGTTTCCTTCTCTCTAATATTAGGGAGTTGGACTAGATGCCTTCAGGGTCTCTTTTATCTCCAGACCCACCAACTCCTCTTGACTCAGTGCTGACCTTGTTGGATTTCTAGCAAGCTCTTTTTAGAAGGAAGATGATTCTTGTGTGTTCATCCGCAGCTAACGGGGAAGAACAGGAAGAGGCGGGGCTGACTCACTGCGTGACTCTCTTCCTTCTAACGGGTCTGACTGAAGCCCCTCAGGGACCAGGAAGGAGGTCAGGGCTCCTGCGCGTCTACAGATCTGTGCCTGCCTTTGGGTGAAGCAAAAAGAGAGGCGCTGCCTTGGCTGCTTCCATCAGTGCTTCCAGATGATTTGGATGGGCTGAGGAAATTAGTACAGTTTTTGTAGAAAGATAACGGTGCTTATGGGAGCACACTCAGACACACACTCACTCACACACACACATTCACACTCACATTCACACACTCACACATACATTCACACACTCACACACGTTCACACACACATACATACACACACGTTCACACACACATACATACACACACATATTCACACACACTATCTAACACACATTCTCACACACACACACTTCTCTCACACACACATACACACATATTCACCCCTCTCTCTCCCTCTCTCTCTCTCTCTCTCACACACACACACACACACACACACACACACACACACACACACACACACCTCCTCCTTTATTTGGCATGAGTGGGGAGAGGAACATCCCAAACAGACAGGTTTTCCAGATGGCTGGCTTACCCCCATCATATACTCTTCCTCTTTTGTGTTAACCTGTTTAGATGGAGATCTTTAAAGAGGGTTTTACACACTTTCCTGGCTTCATAAACAGACAGCACTCAGACATGTCCGTGGAGGTTTGGTTTCATCTCTGTGCTTGTTTCCTTGGAAGCCCATCCCTACTCTTCTCCCCAGGGATTCTTGTCTGTCAGTGTTTTCTCATATATTCTCCAAAAGTGATCTTCTGTATGTCTTTCTTTGGGTTGATTAACATTTTGCGCTTTCCTGTGTGGCGTACTTGTCTGGTCCATTTTGTCTTTGAATCCTCACTGCCTAGCCCCTGACTCAGAATAGGGTCATCAATTTAGAGCATGAAATGACCTGAGAGGCCATCTGGGTCATTTTATAGATGAGGAAACTGAGGCCCAGAGAAGAAAAGTGTCTGTCCAAGGACACACATGTAATAAACACCTGTGACAGGATTTAAACCTAGGTCTTTAACTCTAAATTTGTCATTCTTTGAACTGTACTGTCTTCAATAACAAGCAATTATCAAGTGCCTACTGTGTGCCAGGCACTATATTAGGGGCTGGGGAATGGAAAGGAATGAAATGGAAACAAGCCTTTATCAAGGATCTCCTGAATTCAGACGCCACACTCAGTGCTTCATAAACATCTCATCTGAGCCATGGGAGACAGAAAGGTTACCCCCACTCTCTTCTCTGTAGGAACACATCTCTCTCTCTCTCTCTCTCTCTCTCTCTCTCTCTCTCTCTCTCTCTCTCTCTCTCTCTCTCCCCCTCCCCTCCTTCTCTCTGTCTCTCTGTCTCTCTCTGACACTGTCTCTGTCTCTGTCTCTCTCCCTCTCTCTGTCTCTCTCCTTTTTCTTTATGGTTCTCCTCCTCCCTCTCTGACCACTCGTTCTCTGTCTCCTTTGCTGGGTTCTCCTCCAGATCACACCCTCTAACCAGAGAGGTCCCTCAGGGTCCTGTCCTGGACCCTCTTCTCTTCTCCCTCTCTACAACTTCACTTAGGGATCTCATTAGCTCCCTTGGATTTAATGACCATCTCTGGGCTGAAGATTCTCAGATCTACCTTTCCTTCTTCCACCTCTCTGCTGACCTCCAGACTTGCCTCTCCATCTGCCTTTCAGACACCTCAATCTTGGACTCTATATGTCCAAAAGGGAACTCACCCTCTTTGCCCTTCAACTCTTCCCCTTCCAGACTTCCTTATCATTGTCAAAGTTCGAACCCTTCCCCAGTCCCACAGGTTCATGAATGAGGAAGACCTGGACTCTTTACTCTCACCCCTGTACCCAATATGGTGCTACCAACTGTGATTTCACCTTGACAGCATCTCTCCGATTTGTCCCGCTCTCTCCTCAGTTCCTGCTTCCACCCTGGTGCAGACCATCCTCGGCTTATACCTGAACTAGGGCAGTAGCTGCTGGTGGGTCTGCCCACCTCTTCTCTCCCATTGCAATCTGTCCTAAAGCTGGAACCAGCTCCTACAGACCCCAGACAACCAATCCCTGAATTTTCAGTGTGAGCTTTTGCACTATGAAAATTGGCAAACACTCCACATCAGGCCTCTATTTGTTGTTCTGTTGATTGTCTAGGCCAGAGGCGTCAAGTGTGCTGTCTGTGGCCCTCAACCCTCACAGTGTGGCCAGAACCAGATTAAAATGTAACTGGGCAATATTTAACAAAATAAATAAAAGTACATCAAAACACAGATAACACATTTGAAAACTAAGGGAATATGGGCCTGCAGGGATCCATATGTATTGATTAGTCACCCCTTTTCTATTTGAGTTGGACGCCCTACTCTAGACCTAAGAAAGTGTCATAATGAAGATTAGACCTTAAAACTTGTCATTCTAATTGTTAAACATTCACCAGCAGTGTGCTGTTTCTAACCTAGTGAGGCACATGCCACAGGTCATCTTATCCCCATTTTATAGATGCAGAAACTGAGCCTCAGAAAGGGTTGGTATCCTGCCAGGGTCACAAAAATCATGTCAAACACAGACCTTCCTGCTTCCAAATCTGGCTTTCCATATTAAGTTCTAATAATTCGCCAAAGGTGCAAGTTGACTAAAACTGTCCTATTTCAGACCCTGATCTGTTTGGGGGAGGGGGAGAAATAAAACTCAATCACATTGCCTCCTTCTTGAAGGACCCCAATAGCCTGGAACCACAAGAAAGGTCCTGACAGTGCAAACGTCAGGAGGAGAGATCTGGGTTTTTCCAGAACACGACATAGCCTGAGCCAGTCATCTCAAGCCGGACAGTGAGAGAGTTCCTCTTGAAGCAGCCCAGATGTAGGTCAGGCCTCTGCTGCCTTTTCCATTTGCTTCAGGGCCCTGTTCTGAGTGGAGCGTTGTGAGGAGGTAAGATTGCAGCTGGCTCTCAAGGCCTAAAAAGGGAGGCTGGGGTCCCACAGCCAGCACCTTTCTTCTCTTGGGGTCTTTAATCCTTCCCTTTGGGTTTATGAAAGTGCAGTCAATAACAATACCTTGGTAGCAGGGAAAAACCAATTTCTTCTCCTCCCCTTCTCTTCCCCTTTCTTCTCCTCCTCTTCCTTCTCCTCTCCTCTCTTCCCCCTCTCCTGCCCTCCCTTCCCCTCTCCTTTCTTCTCTTCTCCCCTCTCTTTCTCTTTCTTTTCCTTTCCTCCCTCCCCTTTTTCCTCTCCTCCCCTTTCGCTTCTTTCTTCTCTCTTCTCTTCTGCTCACCCCTCTTCTTCCCTCTCTCTTTCTCTAATCTCCTCCTCTCCCCTCCCCTTCTCTCCCTTCCCCTCCCCTCTCCTCTCCTCTCCTCTTCCCTCTTCCCCTCTCCTCTCCTCTCCTCCCCTCCCCACCTTTCTCCTCTCCCCTCTTCTTCCCTCTTTTTCTCTCCTCTCCTCTCCCCTCCTTTCTCCTCTCCCCTCTTCCCCTCTCCCCTCCCCTCCTCCCCTCCCTTCTCCTCTCCTCCTCTCCTCTCCTCTCCTCACTCTCTTCTCCCCTCTCTCTTTCTCTAATCTCCTTCTCTCTCTTCTCCTCTCCTTGCCTTTCCTTTCTGTCCCTTACCTTTCTTTTATTTCCTTCACTTTTCTTACCTTCTTCCTCCTCTATCTTCCTTTCTTTTATCTTCTATTAGCTTCTAAGCAATTTGTGCAAAAAAGAAAGGGCAAGATTAACAAAATGAAGTCAGAGGCCCAAAGGTCCACATCTCCTGCCTGTGTGACCTTGGACAAGTCACTGACCATCCCTGGGTGCCAGTTCTCCAACCACTCAATGAAGGGGTTGGACACAGTGGCTTCTGAGGCCCTTTCCACCTGTCAAGCAATGACCCTCGGAGCCTGCTAATAATAGAGAGATATTTCAATAGATTTCTGACTCATTTCTCAACTAAGACTGGGCAGCTTCATGAACCTGGTGCCTTCACTTTCTCTGCCCGAGTCAGATCAAAGTCAGAGGGTTTTTGCTTTTTCAAGCTGGGTGACATCATCGTTGCTGGTCACACAAGCAGGATGGCCATAGCCAAAGCTGTGGTGCAGTGATTAGAGAAGACTAAGGAAGTCCCACTGAGTCCTTTGTCTAAGCAGATGGGCAGGAGAGTGGTTGTCATGTTGTGTGTTTGCTGAAGAGCTGGCTTTTTTTCCATCCATGGGCAGGAGCACTTCACATGGAGGGAGGTGGGCAGCAGAGGTGGCAAAGCGCCAGCCTCTGATTGGGGAGGGTTAGGACACACACTGACTCTGTGACCTTGGGCGCATGGCTCAGCCTCAGTGCCCCAGCTAGATTGGGACTGTCACAGACCTCCACTGGAGGAGGGGGCTTCCCAATGGGAATTCCCTAAATAAATTAAATTATTTTAAATGCTGGCATTTATACAGCACTTAAGGTTTGTGAAACGCCTTACAAATGTTTCCTCCGGTCAACCTCACAACAACCCTGTCAGGTAGGTAGTGTTATTATTCTTCTTTCCTTGATGTGGAAACTGAGACTGAGACCAGTTAAATGACTTGCCAGGATCACACAGCTGTAAGTATCTGAATCGGGATTTGAATTCAGATCTTCCTGGCTCAAAGTCCAGTTCTCTCCATTGACCACCTAACTATCTATTAATTAAATCATAAGACTTATGTCCTATATCTTTTTTTTTTAAGCAGTTGGGGTTAAGTAACTTGCTCAAGGTTACACGGCCAGGCATTATTTTTGTGTGGGTGCTCATTTTCTGAGGCCAGAACCAATCCTGGGTCGTCCTGACTCCGGGCCGGCGCTCTTACTCACCGTGCCACGTAGCCACCCCTGTTCTATGTCTTAATATGTCTTAAAACATATTAAGTAGTGTTTCACTAGAGGTTGTAGTGGTTGACTAGTAAAAGCACTAGACTCTGACTCAGAAGATCTGGATTTGAATGCTACACAGGCAGTCACATGCTACAGTGGATGGAGGCCAGTAAAAGAAGGTTGTTGCAATAACCCAATGAGATCATGGGTGTGTGATTTATCAAACTTGAACTGCTGCACAAAAGCCATCCACTCACAATAAGGTGAATTCTGTCCCAGTTCCCTAAAGACGTCCTCTCTTTGGGGCTTGAGATGTTCTAGGCTCTAGCACAGCCTTACAGTCTTGCACCGCTCTCGTGACTCTGTGACCTGTGTTGTGGAGGAAATAGCTTCTCAGGCGGGGGTTGGACAGTTCTGAGATGCTGGGCTTCTGAGACCCTTCCTAGTGCTGGTCGCTCTGCTTGGGCTCATCTCACTCTTTCCACACTCTACTCTATCTGACCAACTGATCAATGGGAATTTAGTGACCACTGTTAGGTACCCAGGGGGATGCTGGGTGATGGGGATACAGAGGGAAAACCAAGACAGTCCCTGCTCTCAGGGAACTTCCATTCCATCTTGGGGAGGGGGAGACAACATGCAAAATACATACTCAGTCAGCTAAGTGGTGCCATAGAGGAAGTGCTTTTTATGGAGATAGCAGTACCCCCAAGACAAATCCTGCCTCAGGCATTTACGGAATGACTTTGGGCGAGTCATTTCATATCCTTCAGTGTCCTCATCTGTCAAATGGGACAAATAATAGCACCTATGCCCAAGAGCTGTTGTGATGATCAAATGGAACAACATATGCAAGTCACTTTGCAAAACATAATGCTCTATAGAAAAGTAATTTTGAGGAGAAGGTGGGCTCTAGAACAAGGAGGGGACTGAGAAAGGCTTCTTGGAGGTATCGCTTGAGCTGAGCTTACATATGTACATTTTGTGGTATCAATAGAAAGGAAGCTCCTTGAGGGCAGGACCAATTTTGTTTTTGCCTTTGCATGTGAGGACAGTGCCTGGTACAGAGCAGGCACTTAAAGGTTACTTACTGATTTATTGATGGAGCGGAAGAAAGAGGTGGAGGTGAGAAGGGAGAGCATTTCAGGCTGGAGGACTGGAATGTTTGTATACAAAGAACAAGCTGGCCAGGTTAGTTAGAATAGGATGGGGAGTGACCACTCTTTCCAGCGTTTTGGGGTACTTCTTGGGTAAGGAAACTTAGGGCTTTCTTCTCTGCAATTTAAAATCTTAGGGAGTTTCCTAGTACTCTGAGTGGTTTAAATGACTTGCCCAGGGCAAAAGTCCCAGTTTGGATGCAGATCCACACCTCCACCTTCTCTAGATCTCTGGGGGTTGCCAGGATCTGGGAATGTACAGATAATTGTTGCTGCCCTTAAAGGAATCGGCGTTCTCCTTGGGAGGTGGTGGGTGGAGGTGCACCAGCACATTCACCGAGAGCTCAAGAAATAAAAAATAATTTTAATGATTGTATGAGGATCACTATCAGCTTTCGGGCCATGAGGAAAGAACTCTTGCAAGAAGCCTCGCAGCTAGGAAGGGCTTCTAAGCAGGAATTCTCCTCCTCATTTCCCACCCCACGGACCTCCTGGATTTCACCATTTCCAGAAACACATCATACTTCGGGTCTCCAAGGGTAGAGGTAGACATCTGGAAGCCCCTCCCAGACCTTCTGTTGGAGGAGGGCAAGTAGAGAATTCTCATCATTTCCCACCCAGCTGATCTCCTGGATTTCATGGTTTCCAGAAACTCATTATTCTGTAAGATAAATTCAACTCTATAACTCACACCTAGTCAGATCATTTTCTACCCAGGCTGTAGGACTCCATCACAGGGTACACCCTCTTCCCCTTCTCCACCCCTTTTCAGCATCTTTTTATAAGTTATCTTCTCTGTTAGACTGAGAGCTCCCTGAGGGTAGGAAGGGTCTGAAGATTTTCTTAGTATCCCTAGTACTTTGCACAGTGTCTGGAACACCGAAGGCCCTTAATAAATGCTCTCACTCAGAGCAATGGATTAAATGACTATGCTTTGAGAGAATATAAAAGTTTCCCTTTCTTTTTCAGGGGAGAATTCATGGCATCTTACCACTTTCCGACATGAGAAAAGCCCTCAGCCAGTGGGAAGTAGTGACAGCCCTTTGTCTACTCGTTGATTGGAGTTCTGGAGGTATTTTGCTTTAGCTGTCTGTCTTTATTAGGGAGTGAAAACAGTGTAATGGAATCCAAAAGTTAAAGCTAGCCATCTAGCCCAGCCTGCTGCCAGAGCCAGGAATCCCTGCTGCATCCATCCCTTGAAGGATGGATTTCCCATCTTTGCCTGTTGGGAAGTGTGGTCCAGTGGCAAGAGCACTTGGGTTCAAATCCTTCTTTTGATACTCGATATCTGTGTCACCTAAAGCAAATCACTTCATATCAATGGGCGTCAGTTTCCCTATCTGTAAAATTGGAGGGATGAGCTCTGGGATCCTATCCAGCTTCTTCTTTACTTCTCCAGCTTCCTTACATATGAGGAAAGTGAGGCAGACAGGGTTGAGTGACTTGCCCAGGGTCACACAGCTAGGAAATATATGAGGTCAAATTTGAACTCAGGTCTTCCTAACTCCACGTCCAGCTCTCTATGCACCATGGCACCACCTAGCCCCCCTCATTCTATTTTCTACACACAAACAGACATTACCCGCAAAATAATATCTCCTGAAAGATTGTCCTGGAAACATAGCAAAGAATTATTATCAAGCAATTGGAGAGTATTTAATGTGTCTGGTACCATTTTAGAAGCAGATCATTTTCTACCCAGGCTGTAGGACTCCATTACAGGATACACCCTCTTCCCGTTCTCCACCCCTTTTCAGCATCTTTTTATAAGTTATCTTCTCTGTTAGACTGAGAGCTCCCTGAGGGTAGGAAGGGTCTGAAGATTTTCTTTATATCCCCAGTACTTTGCACAGTGTCTGGAACACCGAAGGCCCTTAATAAATGCTCTCACTCAGAGCAATGGATTAAATGACTATGCTTTGAGAGAATATAAGTTTCTCCAAAACGGTACTTCCGAACATCCAGAGTAGGAAGCCAACACTCAAGCCACTCGGGCCTTCTAAGGCGACATTTTCTGCTTTATCAGCACGATTCTTTCATCTCCTCTTCTCAGGACTAACAACCATCATTTGCTCGGGCCGGGTCTGGGTGGAACCAGCGCCTGTCTTTGAGATGGGACTGAACATCTCCATCATTTGCCAGTCAACCCTACAAAACTGCCCTCCAAGGAAGTTTCATCTCTATAAAACTAGTCGAGACATTCAGGAAAAGCTTCGAATGGCGAAAATCAACCAGACGACAGCTGGGCTACAGCTTAGCAACTTCCGAGAGCCGAGAGCCCATCTGATCTGTAGGGTGGAATGTCCCAGGCAAGAAGGAGAGCAGCTGATCTGCGGAGAAGACGTCGCTTCTGGCTGTGAGTACTGGGAGCTAACTGGGTGCAGATGCACTGGGAGAACTACACGAGAGTCAGACATAGACAGGCAGATAATAAGGGCTAGTGCCTGGAGTTTGCAGAGCATTTAACCTAGGCTAGTTCGTTGAAACCTCCCAACACCTCTAGGAAGAAAGTGCTTTAATTAGCTCTATTTGATAGAAAAGGAAAGTGAGTCGGAGTGACATTGAGGCTCTTGTCCGGGATCACACAGCTAGTGTTTGACGCAGAATTTGAACCCAGATCTTCCTGGCTCCAGTCAGTGCTCCTTCTACGGCATCCTTTAATTGCCTCTTCCTATCAGTCTTTCTTCCTGCAAATTCTAGGTTGGACAATGAAAAGTTCATTGAAGCCGATTTAACAATAGCAATTTCAACCTACCCACACGTTCTTATCCAATGTGATTCCCATCCACCCTCTTCCTAGAAATCCTCCAAAGGGGATTTTTCTAAGTGTTTCAATTAGCTCAATAAAAACATTTGCTGGCTTTTATATGAAGGGGAAATCTTATATGAGGTTGTGTTCCAGGCAGCTAAGTAGTCTGGTGTATACAGTACTGGTTGTGGAGTTAGTGAGACCTGAGTTCAAATTCAGCTTCAGATATTTATTAGTTATGTGACGTGACCCTGGTCAAGTCGCTTAACCTCTCTCTAAGTTTCCTCAACTATAAAATGGGTATAATAACAGCACCTACCTCACAGAGTTGTTGTGAGGATCAAATGAGATAATATTTGTAGAGCACTTGGCAAAGTGTCTGGTATATAGTTGGTGCTTAATAAATGCTTGTTTTCTTCCTAATGGAAAAAGTGGCAAACGTAATCAAAGGACCCCACTTGTAACACTGTGTGACCAGGGGCAAGAGATTAAACTCTTTGAGTCGCAGTTTCCCCATCTGTCAAATAGGGGGAAATAGTCCCCTACTCACATGGACACAGCAAAGATAAAATGATATATCAGAAGAATTTTGGAAACCTTAAAGTCCTATGTGCACGATAATTCCCAGTCCTCCAGTGTCTGTCCAATTTACTTTTTTGGAAGGTTATGAGAGAGTTGGCTTGATCACCAGGGGATCTAAGTTCAACTCCTGACATTACTGCCTGTGTGACCTTACCCGTTTAAATCTCTTCGCTTCTGACTCAGCTTTCCCATGGGCAGAATGTGGGGGCTGGAACCCGTGACCCCAGAGGTCCCCTCCCCCTCGAGATTTAGGAGCCCAGATCCTCATCTGGGTCCCTCCCAGTCTACGTTTATGACTTTAAGGATTGTCACGGTAGATGGATCAACACAGAAAACGGCAATCTATCGAACGTGAACTCTCTGTGCGCAGGGACTCTTTTGCTTGGTCTTTGTTATCTCTGGAGCCTATAGAGTGTATATAATATAGTAGGTGCTCAATACATGCTTGTTGGGGCAGATTGGGTGGGTTGGCATGTAGAGCCATTCAACAAAGGCAGGTGGTATCATTGTCATCTCCCTCCCCCCATACACACACACACACACACACAAACACACAAACATTCACCACAGTCACACCTGGCTCACCAGAGCTGATCAGTGCTCATTACCAAGACCCAGCCATGGTGCCCCAAAAGAACAACAGCTGCGCCTCCTGCTGAGAAGGTGCCAACCCTGGCTCCACTACCTCATATTTGTGACACTGAGGAAATCGATAAACATCTCTGGGTCTCAGTTTCCTGCCTCATAGAATGAGAAAACCAAACTCTATGAGTTCTGGGGCCCTTCCAGCTCGAGGATTCAGAATCACCTGTTCTAAGACCAGCGTTTTACAAGCAAGGATGCTGAGGCCCTCCTCTCTGCCTTCACCCCACTCAGCTCTGGGCATTCTTCCAGACAGTGGAAAACTGAGTTTGTGTATGGACTTTGTCAAGTCCGGGAAGAGTAGGAAGGTGCTATTTCACAAGCAAAAGGTGAAGAAAATACCTTGTGCTTTTGACCAATTTTCTCATTTAATTAGCAATATCAAGAGGAGCGAAAGGTTTTCACATAGGATTGAAACAAATCTGCAAAGTCGGAATATTCTAGAATTCTAGAAGTAGAAACCACAGAGAGGCATCACAGAGCAGGTAGATGTCTGAGGTCTGTGCAGATTCATTTAGCTTCTCCACATCCTCAGGAAGCATCAGGTACCAGACCCCTGTGCAGAGATGGAAAAAAGAAACAGTACCCAATGTTTGTCCCCTAGAGAAAAGACTGGGCGCATTTTCCTCAGAAAAGCTCAGGGATAACTTCTATCAAGGCATAAATTTTAAAATCAGGACAGAGTTGGATGTGAGGCAAAAGAAGTGCTTTTGCTCCACAAGCCATGGGGCTAGATTTGGTATCATGAAGATGCTAAGATATGAAATCCTTCCTTAGTCACTAGTCACGTGAATCTGGGCCACCTCGGTAGCCTCTCTGGGCCTCAGTTTCCTCTTCTGTAGAATTAGAGGTTTGGATAAGATCATCAAGGGAACTTTCTTTTCCTATTTTTTGCAAACAGTTTATGTATTGCTAGAATTAATTTTTCTTTGAGTGCTAGAATTTTCTTGAAAATCTACCTTGTCTTAAGTTGCAAGTTCCTTCATGGCTTATTCAATATTTTTTCTGAGATTGAGACATTTATATTCTTTATTTCTATCGATCTAGACATTTTATATTTTTGTAAAGATTTATCTATTTCATTTAAGTTGTTGTTTTATTGGCATAGAATTAAGTAAAATAGTTTTTAATAATTCCCTTTATTTCATCTTCATTTCTTGAGAATTCTTTTTCATCTTTGGTAATTTGCTTTCCCTCTTGCTTTTTTTTTTTGGAGGGCAATTGGGGTTAAGTAACTTGCCCAAGGTCACACGGCTAGGTTTTTTTTTGTTTGTGTGGGTTAAGTGTCTGAGGCCAGATCCGAACTCAGGTCCTTCTGACTCCAGGGCCAGCACTCTACTCACTGCGCCACCTAGCCGCCCCCCCTCTTTCTTTTTAAAATCAAATTAACTGTATGTTTAATCTATTTTGTGATCTTTTTCAAAAATAAGTCCTAATTTAATTTCAAGTCAATGTTCTTTCACTGTTGTTAATCTAATATTCTATTTTAATAATAATAATAACAATAATTTCTATCATTTATATAGTAACTGCTATATGCCAGGTGCTACGGTAAGGACTTTTTACAAATATTCTCTCATTTGATCCTCACAGCAACTCTGGGAGGTAGATGTTATCCTCATTTTATAGCTGAGGAAATGGGATCAGACACTGGTTAAGCGACTTACCCAGAGTCACATAGCTAGGTAGCATCTGGGTCCAGATTTGAACTAGAGAGCCGATTTGAACTATGGAGTTCCTGACTCCCGGTCCAGAGCTCCATCCACCAAGCCACCTCGATGCCCCAGAATTTCTATTTTTATGTTTAATTGGGGTTACTTTGTTGATTATCTAGTTTGTTTTGGGTGTCTGATGAATTTGGTGAGGAAAGTATTTAGATATATAAAATAAAAAAATATAAAAATATATTTTATATATAAAATACGTATTCATATATAACATATGTAAATATTATATATATATATATGTATTTAGATATATAAAATTTCCCTAGGGATTGCTTTGTTTGCATCTTTAAATTTTGGGTAAGTTGTCTTATCTGACCCTGGGCCTTGTCTAATCGCTGCCCTCTTGGACTGAGCTTTGTCAGTTTCTGATCATGGTTTGCTTCTGAACAACACAACTACAGACAGGGCCTGGTCAGAGCTCCCGTAGAGCTCTGCAGACCTGGGCCTTTGTGAGTTAACTGTAAAGTTCTGTGATTTTCCACATTGAGAGTTCTCCATTCTAATAAAATGACAGGTCTGGACTAAGTAAATAAATAATGCTTTAAGTGGTTCAAGGAAGAATAATTTTTAAAACGTATTCCAAGAATCCCAAGACTTTCACTCTACTATGTTGATTATATGACCAGGTAGTCATTGCCACGTCAACCTCTGTATCAGCATTTTGAAAGATTATTCACATCTTGTTTCTCTTTTAAACCCTCCAGGACCATCTTGCTGTAGCTCCAAATTCTCTTGGGAATTCACATGGTTCTCTGCTTATCAGCTGCTGGCTCATTTTTTTTTTCATCTTGAAATATTTGTTCATGGATGTCTGGATTCATTTAGGCGAACTGGAAGCAATATTCCTTTCTGTTCTTAGTATCTCCCCTGTTGATTTATCTGTTTAAGCTCAAGGTCTTTAATCATGTTTTCTTCCTCCTGAAATCTTTGGTAATTTCAGTCTCCTTTCCTTATTATGCCTTTATTTCTCACTTCCTGATCCCTTCCCCTTTGAGTGTAATTTCCCAGTAGACCTAAACCTCAAAACTGTCTCAGCCTCCTCCCACACTGGGCAATTTATACTTCACCAGCCTCCGTCGCTGCCCTTATTCACTTCTGAAGGAAACAAAACTGGCCCATTTGGATGCCAGTCCCCGCTTCCTCAGGTCTAGTGAACAATTCTACACCCTAGTATCCTGCCCCAGTACCCTTTTTTCCTTCAGTTTTCTGGTTATTTATTGTTTCAGAATGGCCATGCAGAGCAAATTTCGACCTTTTAGTTTTCCTTAGCATGGGGAGGATGGGAAAGAGAGTTGGGCTCTGCTACAAGACTGTGGGTCAGCTCGTGCATGCCTGCTAAAGTGTAGTGGCTGACGGGGAAAGGGGTCCTGAGTGAATATGTTAGGGGTTCAAAATCAACTTCCGCTGCTGTTAGTTTATCAGGTTCCTACCTCATGAGACTTTGTGGTATCTTATCCCATGGAGGCAACTGGAAGTATGTTTATCTCTTCTACATGATTCCTATTTTGGAAAGGTTTATGAGATCATGAGGACCAGAGAAAGTATGCACTCTGCCATCTTGTTGGGCATGTGATCAGGAAGTATCTGAACAATCGTTCAACAGTACTTTTACTGCCATAGTAAAACGTGTGTGTGTGTGTGTGTGTGTGTGTGTGTGTGTGTGTGTGTGTATATTCATGATAAGGATGAGTACTAGCTGTGTGACCTTGGGTGAGTCAATTAACCCCAATTGCCTTACCTCCCTCCCTCCCTCCAAAACAAAACAAAACAAAAGAAAAAGCAACTATAATAAGGATGAGAAGAGCACATTGAACCAGTCATTGTGTCCTTCTTGAGGTCTCCTGATTCCCCCCGTTGTTAAGGTCCCCCTCATTTCACAATACCTTTATTTTTACATGTTCTCTATTTACTTACCTGTGAACATATTGTGGCCTCCTAATTCTAGGGCCTAGCAGAATGTAAACTCCTCGAGGGCAGGGACTGTCCTTCACTTTTGCATCCCACAGTAGCTCATAGAAGTCTTGGCATATACTAGTAGTACTTAATGAATACTGATAGACTGATAACATAATTATAGAGAAGAGACTGGGATTTTTCAATAGATATGAGTATTTGAAGATTATGTTTTCACATTTTCTCTTTTTAGTCAAAACATGAAACACTGGTCATTGAATTCCTTGGAAACAAGAATGGACATATTATTGTAGATTGGTTCAGTCATGTGAGATCATTTTACTGAAGCCTCAGTTTACTCATCTGTAAAACAGGGTTTCAGTGGCCTCTGAGGTCCTTTCCAAGCCTGTGATCCTATGATCCAATTTTGCAATGGAGAAGCTGAGACAGACTGGTTTTGTGACTTGCCTGGGCTCCCATACCTAGTGCCAAAAGAAGTTTGTGAACCCAGGTTTTCCTGACTATGAGACCAGAGCTTTACCCAATGTGCCTTGTTGCCTCTCAGCAGTGAGAGATGGAGGGGGGGGGCTTCAGTCCTAATTCACCGGGCCAGGGGAAGTGACTTGACATTTGCTTAGACCTCTCTGTACCTTTCTTCATCTTGACCACGGTGCTGCTACTCAGCAGATTCCGATTCTAGGGGGCTGAGCCACCCAGGAATTCCTTACTTTCTCCTTTTTACTGCTTCACAAACACATTTCCCCATGATGTATAATCCTGACCTTACAGTAAATTCTATTTCCTAACAGCTGTTTGTTCAAGCACCACAGAATTTTATAATGACAGTTTTTTGTTCTTTTTTACCTTCATTACCAAATACACTTCCCTTCTCCCCCACATTTAGCAGTTTTTAAAACAAAGTATTAAAAAGGAGAAAGAAGAAATTCAGCAAAATTAACCAGTACATCCATTAAGTCTGACAACAGAGGCAGTGATCCATATCCATCATCCCCTAGCTAGGTACAGGGCCAGACTTAGTCATGACAATGACAATGGTTTGGTTTCTTTTCTGTCCTTCCCATTTGCATGGTTGCCATTATATACAGTGTTTTCCTGGTTCTGTCCACTTCATTCTGTAGCATTTCATGTAAGTTTTCCTGATGCTCTTCTGGCTTCATAGTCATTTTTTTATGGTATATTATATCCTCTTGTACTGAGACTTCTAGGACGAGGCATACAGTGGTGGACAGCCTTGAAACTGAGAAGACCTTGGTTCAAATGTTGCCTCTGGTACACACTGATTGTGTAACCCTTGGCAAGTCAATTAATTAATTGCTTGGTGGTCTAGGCAGTTCTCCAGGACTCTAAACTGAAGAGAAAGTGCAGACCTATGTCAGAGCTAGAGGCTCTTTACCTGGGAGTTCCTTATACCAATGAGACCAATCACTCCATTCTCTTGTGATGTTTGTGTGTTTCTGGGTTTCTATATTCCTCCCAATGGTCCATCAGGAAGCCTTTAGTAAAGACCTGTTCATGTACCATTTAATTTGTCATCATGTACAAATATCACAGCTCCAATTCATCAACATGTGAAATTGCTCCATACAGTCTTTTTGTGTGTCTGCCCAGACCCTCTTGTCACACACAAATCTCGCAATATTGTCCTAAAGCCTTGACGGCTCTGCACCATTTTGAGAAGGGAAGAAGCTTTAGAAGAATTGAAATTAGAGTGGCAGGGTTTTCCATTACAATCATTACAATGGCAGTTCTCAAATCTTGGGGACGGAGGGAGAGAGGGAGGAAGGGGGAGAGCGAGAGGTGGGGGGTGGAAGAGGAACAGCACTGGGGACACACAGTGCCTTCTACTGGACTGCTGCAGGGTCATGTGGACCTCTGGGAGCTCTCCTTCCTCCCCTCCGCAATCTGGGTTCATCACCAGGAGCAGTGATGCTCTTTCCTTGGTTCTTTGCTCCAGTATTCCCTGTACCCTGACCAGGGACCAGCTAGAGATGGACATAGACTTATATTAAGACAAAGAGCCAAACTTCTGGCAGCAAAGACAACATTCTACACCTGAAGAGCTCCACTTTCTCATTGAAATGAGGGTGGAGTTGTTTCATCTGTTCTCTGGCAACAGAGGACTTGCCATTCCTCTGAATTCAGCCACCTGTTAGTCAAACCCCTATATTTTACAAAGGAAGAAACTGAGGCTCAGCCTGAAGTGAGTGGCTATTGGCTCACACAGCTGGTTAGTTCAGAGCTGGACTCAGCACCTCGATGTCCTGACGTCCACCTCAGGGCCTTCCCCCCATACCACCTTACCCTTATGAATAAACTAGTCCTTGATATAGGCAATGGAACCATAACCATTACTTGACTTTGACCAGACTATGAAATGATATCCTCTTTTCACCCTCTCCATTGGTCACCTTACAAAGATATTAGGTTCTTAATTCTGCCCCCTGAATTGCCCAAGGGATGTTTCTCATTGCAGATCCTCCAACTGTTCCTGCCAATTTAACATGCCTCATTTATGAACATTCTGGCAACATGACGTGTACTTGGGATCCAGGGTTGCCCACCTACCTGGACACCAGACACACTGTGCATGTGAAGAGGTGAGTCCCAAGTCACCCCCTCATTCATTCTATGAGCACAGAACATGTGCCTACCATGAGCCATCTAATGAAGGCCCCTGGAGTACTGGGGTCAGTTTTGGACATGATGCTTCAGGGCGGAAATTAATAAACTGGTGAGTGTCAGAGGAAGGCAACCACAATGGGGAAGGGTCTGGAGTTCATGAGAGGGTTCTGTCTATACCTGCTGTGTGAGTCCTCCTGGGCTATCTCAGAGCAGGCTCCCTGCCGAAACTCTGAATGGGATGAAATTGTCTTTGTTACTTCAATCAGTTAAGCAATCAGCATTTATTAAGCACCTATGGTATGTCAGGCATTGGCTAGGTCCTGGGGGGGGTGGGGGTGGGAAAATGCTTACATTCTTTTTTTTTTTTTTTTGCTTTTTTTGGAATGGGGAAGGCAGGGCAGTTGGGGTTAAGTACTTGCCTAAGGTCACAGGGCTAGTAAGTGTTAAGTATCTGAGGCTGGATTTGAACTCAGGTCCTCCTGATTCCAGGGCCAGTGCTCTATTCACTGTGCCACCTATCCGCCCTGATGCTTACATTCTAACAGAGGAGACAACATATACACATGGAGATATGTAGAGAAAGGGATTGGACCTGCAATTTCATTAGTATAATGTATATTATTTATTATTTATGTATTAGTATAGTACAACTCACTGGGTGAAGAAAGTCCATTCACCAAAGCAGGTCAACACCTTCTTTGCAAGTCTTAGGCTTAGAGGGGAGCTCAGGGCAGAAAGAAGTCTATTGACTTGTCCAGGGTCACGCACACAAGGAAGGATGTGTCCAAGTTAGGACTTGAGCACAGCTCTTCCTGGTTCTGAGGCTGCCTCTCTCTCCACTTGGCCGATGTCTACAAAATGGTTGTTTCTGAAATCCTTCCCCTTGTCCCTTTTGGAGCTTGATCACTGACTTCACATTGTCCCCATCAGTGCAAAGAGCTGGCCCTGCCCACCTGTGACACCAACATTGTTCTCTTCCCATCAGAATATACCCCATTCTTCAGGACTCAATGATGGGACAACGAGTGGCCATGGGTCCACTGACACAACAGCTAGGACTTTAAGGCACTTTCCATGTCATCTCCCTTGGTCCCCACAACAACGATGTGAGGCCTGTGCTACTGTTGTTTCCTGTTAGGAAGGAAGGAAACAAGCATTTACTATGTAGGTACCACATAATAGGAAACAAATACCTACCATGAAGTATCTACTATGTGCTAAATACTTGACAAATATGATCTCATTTAATTCTCACAGAGGCGCTAGAAGGAGGCACTGTTATGACCTCTATTTTACAGTTGAAGGAACTGAGGCAGGCAGGGGTTAAGTGTCTTGCTCAGCATTACACAGGTAATAAGTATCTGAAGCTGCATTTGAACTCAGATCTTCCTGATTCTAGGTCCAGGCTCTGTTAACTGTGCCCCCTACCTGGTCCTGGTTCATATCTTCCCCATTTTTCCAGTATCTTGGGAACCAGCTGTCCACTGCCCTCAAGACTATGCCACCTATAACCCAGATTTCTGATGTATCTATTGGCCCTACTCCTCCCGTCTTCATCTTCTTCATCAGCATTTCCTCTTCTCCCTATAGCTTATCTGGGAGTAGATTATTGTTTCCTAATATGGTCATTCCATCATCTTTGGTGGTAAAAATGGTTCATTATAGAAATGCTGACATATCTGTTTCATTTTTCATCTGTTTGTTTTTCTCCTTCCATTTTCATACTGAAAAACAATTAGGATAATTTGACTTAATTGGGCCTCATGCCCTGATTTCTGTAGACTTATTTCCCTTCTGAGAGAGAGAGACAGAGAAGTGAGGACAAGCCCTGTTGTCTAGTCATTTGCTGCTCATGTACATGGTGCATTATTAGGTGTGGCTGAGGTGCTAATGGAGGGGAAGGTTGACTTTTTTAAGAAGAACTCTTTAATTGGTGGTTATGGTTAACACAACTGTGTTCAGAGCCTGTTTCAGTTCTGTCTTGTGGTCACAGTGTATGTGGTCAAAGAAGTACAAGCCACAAACCAATTCAGGGCACATCTTAGCTCTAGTTTGTGAAACGGGGGAAACATTCAGAGGTGCCCTACTTTGTCTTCCACGTGGTCTGCCATGTTTCTGTTCTCACATAAGATATCTCACTGAGCAGCAGACAAAGAGCCCAAGTTAGAGCCTATTAGATTGGAAAGCCAACCTTTGGGCTTTGAAAAGAACGCAATTAAAATTAAATTTCATGTGTTAGAATAGAACCATGAAAGCAATGATACTCTGTTATTAAAGTCAACCAATTGATGTGCATTCACTAATGCATTTCTTGTTGGGTTGTTGTATTTTCCAGGGCCTAGCACAGTATGTGGCACATAGTAGGTGTTTAGTCAATTAACAAGTATTTACTAACCAATACCCAATGGGCTGACCTGAATCAGGAAAGGCCAGGTTTCTGGATGCTGTTGTGGGGTGGTGCTATGTAGGGTGGCTCTTTCTCACCTAGCCAGGTTAAGAAAACTCAAGTCTGGGGAATGAGAAGTTGTGGGGGGTTGGTATTAACCAGGATGAGGATTAGAACTCAGAGTTATAACTGAGATTATAACTCTGAGTCTTAGAACTCAGAAAGTAAAAGGGAAAATTCCAAGAAGGGCATGGCTGACAGTGCCAAAAGCAATGGAGAGGTTTGGGAAGATAAGATGGGACCAAAGGCCCCTCCCTGGCTTTGGTTGAGAGAAGGTTGTTGGCAACCTTTGAATGGCTTCAGCAGAATGGGAAGAAAATCAGTTCTCAAGGGCTTCGGGAAATCGTGGGTGGTGAGAAATGAGGGTGGTGGTGATGAATTCTCATTCAAAAGTTGAACTGTGAAATGTAGGGGAGAAATAACTGGAAGAGTATCAGGGTCGAGTAAAGGGTAAACCTTTAGGGAAACCCAATGAGACCTCTTCCTATAATATAACTGACTGATCTTATTTATCACAAATAAGGTCACACTCTTCAGGGCAGAATTAAAAAAAAAAGATTCAAGTTTTCCCCCTAATCCAACACCTCCAAGTGTCAAAAAAAAATGTCCCACTTCCTAATACTTTTAAATTTAATCATTTTTAGAAAGATGAAAAATTGGCAAACCTATCTTGCCTAATTTAATTAGTTGAATATATTTCTTTGGTCAGGTATCCCTATCTCTAGCCTCTAGTAAGAGGCTGGGCTGACTTATATAGCATAGAATTTTAAAATAATACTCATGGAAGATGGGAACAGAAGCTGTTTGTGCAGACATACATATAATTAGCAATAATCAGACTAGGTTTGAGATGACCGAGGATGTTTCCAGTTTTCTTAAACAGTGTAGTGGAATTTTTAAAATAATTGAACCACTCTTGGTGTGAAATTAATTTTAATTTTAAAAAATGCCATGCAATGTTTCCAAGAGGAAAAAGGCATTCATAGAATTATATATACATATATATATATATATGTATTAATTATATAGTTTGAGAAGACGATGGGGAAATGGAAATGAGAAGCACAGAGACAGACATATGGGAGACAAAGAGTCTTAGGAAGGAAGCCGTAGGACAACCAAAGAATTGGGAGATCAGAGGATCAGAGATTTAGAGGTGGAAGGGCAGATAGTCCAATTTACTCATTTAGAGTTAAGGAAATTAAAACCCAGATGGGTTAAACAACTTGACCAAGGTCACACTGGCAGCCAGTGGCAGAGCCCACATTTGAACACAAGACCTCTGACTCTAGACCCAGCCTCTTTCTCTTGTACCAACCACATGGAAATTCATTTTCCAAGGAAGAATGTACATCTCCCACACATATTGAGACCTTGAAGCTGAGCCCCACTGGTCTTATGGTTATAGATCTTGATGTCCCCAGTGAGGCCTGGGGGCCAGAAACAGTCAAATGTCACCATTTAAACCTCATTTATTGAGCTCATTGTCTAATTTCAGCTTGCAGACGGGAGAAGAACAGCTTTATCTTACTTCAAGGTATATCAACATTCCGACCAACACACTACGCAGTGGGAAAATGTATTCCGTTTGGGTCCAAGCAGCAAATGCTTTAGGCAAGGAAGAGTCAGACCACCTGCAACTTAACCTTGATGACATAGGTAAAAAATCCAAGTTATGGTCATGGCATTGGGAAAAACCCAATTTGACAAATATTTGTTAAACAACTAGTATGTGTGACATTGTAGATACAAAGACAAAGACAATGCGGTCCCTGCCTTGATGGAGCTTCTGAACCAACCTGTGCAAATATAACCTGAGATAGACTGGCAGAGATGAAGCCTGGTGTTAAATAAAATGTGAGTCTGGAAGAAGACTCACAAAAAAGGCAATGAATCTCCTTAGTATTTATCTGTATCAATACAGCATTGAAGCATATGCCTAAATTAAAGTGAATTCACCTATGCCTACAGAAAGACCTTTTAGGGTTCAATTTCATGTCTCTGTTAAAGATAGAGGGACTTGTGGAAGAAAACAAAGTTAGAATGTCATTATTAAACTGCCATATGGAAATAGAACTGTGCTGCCATTCTCCCGTCACTGTGTTTCCCCAACCTCCCTTCTAGACACCTTAATAATGGCTGTTTGAGCCTCTTTATAATGTTATAAGGTCATTGAGCTGAAAGGGAGAGGCCATTGAGTTTGACTTCTTCATTATACAATTGAGGAAACTGAGGCCCACAAAAGTGAATTGACTTGCCCATGGTCACGGAGACAATAAATAAGAGAGGGACAGAGAGAGAGAGAGAGGGACAGAGAGAGACAGACAGAGAGAGAGAGAGACAGAGAGAGACAAAGAGACAGAGACAGAGAGGAGAGACAGAGATAGAGACAGAGAGAGAAAGAGAGACAGAGAAACCCAGTTCGTCTGACTCTCCGCATCTGTGCTCTTTTCACTAGTCAGTTGTTTTTTCCCATCTTTCTTTTCTTCAGAATTTTCCCACTCCCTCCATAAGTACATATGAGACTGGGAGATTAGAATCTAATGTGTTAGCTCTGCTGTCCTTGATAGTGAAATGATTTTTTAAAAATTGCAGATCTTTTCCATTCCCTGTCTGTTGCTTTTGCTCCCTCCTTATATTTCATCCTCACGTCACTAGGATAACAGCTCGATTGGGTCTCTTCATAAACTTTACTTATACTGTTTGTGTTCTATGAAGGGATATTGCTCGACCTTTCACCATCTTTCGACATAAGAGTTTGCAAATGCATTCATGTTTTAAGTTGGCATTGCCCTTGGCTGCTGTATCTTCTACTCGGTCAAACGATCATGTTTACTGATCAAGGTGTTTTTAGCTTCTTATTCTAGCAGTGGGTTTTAGTTAACTTTGTTAGGACATTGTTGCGATCCATCTTGCGGTTGTCCTTTTCCTCCTTCTATTTTCTATATCTGTGTATGTTTGTCAGTTATTTAAGTCAGCTTCAGTCTTTAAAAATTGTATTTGGTATCTTTGTCTCATGTCTATTTTTATTCACTTTCACTTTCTAACAAGTTGGTGGTCTGTCTATACACATTTAGCTGCTCCAGGACTGTCTCCCATGCCACTCATCAATTACTTTCTGTCCACTAAAACATAATCAATTTCATGTTTCAAAATGTTATTTGGAGCTCCCCATGTCCAGTGTCTTGATAGTTTTCTTGAAAAATGCATTAATATGTAGAAGCATCAAATTTCTATGTAGCTATACTTTTTAAACTATATTTTCTTTCTTTCTTTTGCTTTTTGGAGGGGGAAGGTAGGGCAATTGGGGTTAAGTGACTTGCCCAAGGTCACATGGCTAGTTTTGTGTTAAGTGTCTGAGGCCAGATTTGAACTCAGGTCCTCCTGATTCCAGGGCTGGTGCTCTATTCACTGAACCACCTAGCTACCCCTAAACTATATTTTCTAACCTATTTCTTGGTTGTTCTCACTTATACCCATCTTTACATTGAAATTACTGGGTATATGTTGATTTTTTGGAGGTGCATTTGGAGGTTCTTATTGAGTATTCTATTGAATACATGATAAAATCCACCTCAACAACTCCTTTATTTGCCCCCACTAAGAGATGCTAGAAACTCTACATCCAATTATCTGGGACACTTCCTTCTGTGTTCTGGCTTCATTCAGAACAAGAATTTCAAATTCAGTTCATTGAATTAAAGCCAGAGCTAAACACCATGGAACTCTAGACCAATAAAAAAGTATACACGATACATGGATAGAATGTCGGTGTATATATATGAAGTGCTTTGCAAACCTCAATGTTGGTTATCACTGCTATCATTTTCATTTTCATTATCAGAGTCTAAAATGAGTAACGTGCTTACATGCATTACCCCATGAGTTCCTCATACCAGCCTGAGGAGGGACAGCAGGCATTGTTATTCAAGCCTTCATTCTCTGACACTCCCTCTTTCGATTTCTGCTTCTGCAATCATAACTGAATCCATTCATTCCGAAAAAGGTGTATCAACCTATTCCCCTATAACTCCAGTCATCATCCTTGTGGCTTCCCAGGTCGGAAGAGCCCATCCCAGCCACTTCTCCCTTGTATGTGTTTTTTCCAGAAAGGCGGCTTCTTGAAGGCAAAGACTATGTATTTGCTTAGCATATCCTTAGCACATAGTAAATACTTAGTAAATATTTTTCTTTGTTTATTTTTTCCCCATTCATTTATATACCCTCCTTTTCTGGTTGATCCTAACCTATGCCTATTATCGTTTTATTTTCCAGTGATTCCTGCCCTCCCAGTCATTACAAGAGCTGAGGATTTAAATACATCAGTGCCCACAACTATTATCCACTGGAAAATCCAAACATCAATGGATGGAGTTTTCTGTGAGATGAGATACAAGGCAGCCACAAGATCATCTTGGAATGTGAGCCAAACTTTGGTTTTCCTTTATTGTGTGGTCAATTTAAAGAAAGCAGATGGGATGAAAGAGTCCTGGCAGTATTTCAGCCTTGGATTCTTAGCCCCAGACCCATAGACTTCTGAGGGGTGTGTCCTGGCATAGATTTCAGGGTGCTGTGAATGGGGATGAAAAAATGATGCATTTATTTCAGTACAACTGGTTTCCTTTATAATCCTATGCATTTAAAAATCGTATTCCAAGAATAAGACCACAGACTTCATCCAACTGCCAAAGGGGCCCAAAGGAGAAGACCCCCAGCATAAGTGGTGAATTCTGTTATACAAATTTCTATCAGATGAGCACCACAAGGGTCCACTAACAGTCTTTTGCCACAATGATCAGTGATTAAACTTTCAATTCAGGGCCAACATGGTACAAAATCAGTAACTCCCCAGGGGCAACCAGCCCTTTGTTGAGTGGCAGTTGTATAGACTGAAAGCTGGAGGGGACCTTGAGTCATAAAAAGGCAGGCTCATAGCTCTCGAACTGGAAAAGACCATTTTGGTCCAACCCTCTCCCTTATCAGATGAAGAGCCTGAGGTTCTTAAGTGACTTGCCCAATGGTTACATGGTTGGTAACAAAATCAGAATCTGAATTCACATCCTTGGAGGAAGCTTCCTTTGTTCTCTCCACTGTGCCACCTGGCCTCTAAGTCTCCCTGTGTAAGGAGGGGCCCAAGATGGTGGATCCTACACCTGTGGTCATAAGACTAACGATAATAATAATAGACTTTTATAGAATGCTTTAAAGCTAGGGTTAACTTTTCTTTGGTCATGCCCCCATTCCACCACACCCTTTGGCACCCTGCTGGATCCTATGGACTTCTTCCCAGGATAATGTTTTTAAAGCATCATATAAAATACATGGGATTATAAAGGAAACTAATTATATTGAAATGCAATTATCCAAACTTTTTTTAAAGTTCATGGCTCCCCCCCCCCCGATTAAGTGTCCCCACTCCCTTTAGAGATGACAAAGCACTTTATTTCCATGAAGTACATTCGAGGGTCATGAAGTGATAAAAGAAGTGATAAAGATTTTATTATCACTAGTTTATGGATGAGGAAAAGGAGACCAAGGGCTTCTGTGATAGGTCATCAGACAGCAAGAAAGAGTAAAGGGTAGAAGATGTATCTGGGTCTTCCTGATTCCAAGCCAAGCCCTGATCCACTCTGGTGCCCAGTGATGAGACTGAAACACATGTATGATGTATTTAAACATGCCTGGCTGCTGGAAAACCTGAAATGAAGGTCCGAAAAAGCCTCTCTGTTTCTGGCACTCTCTTTAATCAAACCACCAATCTCAGAATGTAAAGTTCAGTTAGGTTTATGTCTACTTCACCTTGTTCTCAATAAAGTTTTATCAGTAGGTGCACATAAGGCAGCAAACCTGAGTGTCTGTGCCCTGATCCAGACTCTGGCAGAGTCTGTTCGGCCTGGAGGGAATTACTCTCAATTCCTGGGCTTTTCACCAGGATCTAAATTCAGAGACTTGAGGCAAAGCCCTGACCACAGCACCTTAGCTAAAGCTCTGGCTTCAAAAGAAATGCAGATTTTTTTAACTTTCATTGATGGTAGACTCCTATTCCTCCACAACGACTGAGGAACATTTCAAATGTTCTAGTTTACAAAAGTTACATGGTCCCAAATATGTCTAATAAATGTAGTTACCGTCAAAGAAATACTGTGAAATGAGTAGGGTTCTTGGCTTGGAATCTGGAAGGACTGGATTCGAGTCCCACATCAGACACATACCAGCTGTGGGACCCAGGGTGAGTCATTGACCTCTAAGGCTCTAGGTCATAGAGAAGACGCTAATCAGCATGGGGACTGACTAAAATATAGAGAGCAAAAACCGCATTGAGCAAAAGTGGAACTTTATCTTTCTTTGGGGTACAGGGGTACTTTGGCTCCTCAGGACCATCACTTCGTCATGACTGAACAATGCATAGAAGACTAGGCTAAAGTAGGCTGAACTTATGACTCGCCCTAACCAAGGGGCACCATGGTGCCTAGAGCAATGGTATGGAGTCGGGAAGACTCCTCACCTTCCTGAGTTCAAATCTGGTCTCAGATACTTCCTACCTGTGTGACCCTAGGTAAGTCACTTAACCCTGTTTGCCTCAGTTTCCTCATCTGCAAAATGGGCTGGAGAAGGAAATGGCAAATAGTTCTAGTATCTTTGCCAAGAAAGCCCCAAAGGGGTCCTGGAGAGTCAGATCAGATTGAAAAAGATTGAACAATAAGAGATCCATGGTGGCTAATCTGTGGGATTCCCCCACCCAAGTCTCCAGCCCAGTTCTTTTTTTCCCCTCCACTACTACTAGATTTGTAGTCAGACAACACAGGTTCAAACCTTTTTCCTACCCCTCACTAACTGTATGACCCTGGACAAGTCATCTGAGTCCCCTGAACCTGGACTGGATGCCCTCTAAGGCCTCTTCCAGATCTAAATCTTAGAAACCTACAATTCGAGGGCACATAACTTTTTCACCCATAAAGGGAGTTTTCCTGGAAGTTGGGAACCATCCTTTCTGGAAAGAATTGCTAGCATTTTGTCTGTTCTTTAACATGGACCTATTGGTTTGTAGAGGTGCAACATTGGGGAAGATTCCAGTTATTTGAAGGCTCTAGACCTAAATCTTTCCATTCTCCAGTTCCAATCCTTACCCGTGAGTAGAATGGGAAGGCATTCTTGTATTCCGTCTCCACCTAGTGGTGCCGAGAGCCTTTTTTATGGTCTGGGTTTATATGAGAAGTGTAGAAGGATGTTCATCCTGGGGATCTCGAAGGGACCTTGAGACCATCCATCTTTGACCTTCTTTTACTGATGAAAAAATCAAGGCTCCGAGTGACTGACCTCAGATCACACAGAGAGTTAACGATGATGTTTCCAGGTCTACACACACACACACACACACACACACACACACACACACACTTTTATTATAAGATTCTAAGCATCAGATTCTTTTTTTTTTGCCTTTTGGCGGGCAATTGGGGTTAAGTAACTTGCCCAAGGTCACACGGCTAGGTTTTTGTTTGTGTGTGTTGTGTCTGAGGCCAGATCCGAACTCAGGTCCTTCTGACTCCAGGGCCGACGCTCTACTCACTTCGCCACCTAGCTGCCCCTAAGCATCAGATTCTGAAGTTTGGTCCTTGCCTATTGGTTGAAAGCCCTTCCCTCTATGGCTTCCTTCCCTATTACTATAGTATCAATAACTAGCATTATTCTGAGTTTTAAATTTCATAGTTTAATTATATGTTATTTCAATTGATCCTCACAACAACTTGGGAGGTATTGTGCTCATTTTACAGATGAGGAAACTGAGGTAGGTAGAGGTTAAGTGACTTTCCCAGGGTCACACAGCTAGTACGTGTCTGAGGTGAGATTTGAACTCAGGGCTTCCTGACTCTAGGTCCAGTACTCTAGATAGTTCCCGAAAAATCACTGCCACAGACAGAACTTGAACCCACATTTTGCTGAGGCCAGCTTTCTATCTACTATGCTACGCTGCCTTGCATATGCCAGGAACTTAATAAATGTTTGTTGAATGACTTCTCAGAAGGTCACTTTAAGAATGGAATGTTTAAAAAATAACTTTTGTTAGCAGAGGATAATATTGATTTCAACCAATAGGCAAGGGCCAGAATCCTACTTTCTGCAAGAAGCCTTGACCAGGTGTCCCCTCTTGCTAGCACCTTTCCTCTGAAATTACCCTTCATTTTATAGATTCTCTGTGCCCACTTATTCACATGTTGATAGCCCTATTTGAATATGAGCTTTTTGAGGGAAGGAAATTCATTTTCACCTTTCTTGGTATCTACAGCACTTGGTACATAGTAGGTCCTTAATAAATGCTCCTTCTGACTTCAGCCCATCTTTCCCAGAGGAGCGCATGTGTGGGGCTTCCTGCACACAGACTAGGATCTAGATAAGCTGGCCTGATGACTTTTTCTCATGCCTGGTACCCTATCTCCACCTCTGTCTTTGTATAGATGCTTCCCCATCCTTGGGATTCTCTCTCCTTTATCTCCCCTTCTTGGGATTCTGAACTCCCTGCAAGGCTGGGCTCACGCCCTACCTCCTATACTTAGAGCTCTTCTTTACCCCTGAAATGACCCTGGACTCATTTTCTAGGTGTTTATCTGTTGTTTCCTTCCCTGAGAATGTAAGCTCCATGAGGGAAAGAAGTATTCCGATTTTTGTATCCTTAATGCCCACTACACAGTAAGCACATAATAAATGCTTACAGAATGGAATTGCATCTCCTAATTTTTACAAACAGGCAACCTGAAGCCCACTGAGGTGAAGTATTTTGCCCAAAGTCACACATATTACTAGTAAAAATGGGAGACTCCAAAGCCAGTGGTCACTCTTCTCCATGACCTCTGCCTCCAGCCTAGGTTTCAGTTGGACATTTGCTGTCCAGCGGTCTAAGATTTGGGCAGATCCAGTTTGGCACTTTTATCGACATTAGACTTCCTTGTTTCCTTCTGAGCTTCTGGCCAGAGCTGTATAAAGCAGGATCTGGTGTCTAGGGGGTGGCCAGGAGATTAAATGGGCTGAGTGGGCTAGGGGACATATCACAAATCAGGGGAGCACCTACTATGTGCCACGTACTGTTCTATGTGCTGGGGACCCCACATATACAAACAAAATAACCCATAAATGCTTGTTAATGGATTCTACAGGAGGGAAACAAGACAGACAAAAATATATGTAACATAAATACAAAGTAATTTCAGTGATAGGGGAATGGAGAGAACCATTGAGCAGTAAAACTAGGTACTTGCCTTAGGAGAGGTGGGAAGAATTATGCTTTAGGAAATAAGAGTCAAGTCATCAAGTCAACAGAAACTTATGAAACACCTACTATGTGCCTAGCACTGTGCTAAGTTCTAGGAATAGAAAGAAAGGCAAAAACTAGCCCACCCCTCAAAGAGTTCCCAACCAAATGAGATTTCTTTAGTATGAATGGGAGATCATCTCAGAGGAAGACTAAGGACCATAATTTATGCGCTTCCTAGACTTGCTGGTTATGTGATCATGGAAGAACCATAGTCTGTTTCCTTCTCTGTAAAATGGGAAGGAAACAACCATGGAACCAACTCTCAAGTGATTGTGAGGGGCAAATGAGAGAAAATGCACAAAGGGCTTTGTAAGGCTTAAAATTATCTAATACATTTTATTTATTTATTTTTAACATTCATTTAAAAAATTTTTGAGTTCCAAATTCTCTCCCTCCCTCTCTCCAGCTATTGAGAAGGCAAGCAGTGTGGTAGCAATTATACATGTAGAGTCATGCAAAACATATTTCCACTTAATATGGGTTTTTTTTGGGGGGGGGGTTTGTTTTTTTTTTTTTTGCTTTTTGGAGGGCAATTGGGGTTATGTAACTTGCCCAAGGTCACACAGCTAGGTTTTTTTGTTTGTGTGCGTTGAGTGTCTGAGGCCAGATCTGAACTCAGGTCCTTCTGACTCCAGGGCCAGTGCTCTACTCACTTCGCCACCTAGCCTCCCCCTCACTTAATATGTTTTCTAAGAAAGAAATACCTGGTTCAAAAAACAATCAGTCCTTACTTACAGGTGGGGAAGGGGAGAGCTGATGAGCCCCCCTCTCCCACTCCCCCATAAAGCATGGCTGAACTCTTGAACTTGTGCCCAAATTTGTTGATCTCACCTCAGATTTCTCAGTAAATCACTAGGGCTAATTTGATTGCATTTTCTGTGTGAGCCAGGCATTTCTTATCTCCCTATTGATCCAGATACATTGATTACTTTCCCTATATCACAGTCAAACATGCTGCCTGGAGAACTGCCTTGGAAGGTTTCAGCTGCTTTCTCTGGCATCTTCAGGTGCGTTTTTCCAATTTCCCCTTCTATCTTTAGTACTGACTTTTTTTTTCCTACTTCACCCCAGGGTTCGATCTATTTGCCTTTCACAAGGATAGGGATTTGTGATTTCACTGGCATCAGGAACTTCAAGGATGAAGAAACCCCCTTGCTGCTTAGTACCTTCTTTTTTTTTTTAAGATTCTTCCAGTTTTATTGTTGATTATTATTTTTTTAATTAAACAAATGCTTTATTAACTTCTGGTTTACATAATTCATTTCCACCAGATTATGAGTTACATTTTCCCCCATTTTTTCCCTACCCACCACCCCAGAATAGCAGTCCCACTAGATATCCCCTCATCCAATCTGCTCTCTCCCATATCTTCTCCCATACCCCCTTCAACTTTGCCATTAGGGCAAAGTGAATCTCTGAGCCCCAATGCCTGGACATCTTATGAAATATTTAATTTTGAAACTCTGATTTTCAGATCCATTCCCTTCATCCCTTGTCACCCACTCCCTCTGAGAAGATAAGCAATTCAGTATGTGTTGTACATGTATAGCTATGTAAAACATTACCATAGTAGATATATTGTAAAAGACTGCTTATATTTCCCTCCCACCCATCTCACCTCCCACCTGGTCCATTCCCTACTTTGATCCTGTCCCTCTTTGATAGTGGGTACTTCCCTCCCCTCCCCCCAGAATGCCCTCCCCTCCATCATCCCCCTCTCATCCCCCTTTCCCCTACTCAGGAGAGTGAGTGAGGGTAAGATATTCCATTTAGTATGTATGTGATTCTCTCCTTGAGCCAACTTCAATGAGAATATGCTTTTGCCTTTTTGCCTTCCTGTTCTTCCCCTCCCCTGCAACTACTTCCCCTTGCCTCTTCTACATGAGATAGTTTGCCCTACCCTGTCTCTCTCCATCTCCTCTTGCCACTTTTCTCTCTCACTTCTTGACTTCAGCCCTTAAGAATCATCCCTTCCTTGGGGCGGCTAGGTGGCGCAGCAAGCAGAGCACCGGCCCCGGAGCCAGAAGGACCCAAGCCCGGATCTGGCCCCAGACACCCAACATACAAACAAAAATCCAGCCCTGTGACCCCAGGCAAGTCACCCAACCCCAACTGCCCTCCAAAAAAAAAAAAAGAATCATTCCTTCCCATCAAATTCAACCTGTGCCCTCTATCCATGTATACCTGTGAACATATGCCATGTACCCTTCTTCAATTATTTTCATAGTGAGAAAGGTTTCATCAAACACAGTTATTGTTTTTCCATGTAGGAATGTAAATAGTCCAACTTTGATAAGTTCCTTTTGATTTCTTTTCCTTGATTACCTTCTCAAGTATCTCTTGCTTCTTGTGTCTGAATGTCAAATTTTCTATTCAACTCTGGTTTTTTCATCAAGAATGCTTGAAAGTCCTCTATTCCACTGAATGACCATATTTTCCCCTGAAACAAGATACTCAGTTTTGCTGGGTAGGTGACCCTTGGGTTCATTCCCAGCTCTTTTGCCCTCTGGAATATCATATTCCATGCCCTTCGATCCCTCAGTGTAGAAGCTGCCAGGTCCTGGGCTATTCTGATTGTGTTTCCACAATATTGAAATTGTTTCTTCCTGGCTGCTTGTAGTATTTTCTCCTTGATCTGGGAGTTCTGGAGCCTGGCTCTAATATTCCTAGGAGTTTTCCTTTTGGGATCTTTTTCAGGAGGTGATCTGTGGATTCTTTCAATCTCTATTTCCCTCTCTGGGTCTAAAACATCAGGGCAATTTTCCTTGAGAATTTCTTTAAGGATGATTTCTAGGTTCTTTCTTTGATTTAGGCTTTCAGGTAGTCCAATAATTTTTAAATTATCTCTCCTGGATCTATTTTCCAGGTCAATGGTTTTTCCCATGAGATATTTCACATCACTTTCTATTCTTTCATTTGTCTGGATCTGTTTAACAGCATCTTGATTTCTCATAAAGTCACTAGCTTCCATTTGCTCCAGTCTAACTCTGAAGGAATGAATCTCCTCAGTGAGCTTTTGAGATTCTTTTTCCATCTGGCAAATTCGACTTTTTAAGGCATTCTTCTCCTCATTACCTTTCTGAGCCTCTTTTGCCATTTGAGTTAGTCTATTTTTTAAGGTGTTATTTTCCTCAGTCAGGCTGTTGACTGTCATTTCATACTTTTCTTGCATCTTTTTCATTTCTCTTCCCAAATTTTCCCCCACTTCTCTTATCTGCTTCTTAAGGTCCTCTATGGCCTGTAGCCAGCTTGTATTTTCATTTGGGGCTTTTGGTGCAGGAGTTCTGACCTCACAGTCCTCCTCCATGCTTTGAGCCTCTTTGCCCCTAAAATAGGAGTCCAATGTTGAACTTTTATGTTTATTTTGTTTCATTTGCCTAGGCATATTGCCACTTAATTACTTGATTTTTGGGCTTGTTGCCACAGTAGGACTCTGCCACCAGACAGGGGAGCTTCCGCCCAAACGTGGGGTCTTCACAACTTCCGCCAGTTGTGTGGCCTCTGTAAAGCCTCCACCCACTCTGGCAAGTTGGATACCCACCCCAAACTTCCCCCCAGACCACAATCCAGATCCAGGCAGTTTAAAGCAAAAGCGATTAACCCCCAGACTGATTGCTGGATCTTCCTACAGTTCGAAGACCAGGAGCTAGAGCCACTACTGAAGCTGCAAAATGGCTTCTGAGCAGCTGTTTCTTCAGCAGCTTTTCGCCCCCAGGGGAGGCAGCCACGAGTTCCCCAAATACTGGTCCCAAAGTCCATAGGGCACTAACCTCTCACTTTGTCCTAGGCATATCTGTGCTGATAATTCTGGAATCGCCACAATTGCTGGTGTTCTGGGGTCCCTCCAGCCGGCTGAAGGCCGGGCCACCCTGGGGCTAAAACCGTGGACCTGTGCTGACTTCTCTCAGAGCGCTGCGCTGGCTGCTCCCTGCAGGGCTGCTGGGCTGTCCTCAGCAGGAGGTTAGCTTCTCTGTGCCGTTCTGTGGCTGCTGGGGCTCCAGAAGTTTTTCAGAGTCCCCTTTTACATAGTTTGAAGTTTGTGTGGGGCAGAGCACATTGGAAATGCTGTTTCTACTCCGTCATCTTGCCTGCGCCCCCCCCCCCCCTTAGTACCTTCTTGCAAACTTATATTTAGAGGGTTTCTGGGTCCCTGAAAAGTTAGATGATGTGGCCAGGGTGCCACTGACCGTATGGGTCAGAAGCAGGACTCCTGACTCTGAGGCCAGCTCTCTATCCTATATACCACATTCCTTCTCAGGCTTTTCATTGTGTCTGGACACTATGCAGTGAGAAAAAAATTAAGAATTCAACCTAAAAACGAGCACTTTAAAATTCCACAAGAATTTTGTAATTCATTCACAGTAGGTGGAAGAAGCCGTTTTCATGGCAGTCAGAGCTGGCGGCACAGGGAGCAGACATCTGAGCTGTACTGTTCAAAGCAGGAGGAAGCTGAAAATTTCTGGACAGTCAGCTGGAGCAGAGACTTGGGTTCAGAGTCCAATGCTGACAATTCCCATTACCCACCTTTGCACCAGCCTGTCTTCCCATCAAGGCGGCACCCTAGTGAACAGAGTGCTGGGCTTAGAGAAATGAAGACTCATCTTCCTGATTTAAATATGGCCTCAGACACTCCCTAGTTGAGTGACCCTGGGCAAGTCCCTTAACCCTGTTTAACCCAGTTGTTCATTGTAAAATTAGCTGGAGAAGAGAATGGTAAACCACTCCAGTATCTCTGCCAAGAAAACCTCAAATGGGGTCACAAAGTGTCAGAAAATGACTGGGCAACAATCTCTCTCCAGCCTTTGTTTTCACATGGCTCCACTCTACACATTCTAGAGCAAGAATTCTTAACCTTTTTGTGTGTCATGGTCCCCCTTGGGGAGCCTAGAGACGCCTTCTCAGAATCATGTTCTTACACGTGTAAAACACCTAGGATTACAATGAAAACCAAGTATATTCTCAACAATTTGTTTTCTAAAAGTTCACAGACCCCAGGTTAAGAACCCCTGCTCTAAACTCTGGGCAAACTGGCCTTCTGGCAGCTCCTCAAGTTCAGAACCTGACCTGCTCCCTATCCCTGCATTTGGCGATCCTTCTCCTGACTGTATGCCTTTGCAGAGGCTGTGCCCAATGCCTGGAATGCCCTCCTCTTCCAGCAGCATTCAAGCACTACTGAGGATGTCATGCCCTACAGGAAACCCTTCTGGAACCCGGGAGGTGAAAGTGCCCTCTCTCTACTCAAATGATCTCGCGCTTACTTCTCCATATAAGCCTTTGTGTCTTTTCCTCCTTGAAAGCAGGGACTATTTTTCATGTTTATTTTGTATCCTATCGATATAAGGTGCAGCACCTTGCACCTAGAAAGGGCTTTGCAAATGCTTTCATCTTTTGTTTCTTCATCTGTAAAATGGGGGTAGCAGCAGCACCTACATTACAGGCTTGTGAGGATTGAATGAGATACTTGTAAAGTGCTTTGCAACCCATAGAGCCACACAAATGCTTCTTGGTGTTATAGTTAGCACTGACTTGGGGGAAGACCTGAGTTCAAATCCAGTCGCTTGTCTGGGTGTCTTGGGGCAATTCAATTAAGCCTCTTTCCTTAACTGTAAAATGGGCATAAGAACGGTATCTATTCCATAGTGTTGTTGTGTGGACAGAATGAGATAACACATGAAGAGTTCTTTGCAAACCTTAAATTTCTTTCTTATATGCTAGCAATTATTATTATTAATTATTACCATCATTGTTATTTACCAGCTATTATTATTCCTGCAAAGCTCCGAGTAGAAAACGTCTTTAATTTCAACACTTGAAAGCTTGAACCATAAATATGGATAGTGCACTCTGGACTTTGCTCTCCCTGGAGGTTTTTATTAACGTGGGTTCCTTGTCTCCTCTGCATCTCTTTGAGTGTTCTCCTTCCTTGGCTTCCTCCGGGACTCAGCTCCAATTCCGCTTTCTCCGGGAGTCCTTCCTGGAACCTTCCCCTCAGGGCATTTTATTACCAATCCATGTATCTTTATGTAGCCATTCTGCCTCAGTTGTCTCCATTAGAGTGGAAACTCTTTGAGGACAGGAACAGTTTCATTTTTGTCTTTGCGCTCAGCACTATTCCCAGTACACAGACAGCACTTAATCTAGAAAGGGCTTTGGAAATACTTTTGTTAGTTGATGTTTGATATGACTTTATGACTAGCTAGCTAGTCCCACCTGTACCTAAACGAGAATTCATTCTATCACATACCCAGTAAGGGATCAACCAGTCTGTGCTTAAAGATCTGGCAATGAGGGAAACTCCCCTTTAACCCTCCTTTCTACTTTTCTAACCCATTCTACCTTTGGACGCCTATTTGCTGGGAAGTTTTTCCTAAGCCTGAATCTGCCTCTGTTTCTCAATTTGAGGTCAAAGAACTGGAAACCACCTTGATGTCAGTTCAACACACAGAATACAGTCTGGAGCCACGCACCAAGTACACGTTTCAAGCCCGCTGTCGACAGACGGGGAGGAAGCATGGGCAGGAGTGGAGTGTGCCCTTTTCCCACACAACCCCAGAAGCAGGTGAGCTCTTCAGGAGACGTAGCTCAGCTCCTTCCTCTTCATCTTTACCTCGCCCTTGTTTCCTCTCGTAGGATCTGGTGAGTTTTCTGCTCCCCACCTTCTGGTTGGTTATCATTGCCAAAGATACTTTCAAGATTCCCAATGAGCCACGGAAGACAGAGCCTTAGGCTTGGAGTCGTGCCTAAGATATTGAGTCGCCATTTGACCCTAGACAAGTCACTTAACCTCTCTTTGCCTCAGTTTCCTCATTTGCAAAGTGGAGATGATTCTACAGAGTTGTGGTGAGGACCAAATTAGATTACATAGATTTTCTAAACTGACTATATATAAATATCCACACATCTGGAAGAGACGTGCCCTTAAAGGCCGTCTAGTCTAGCTTCATTTTACAGATGAGGAAACTGAGGCCAGGGAAATTAAGTGGTTTGCCCAAGGTTCCATAGGTGATGCAGGTTTGGAACCCACATTCTCTGACTCTACTGTACTATGCTGCCATCTGCTATCTGTTATTAATGTATTTTTCCAGTATAAGGATTCCTTTTGAAAATAAAATATTCTGCTCTTTCACATGATGGTAGTTCTACTGTTAGCAAAATCTTAGAATCATAGCTTTAGAGCTAGAAGAGGCTTTGGAAAGGTCGACTAGTTTAACTCCCTCATTTTATAGTACAGAAAAGGATGCTAGAGGGAGGTTAAGGGATGTTCCCCAGGTCACACAGATAGTAAGTGAACGAAATGGTGTTTGGACCCACACCCTTGACTCCAAGACCAACTTCCTTGTTGATCAAGACAATACATGATGGCCCAAAGCTCCCACAAAATTGGTAATGCTTTAAATGAATGTGTTGTACCAATCACAACAGCATTGCCATAATTTTAAAAAGCCCAAGAACCCTATGTATTAGACTTATTATCTATTCAATCCACAACAAATATGTTCATTTATTTATTATATTGAGTCATTCTGCCCAATTTTTGGAGCAAAAAAAGATCAAGATGACACTTCTTAGTTCATCTATGTATGCCTGGATACCTTGGAATAATTCTGAGCAGGTGACTGCCTTAGTAAAGAATGCAACTGGGTGGATATAATTACACACTATTGTGACTGTTATCTCTCTGGGCCTCGGTTTCTTTTTTTGTAAAATGAGGGAGATGGACAGAAATGACCTCTAAGTGCCCTTCTCAGTTCTAATGTTCTGTAATTCTGGTCTAAACTAAGAAAACTGCAGGCTTTCAGAGGAAGACAAGGATGAGTTGAAATATCTTGAGCGACCTCTGTTGCCCACTCTTAACAAGGCAGTCTTGAAGACAAAATGTAATGACGCTGTTTTTTCTAGCAGTAAATCATCATCTCACTCACCTTTCAAATCTTTTTTCATATGACCATGAGTCCCACTCTGGTGCAGCCACACCAGCCTGATAGCCGTGTACCATCCATGATGTGGCATTTCCCACCTCCATGACTTTGCAGCAAGAGTCCCTCCTCCATGCTTGGAGTACATTACCTCCTCACCTGTCTCCCAGAGCCCCTTGATTCCATCAAAGCACAGCCTGTTCCCTCTCAGTTATTCAAAATCTCTCCTTTTGGAAATTACTTTAAATTTTGTATTTCGTATTTTCTTACCTTTGTTTACATTGCATCACCCAGTGGAATGTAAGCTCTCTGAGGGCAGCCTGGTTTGTTTATATCTTTGTGT
>WOXC01007105.1:0-49909 GCA_011680675.1 Gymnobelideus leadbeateri
ATGCAATAAAAATTATATGAAATAAAGGGCCATGGAAAGATAGACTAAAAACTAATTGGAAACTAAACAATTTAATCCTAAAAAATTGGTGGGTCAAAGAAGAAATTATAGAAACAATCAATAATTTCATTCAAGAGAATGATAATAATGAAACAACATACCAAAATTTGTGGGATGCACTAAGGCAGTTCTCAGGGGAAGTTTTATATCCCTGAGTGCATACTTAATTAAAGCAGAGAGAAGGGAGGTCAATGAATTGGACATGCAATTGAAAAGCTAGAAAAAGAACAAATTGAAAATCCCCAATTTAGTACTAAATTAGAAATATTGAAAACCAAAGGTGAGATTAATAAAATTGAAATTAAGAAAACCATTGAATTAATAAATAAAACTAAGAGCTGGTTTTATGAAAAAATCAACAAAATTGATAGACCCTTAGTCAATATGATAAAAAAAAAGAAAGAAGAAAACCAAATTATGAATATCAAAAATAAAAAGGGTGAATCTACCTCCAATGAAGAGGATATCAAAAAAATAATGAGGAATTATTTTTCCCAATTGTATGCACATAAATATGACAATCTTAGTGAAATGGATGAATATTTACAAAATCACAAATTGCCCAGATTAACTGAAGAGGAAGTGAATTACCTAAATAACCCCATCTCAGAAAAATAAATCAAACAAGCCATCAATGAACTCCCTAGGAAAAAATCTCCAAGGCTAGATGGGTTCACAAGTGAATTCTATCAAACATTTAAAGAACAATTGATTCCAATACTCTACAAACTATTTGGGAAAATTAGTGAAGAAGGAGTCCTACCAAACTCTTTCTATGACACAAATATGGTACTGATTCCTAAATCAGGAAGAGATAAAACAGAGAAATAAAATTATAGACCAATCTCCCTCATGAATTTAGACGCAAAAATTCTAAATAAAATATTAGCCAAAAGACTCCAACAACTTATCACAAAAATAATACACCCTGATCAGGTAAGATTCATTCCAGGAATGCAAGGATGGTTTAATATTAGGAAAACCATCAATATAATTGAGCATATCAACAACAAAACTAGCAAAAACCACATGATCATCTCAATAGAGGCAGAAAAGGCTTTTGACAAAGTACAACATCCATTCCTATTAAAAACACTAGAAAGTATAGGAATAAATGGAGCCTTCCTTAAAATAGTTGCTAGCGTCTATCTAAAACCATCAGCAAGTATTATATGCAATGGGGATAAACTAGAAGCCTTTCCAATAAGATCAGGAGTGAAACAAGGGTGTCCACTATCACCCCTCTTATTCAATCTGGTACTAGAAACACTAGCAGTAGCAATTAGAGAAGAAAAAGAAATCAAAGGAATCAAATTAGGCAAAGAAGTGACCAAGCTATCACTCTTCGCAGATGATATGATGATATACTTAGAGAATCCTAGAGAATCAAGTAAAAAAACTACTAGAGACAATAAATAAATTTGGCAAAGTTGCAGGATATAAAATAAACCCACATAAATCCTCAGCATTCCTGTACATCTCTAATGAAACTCAACAGCAAGAGATAGAAAGAGAAATCCCATTTAAAGTCACTATAGACATTATAAAATATTTGGGAATCTACTTGCCAAAACAAACCCAGAATCTATATGATCACAACTACAAAACACTTCTCACACAAATAAAAACAGATCTAAATAGTTGGAAAAATATCAATTGCTCGTGGCTGGGTCGAGCTAATATAATAAAAATGACAATTTTACCCAAACTAAACTATATATTTAGTGCCATTCCAATCAATTTACAAAAAAACTACTTTGTAGAGTTAGACAAAATAATAACAAAATTTATTTGGAAAAACAAACGGTCTAGAATATCAAGGGAATTAATGAAAAGAAATGCTAGGGAAGGTGGACTAGCTATGCCAGATCTTAATCTGTATTATACAGCAGCAGTCATCAAAACTGCTTGGTACTGGCAGAGGTGTAGAGTAGTGGATGAATGGAATAGATTAGGTGCAGGAGAACCAGCAGTTAATGAATATAGCAATCTATTGTTCGATAAACCCAAAGACCCCAGTTTTTCGGATAAGAATGCACTATTTGACAAAAACTGCCGAGAAAACTGGAATATAGTATGGCAGAAACTGGGCATAGGTCACTATCTAACACCATATACCAAAGTCAAGTCTAAATGGGTGCATGATCTAGGTGTAAAGGATGATACTGTAAGCAATTTGGGAAAGCACGGAATAGTTTACCTGACAGATCTCTGGAGAGGGGAAGATTTTAGGACCAAACAAGAATTAGAGAGCATTATAAAATGCAAAATGGATAATTTTGATTACATTAAATTGAAAAGCTTCTGCACAAACAAAGCCAATGTAACCAAGATCAAGAGGGAGGTGGGAAATTGGGAAAGAATTTTTACAACTTGTGTCTCTGATAAAGGACTCATTTCTAAAATTTATAGAGAATTGAGCCAAATCTATATGAATACAAGTTATTCCCCAATTGAGAAATGGTCAAAGGATATGAATAGGAAGTTTTCAGAGAAAGAAATTAAAGATATCTATAAGCATTTGAAGAAATGCTCTAAATCACTATTAATTAGAGAAATGCAAATCAAAACAACTCTGAGATACCACATCTCTCCAGTCAGATTGGCTAAGATGACAAAACAAGAAAGTGACAAATGCTGGAGAGGATGTGGACAAATTGGAACACTAATACATTGCTGGTGGAGTTGTGAACTTATCCAACCATTCTGGAGAGCAATCTGGAATTATGCCCAAAGGATTATAAATAATTTCATACCCTTTGACCCAGCCATACCACTTCTAGGGTTATATCCCAAAGAGATCATAGAAGTGGGAGGAAGACCCATATGTACAAAAATATTTTAGCAGCCCTTTTTGTGGTTGCAAAGAATTGGAAACTAAAGGGGTGCCCATCAATTGGGGAATGGCTAAACAAGTTGTGGTTTATGAATGTAATGGAATTTTATTGTGCTATAAGAAACGAGGAGGTGACGGATTTCATAATTACCTGGAGAGACTTATACAAACTGATGCTGAGCTAGAAGAGTAGAATCAGAAAAAATTTGTATACAATCACAGACATACCATATCTGTGACGACCAACTATGACAGACTGGACTCTTTTCAGCAATGCAGTGATATAAGTTAATCCCAAATGACTCAAGAAAGTGAGAAATGCGCCATCCAGAGATATAACTAGAAAGAACTGAGCCTGAATCCTGATGGAAGCAAACTAAATGATCTTGTTTTTCTCATTGTTTGGTTTTACTTCTTCCTTACCATCTTTCATCCCACCTAGTACAATATGCCTTTGTAATTGGAATAATGTTTAATATGAATGCATTTGCAGACCCTATACTGTACTATATGCTGTCATGAGGGGAGGGGGGAGGGAAGTAAAGGAAATTTGAAAATCAAAAAAAAAAAATCACAATTGGCCAAATTGAATGGAAAATACAAAAGCTAAGTGAGGAAAACCACTCCTTGATTTGAGTGTTGGGCAAGTGGAAGTTTACGACTCTATGAGACATCAAGAATCAACTAAACATATTCAAAAGAATGAAAAAATAGAAGAAAATATGAAATACCTCTTGGGAAAACAACTGATCTAGAAAAAATAGGTCCAGAGGAGATAATGTCAGAATCATTGGACTATCTGAAGACCAAAATCCAAAAGACCTAAACAGCATCTTTCAAGAAATTATCACAGCAAACTTCCCATATATCTTGGAACCAGAGGAGAAAATAGGCATTGAAAGAATCTACCTATCACCTCAGGAAAGAGATACCAAAATAAAAGGAATGAAAGGAACATTAATAGGCAAATTCAGAATGGTCAAGGTCAAGGAAAAATTACTGCAAGTGGCCAAAAAGAAACAATTCAAATATGGCAGAGCCACAATCAGGATTACACAGAACTTAGCACTTAACAAAAGTAAAGCATCAGAGGTCATGGAATATGATATTCCAGAAGACAAAGGAGCTAGAACAATAACCAAGAATCAACTACCTAGTGAAATTAAGTATAATACTTCAAGGGAAAAAATAGCCCTTCAATGAAATAGAAGAATATCAAGCTTTCATAAGGAGATCAGAAATGAACAAAAAATTTTATCTCCAATATCAAGACCCAACAAAAGCCTAAAAATGGAAAAGATGAACAAGGAATTTAACAGAGTTGATCCATTTACACCCTTATATGGGAAGATGATTCTTAGAATTCTTAAAGATTGTACCACTAATAGTACAGCTAGAAGGAAAATATGTAGAGGACATGAGTATGAAATGAATTTGAAGGAATGACATTAAAAATAACTAAGAGATGAGGAAGAGAAATACACTGGATGAAGAAGGGAGAGGTAGAATGGGATAAATTATTTCATTTGAAGAAGAATAAAAAATCGATTTCAGTAGAGGGGAAGATGGGAGGATGGGCAATGGGAATTATTTGAACCTTACTCCCTTCAGTATTGGCTCAAAGAGAGAATAATATGCACAATAGGCTGAATATAGAAATGTATCTTACCCAACAGAACAGAGAAGTACGAGGGGAGTAGATTAATTAAAAAGGAGGGTGGGAACTGACAGAACGGAGGGAAGATTGGGGGAGGTGGTAGATAGAAGCAAAGCGCTGGGGATGAGGGAAAGGGAGAAAGGAAAGAGAGACAAACAGGAGGAAAAATAGGATGGAGGGAAATACACAGTTAATGTTCATAACTGTAAATGTGAATGGGATGAACTCTTCCACAAAACAGAAATTGATAGAAGGTAAAAAAACCCAGAATCTAGCACATTTTATTTAGAAGGAGCAGCACACCTGAAGGGGTGGCTATGTGGTGCAGTGAGTAAGAGTGCCGGCTCCCGCAGTTGGGACCACTGGGGATGAGATCCGACCTCAGAAATGAGCACTCACACATAAAAAATGACTGGCCATGTAACCTTGAGCAAGTTACTTAACCCCAATTGCTTTAAAAGAAGAAGAAGAAGAAGAAGAAGAAGAAGAAGAAGAAGAAGAAGAAGAAGAAGAAGAAGAAGAAGAAGAAGAAGAAGAAGAGGAAGAAGAGGAAGAAGTAGGAGAAGCACATCTGAAGCAGAGAGATGGAGTAAAGGTAAGGGACTGGAACAAAATCTATTATGGTTCAGTTGAAGTTAAAAAAAACAGGGGTAGCAATCCTGATCTCATATAAAGCAAAGGGGAAAATAGACCAAGTTAAAAAAGATAAGGAAGGGAACTACATCTTGTTAAAAGGTACCATAGGCAATGAAGAAATATAAATACTACACCCAAAGATGTACCAAATGGTGTAGCATCCAAATTCTTTAAGAAGAAGTTATGTGAGTTATAGGTTTGTGATTAAATAAGAAATAGAGAGCATGATGAAATGTAAAATAGGTGATTTTGATTTTATTAAATTAAAAAAGCTTTTGTATAAACAAAACCAATGTAACCAAGATTACAAGGAAAGTAGAAAATGGATATACAATTTTAACAGCAAGTGTCTCTGAAAAGGTCTTGTTTCTCAAATACATAGAGAACTAAATTTATAAGAATACAAGTCGTTCCCCAATTTATAAATAGCCAAGGGATATGAAGAGGCAATTTTCAGATGAAGAAATCAAAGATATCTATAGGCATATGAAGTACTCTAAATCACTTTTTTTTTTTTTGCTTTTTAGAGAGCGATTGGGGTTAAGTAACTTCCCCAAGGTCATACGGCTTGGTTTTTTTCTGTTTCTGTGTGTTAAGTTTTGAGGATTCGAACTCAGGTCCTTCTGACTCCAGGGCTGGCGCTCTACTCACGGCGACACCTAGAAATGATGAACAGGCAGATTTCAGAAGAAACAGAACAGACATTTCATACAGTAAAATGATCAGAAACAGGAAAACATCATACACTATCAGCAACATTATGTGATGATCAACTATGAATGACTTAGCTCTTCTCAGCAAAACAATGATACAAGACAAGTACAAAGGACTCATGGAAGAAAATGCTATACAGAATAAGAGTATCCAGAATAAGAACTGAAGGACTAAGAATGTATATAAAAGTATACTTCATTCACTTACCTTATTCTTTTTCTTGGGTTTTTCTTCCTTTTCATCTGTTTCTTCTTTCACAACTATAACTAGTATGCAAATATATATGTTCTATATGATAGCACATGTATAACATATATCTAATTACCTATCAGTTTTTTGAAGAGGGGAAGGGAGTCAGGGAGAGGAATTTGGAATTTACAATCTTGTAAAAATGAATTCTAAAAATTGTTCTGATATGTAATAAGGAAAAAAAAATAAAATATTATTTTTAATATAAAGGAGTATGCCTTTCTTTTCTCAACTGCAGATGGAATCTTCATAAATATTTACTAAGAATTAGCACATTAAACCTTACAAACAAATTCAGAAAAGCAGAAATATTAAATGCATCCTTTTCAGATCATAATGTAATAAAAATTAATTCAACAAAGGGTCTTGGAATCTTAGATTAAATATTAATTGGAAACTAAGTAACATAATCCTAAAGAATAAATCAGATAACCAATCATAGAAGCAATAATTTCATTAAAGGGAATGACAGAAATGAGGCATATTTAGGGAAAAGTATATCTATAAATGTGTGCATCAACAAAAGAATAAAAGAGTGGATCAATGAACTAGGTATGCAACTAAAAGAAACCCTAGAAATAAAAATAAATTAAAATCACCACTTAAATTAAAAATGGAAATACTGAAAATAAAAAGAGAGATTAATGAAATAGAAACAAAGAATAAAGAAAAGTAGGAGCTGGTTTATTTAAAAAGATAGACAAGGCATTGATTAATTTGCTTTAAAAAAGAAAGAAGAAAAACAAATTACCAGACTCAAAAAAGGAAAGGGTGAATGCACCACCAAGGAGGGGAGCTAGGTGAGGAAGTGGATAGAGTGCTGTGCCTAGAATCAGGAAGACTCATCTTCCTAAGCTCGAATCTGGCACACACACTTACTAGCTATGTGGCCATGATCAAGTCATTTAATCTTTTTTGTCTCAATTTTTCTTCATTTGTAAAATGATATGGAGAAGGAAATGGAAAAAACCCTCCTGGATATTTGCCAAGAAAACCCAAAATAAGTTCAGAAAAAGTAAGACACAATTGAAATAACTGATCGTTAACAGCAAACAATAAAGGTAAAATTAAAGCAATTATTAGGAGTGATTTTTCCCAATTGTATGCTAGTAAAACTGATAATCTAAGTGAAATGGATGAATATTTACAAAAATATAAGCTGAGCAGAATAACAGAAGAGGAAATAGAATACTTAAGTAACTCTCTCTTAGAAAAAGAAATAGGCAGCTCCTGGGACTTTTCCTAGGACTGCCGCTGGCCAGCTAATAAACGCTTCCTGAATTTGATTACTGATGGTCTTGGCCTGGTGATTCTGTCCGAGTGTCCATTTCACTTGGAGGTCCACCGACGACATGTTAGTCCTCAGTGACACTCTGGAGGGCCGTCCCTGTGACGAGCGGACCGAGGTCCTGAGTTGACTAGTCACTTGTTAGCCTCGCCATGACAAGGGTTTCGGCTTCACCCAGAGGCCCGGATAGAGGGTGGGGGAGGCCACCGATTTGCTTATATCGGCCCCCCTCTCTGATGGTGCCTTTTGATGAACGTCGAACCCACCAAATTCTCTCTGAAGTGTTCTGTATCTGTTCTGGTGAGTACTCTTCTGGTGTGTGACTGTATGGGGCCTGACGAGGCACAACCCATCTTCACTGCTCCGCCCCGGGACACCGGGTGTGGGATCCTGTTTATTTCTTTTCTTTCACTCTCAGTTCTTCCTGAAATGCTCCCTGGGGAACTTTGCTTCTGCCTTGTCACTGTCTGTTTTGCTCTGTGTATATTGTGTTCTACTTTTTGTCAGTCCACTGTCTTCTACCTGCGGGGCTTAACCACTTTCACTGCAAGAGTCTCTCATTTAGTTAAGAATGGGGCAATCAACATCTAGCTCCCAGACCCCGCTCCAACAAGTGTTAAAAGATTTTGCTAACATCAAACCTCCCGTATATCCTGTTTTATCTCCCTCCCCAGAGGAGATGGGGGATCCTGGGGATCCCCTATCCCCCTCTGCTCCTCCACCTCCCTACCTGGTCCAGCTGGTCTCTACCTCTGATCTCACTGGTCCCTCACATACTCGTGGGGGCACCCCTTATGGCCCTGGTTCAGTATCTAGGGACCAGGTCCCAAGTCCTGACAAAACCCCCACTTCTGCCCAGCTATTTCCCCCTGAGAGAAACCCCGGTGGTCAACAACCCCGGACAAGCTCCCTTCACCGTTGCTGAAGGTAGGCTGGAGAAGGAGAGAAAGAGAGGCAGGCAGACGAGAATTTTACTATTTCCTGCCTCACCTAAAAGAGGAAAAATTTGTGTATAAAACTGTTAGTCAATTAAATTCATATGAGAAGTAAAGAGTGTCACTCCTAATTTGATGCTAAAGGTAATTCAGAATTCATTGTACTATTTGGTATTTAGGCAAATTGGGATATTTTCTAAGATTTGACAAGAAAAAGTGAATTTTCTTTTGGGTTCTCTAGTAGTGAGAAAGGGGGAAGGTGCCCCCCCCCAATATCACTTGCTGGAGAGGTCAAAGCTATCACTTTCAAAAAAGTTTTTGCAAGGAGTGGACACATACATAAAGTTTATTGGAGCAAAAGTTAAATCGGCTGAAAACATTTTATAAAAATTTATTAAAGTTTCTCATTCTAAAAAAAAAATAGAGAGTGCTAAAGAATATAGGGAATTTGAGTTAAGCTCCCCCACTTGAAAAAGAAGGGGGAGCTGCAGCTATATTGAGGGGCCTGGCAACACTCCAGGGTACCCCAAAGCCCACACCTCCAGGCATGAGGATGACCCTCTCTCCTTTCAAACACCTGGGTCCTCAACCAGGCTCTGCAGTTGTGGGGAGAGAAGAAAAGCCTCTGTACTTGGTAAGCCCAATTTTTCTATCAGTAATTTTTGTATGTGATGAATTGGAAATGCAATTAATGTCATAATGTCATTGTGTTATTATGGTATCTCTAAATTGTAAAATTCTCTTATACTGTAAAAGTTTGAGTGACCATTGTGAGCCAGAAATGTTGTTAGATAAAGCAGTTTTCAATCTGAAAATTGTTGAAACTAAAAGATGGACAAAAAGTTGTGTAAAATCAGTTATGTTACTTTATCAGTTCTGCTAATCCTGTCTTATGTTTGTTTCATGTGAATTAGATTTTTTTTTTGTTATAAGATCTGACAATTTAAAGCTGTTATATTTGGGATACAAACAGGTAGTAGTAATAATTGCTGATATTTACTGTGATAGCTGATTGTCCATTTAACTTTGGCTATTCTGGAAATATGCAGTGACTTAAAATTATGGTTTCCACCTTACTAATGATGAAATGAATAATTGTGCACAGTGAATTGTAAAGGCATTTTGTAGAATTCTTATTGAGCAAATGAGAAACTTGAAAAAAAAAGGAAAGAAAAATATAGGGATGTGGTTTTTAAGCTTGCTTCATCTAAGGATGTATTTATGTTAATTTGAAGGTTTATGAATCACCACATTGACCATCTATGTGAGATTCCAGAATGTAATTGATTTCTAGTGATAAGTTGATTGGGTGTGTGGCAACAATAAAATTTTAGTTCTGTGTAACTTCAAAAAAAAAAAAAAAAACAACAACAACTTGATTTTTAAGGTCACCAGATTGGTAATTCATTTGTTTTTATTTCAAAGTTCAAATTTAAGAACATGAAATTGTTTATGGTATTGTTACTGGTAAAAAGTTGTATTATCTATGCTGTATAAGAAGCAGTTTTCTTAAAGTCTTGGAGTATTGTAAAAAAAAAAAAAAGAAAGAAACAGATGAGCTTTCTAAGAAAAAATCCTCAGCATCAGATGGATTTACAAAATAATTCAACCAAACATTTAAGGAATTATTAATCCCCAAATTTGAAAAAGGTAAAGAAGTAATCCTGGCAAATTATTTTTATGACACAAATACAGTTTTGATACCTAAATCAGTAAGAACAAAAACAGAGAAAGAAAACCATAGGCCATTTTCTTTAAGGAATATTAATGCACAAATTTTAAGCAAAATATTAGCACAGAGATTATAGAAATATATGACAAAGATCACACATTATTAAGTTAATTAATTTGTTCAGTACCATATCAATGAAACTGCAAGAGAATTATTTTATAATACTAGAAAAAAATGACAATTTATCTGGAAGCACAAAAGGTCAAGAATATCAAGGAAATCAATGAAAAAATGTGAAGGAAGACAGTCTAGTAGTGTCATATTTTAAACTATATTATAAAGCAGTAATCATAAAAAAAAATTTGGTACTGATGAAGAAAGAATGGTGGATCAGTGGAATAAATTAGGCGCACAATATACAGTACTAAACGTCCAGAGTAATCTAATGTTTGATAAACTCCCAAATCCAAATTTTTGGGGGAAGAACTCAATATTTCACAAAAATTACTGAGAAAATTGGAAAACTGTTTGGGAGAAACTAGGCAAAGACTAACATTTAAGATTATATCAAAATAAGATCAAAATGAGTAAATTATTTAGATATAAAAAGCATTATCATAAACAAATTAGGAAAGCATGGAAAATTTACCTGTCAGATCTATGGCTAAGGGGAAAATTTATGACAAAAGAAGAGATAGGATGATGGGAAGTAAAATGTATAATTTTGATTGATTACATGCAATTAAAAATGGTTTCCACAAATAAAATAAACATAGCCTAAATTAGAAGGAAAGCAGGAAACTGGGGGGGGGGGGGGATTTTACAGCAAATTTCTCTTACAAAGGCCTCATTCTCAAACATATAAGACACTAAGCCAACTTTATAAAAATAAGTTCCATTCCCCAATTCATAAATATGTACACTAATACACTGTTTGTAGAGTTGTGGACTGGTCTAACCATTCTGGAGTACAATTTGGAACAAAACGCAAAGAAAGGGCTAAAAAATGAGCATACTCTTTGGTCCAGCAATACCACTACTAGGTCTGTATCTCAAAAAGATGAAAGAAAAGGGAAAAGGACCTACAAAAATATTTATAGCAACTCTTTTTATGCTGATAAAGAATTGGAAATTGAGAGGATGCCCATCAAATGGGTAATGGCTAAACACATTGTAATATATGATTGTGATGGGATATTATTTTGCTGTAAGAAATAGTGAGCAGGGTGGTTTCAGGAAAAACCTGGAAAGACTTAGATGGCCTCATGAAAAGTCAAGTGGGCAAAAGCAGAAGAATATTGAACATAGTTATTAGCAGTGATATTGTAACAATGATAGACTGTGGAAGACTTAACTACTTTAATCAAGAAAATGATTCAAGACAATTCCAAAAAAGCATGATGAAAAATTTTACCCTCTTCCAGTGAGAGAACTGATTAACTCTGAATGCAAATTGAAGCAGACTTTTCATATTTTTTTCTGTTTTATTTTGCAACATGGTTAATGTGAAAACATTTCACTTCTATCATATTGGATAACATGATTCTGCATGACTCCATATGTATAATTGCTTGTATCCTCAAGGAGGATAAAGGGGTGGGAAGGCAGGAGGGAATTTAGAGCTAAAATTTTTAAAATTGATTGTTATCAATGTAATTATGAAATATTTAATGAAATAAATAAAATTATGTAAAATAATTGGGGAATAGCTGAACAAGTATTTAATATGAATGTGATGGAATATTATTATGCTATAAGAAATGATAAAGGGGATGGTTTCAGAAAGATCTGGGAAGATTTAAATGACCTTACACAAACTCAAGTGAGCATGAATAGGAGAACATTGCATACAATAACAGCGATTTTCAACAATACTCAACTGTAAAGAAAATTAGCTACTTTGATCAAGACAAAGACAGTGATCCAAGATATTTCCAAAGGACCCATGATGAAAAATACCATCCACTTTCTGAAAGAAAACTGACAAATTCTGAGAATAGATTGAAACATAATTGTTTGTACCATTTTTTGCAAGATGACTAAGATGAAAATATTTTTATATTACCTCACATATATAATTGATATATTGCTTGCCTTTTTAATGGGTTGGATAGGGGCAAAGAGAGAGAGAGAATTTGTTTTAAAAAATTTAAATAATGAATGCTAACAATTAATTAATTAATAGATAAAATAGAAAATACATACAAAGATAAAATAATGACATAGCAAAGCCACAAAAATTTCAGGTAAGAGAGCAAGCAATGAAGAAGGGAGAAGAGGAATAGTACGTATTGACTGTCTTAAGATTTCTGAGTCAGTTATTAACTTGATAACAATTAGAAAGATCTTGAGGCACTTATTGAATGTGTAATATTTGCTAAGAACTCTGCTAGAAAGACCCTCGAGATACAAAGATAAAAATATACAATACTTACTCTCAAGGAGCTTACATTCTATTTTTTTATTAAACAAATGTTTTATTAACTTCTAGTTTAGATAATTCATTTCCACCAAATTTTTAGTTACAATTCCCCCCCATTTTCCCCTACCCACCACCCCAGAATAGCAGTCCCATTAGATATCCCCTCATCCAGTCTGCTCTCTCCCATATCTTCTCCCATAACACCTTCGACTTTGCCATTATGGCAAGGTGAATCTCTGAGCCAAAAAGCCTGGACATCTTATGAAACATTTAATTTTAAAAGTTCGATTTTCAGATCCATTCCCTTCCACCCTTGTCACCCACTCCCTCTGAGAAGATAAGCAATTTAGTATGTGTTGTACATGTCTAGCTATGCAAAACATTACCATAGTAGATACATTGTAAAAGACTGTTTATATTTCCCTCTTGCCCATCTCACCTCCCACCTGGTCCATTCCCTACTTTGATCCTGTCCCTCTTTGATAGTGGGTACTTCCAACTTCCCCACCTCCCAGAATGCCCTCCCCTCTATCCTCCCCCCTCTCATACCCCTTTCCTCTACTCTCCTGCAGGGTGAGATATCCCATTTAGTATGTATGAGATTCTCTCCTTGAGCCAAGTTCAATGAGAATATGGTTTTGCCTTTTTGCCTTCCTGTTCTTCCCCTCCCCTGCACCTACTTCCCCTTGCCTCTTCTACATGAGATAGTTTACCCTACCCTGTCTCTCCCCATCTTCTCTTGCCACTTTCCTCTCTCAGCTCTTGACTTCACCCCGTAAGAATCATCCCTTCCCATCAAATTCAACCTGTGCCCTCTATCCATGTATACCTGTAAACATATGCCCATATACCCTTCTTCCATTATTTTCATAATGAGAATGGTTTCATCAGACACAGTTATTGTTTTTCCATGTAGGAATGTAAATAGTTCAACTTTGATAAGTTCCTTTTGATTTCTTTTCTTTGATTACCTTCTCAAGCATCTCTTGCTTCTTGTACCTGAATGTCAAATTTTCTATTCAACTCTGTTTTTTTCCTCAAGAATGCTTGAAAGTCCTCTATTCCACTAAATGACCATATTTTCCCCTGAAACAAAATACTCAGTTTTGCTGAGTAGGTGACCCTTGGCTTCAATCCCAGCTCTTTTGCCCTCTGGAATATCATATTCCATGCCCTTCAATCCCTCAGTGTAGAAGCTGCCAGGTCCTGGGCTATTCTGATTGTGTTTCCACAGTATGGAAATTATTTCTTCCTGGCTGCTTGTAGTATTTTCTCCTTGATCTGGGAATTCTGGAACCTAGCTATAATATTCCTAGGAGTTTTCTTTTTGGGATCTTTTTCAGGAGGAAATCAGTGTATTCTTTCAACCTCTATTTCCCCCTCTGGATCTAAAACATCAGGGTAATTTTCCTTGAGGATTTCTTGAAGGATGATTTCTAGGTTCTTTCTTTGATCATGGCTTTCAGGTAGTCCAATAAATTTTAATTTATCTCTCCTGGATCTATTTTCCAGGTCAGTGGTTTTTCCCATGAGATATTTCACATTGCCGTCTATTCTTTCATTTGTTTGGATCTGTTTAACAGCATCTTGATTTCTTATAAAGTCACTAGCTTCCATTTGCTCCAGTCTAACTCTGAGGGAATGAATCTCCTCATTGAACTTTTAAGATTCTTTTTCCATCGGGCAAATTCGGCTTTTTAAGGCTTTCTTCTCCTCATTGCCTTTCTGAGCCTCTTTTGCCATTTGATTTAGTCGATTTTTTAAGGTGTTATTTTCCTCAGTCAGGCTGTTGACTGTCATTTCATACTTTTCTTGCATCTTTATCATTTCTCTTCTCAATTTTCCCCCACTTCTCTTATCTGCTTCTTAAGGTCCTCTATGGCCTCTAGCCAGCTTGCATTTTCATTTGGGGCTTTTGGTGCAGGAGTTCTGATCTCACAGTCCTCCTCCATGCTTTGATCCTCTTTGCCCCTAAAATAGGAGTCCAATGTTGAATTTTTCTGTTTATTTTGTTTCTTTTGCCTAGGTATGTTGCCACTTAATTACTTGATTTATGGGCTTGTTGCCACAGTAGGACTCTGCCATCAGACAAGAGAGCTTCCGTCCCAAATGTGGGGTCTTCACAACTTCCGCCAGTTGGATAGCCTCTGTAAAGCCTCCACCCACTCTGGCAAATTGGATACCCACCCAAAACTTCCCCCCAGACCACAATCCAGATCCAGGCAGTTTACAGCAAGAGCAATTAACCCCCAGACTGATTGCTGGATCTCCCTACATTTCGAAGACCAGGAGCTAGAGCCGCCACTGATGCTGCAAAATGGCTTCTGTGCAGCGTTTTTTCAGCAGCTTTTCGCCCCCAGGGGAGGAAGCTGCCCTGTTCCCCAAATACTGGTCCCAAAGTCCATAGGGCACTAACCTCTCACTTTGTCCTAGGCATATCTGTGCTGATAGTTCTGGAATTGCCACAGCTGCTGGTGTTCTGGGGTCCCTCCAGCCAGCTGCTGGCCCAGCCATCCTAGGGCTAAAACTGGGGCTCACATGGGCCTGGGCTCGGGTTCCAGTGTGCTTTGTTGTCAGTGCCTGCTCTCAGAGCACTGCGCTGGCTGCTCCCTGCAGGGCTGCTGGGCTGTCCTCAGCATGAGGTTAGCTTCTCTGTGCCGTTCTGTGGGTGCTGGGGCTCCAGAAATTGTTCAGATTCCCCTTTCACATTGTTTGGAGGTGGTGTGGGGGAGAGCACCTTGGAAGTGCTGTTTCTACTCTGCCATCTTGGCTCTGCCTCCCGTTCTTTTTTTTTTTTTTTTTCAAAGCAATTGGGGTTAAGTAACTAGCTCAAGGTTACAGGGCTAGTTATTTATGTGTGGTTGCTAAGTACTCAGGCCAGAACTAATCCCAGGTCATCCAAACTCTGGGGCTGGCGCTCTTACTCACTGAGACATTTAGCCTCCCCAGGAGCTTACATTCTTGAGACTACATATCAGGATAGAACATGTTCACAGAGAAGTAAATATTCAGCAATTACAAAATTAATATAGTTACTTTGCCCCTGCCAAATATGTTAAAAGAGAAAGGGAATGTATTACACATAATAGCGCAAATGATAGAAATTATATTAATTGAAATAGGTGGAAGACATAAAGGGCAGTTCTTTTTCTTGGTAGCTAGGCCAAAAAAGGACATGCCTTTTTTCTTTCTGAACTCCACAGGTAGAATTAAACTGCCTGCTCTCCCCCCCACCCCCAAAAATAAATACTGAGGAGAAAGCTCAGATATTAGATATTATAAAATATTGTGATTTTTTCCCTTCTAGAACTTCACTTTATGCTCTCAAAATTGGTTATGATGTAAAGGTTCTTAATCTGCCTTGTGCATAGAATCTAATCCATTATCATGAGGTCAAAGAGGATTTTTAACCTTAAAGAAAGGGCAAGAACATAGAGTCCAGTAGATAGAGCACTGGGCTTATAATCAGGAAAATTCATTTTTCTGAGTTCAAATCCATTCTCAGAGACTTAATAGTTATGTTACTCTGGAAAAGCCACTTAATTGTGTTTGCCTCCATTTCCTCATCTATAAAATTAGCTTGAGAAGGAAATTACAATCCTCTCCAATGCTTCTGCCAAGAAAACCCCAAATGGGGTCACAAAGAGCCAGATATGACTGAAATGACCAAACAAGAAGAGTGTGAAGGCTTACCTTCATTCTAACATGCAGCATCTACTTGAATAAGTTATTTTTGTCTTCAGTTTCCTGTTTTCATTCTTTTAAGATGAAGGGATTTGGGTGGCAGCTAGGTGGTGCAGTGAATAGAGCACTGGCCCTGGGGTCAGGAGGACCTGAGTTTAAATCCAGCCTCAGACAGTTAACACAAAAACTAACCGTGTGACCTTGGGCAAGTCACTTAACCCCAATTGCCTTCTTCCCCCTCCAAAAAAGCAAAAATGAATTTAAAAAAAAAGGTGAAGGGATTTTACTAGACAGTTCTGGAAGTCACTTCTAACTCTAAATCTGAGAGGGGATTGGAAGACTTGATCTTCATGGCCATCCTAGATCACCAGCATTAAAATTCTCATTTGAGTCTTAGCTCATGCCACCACTTACAATAGACCTTTTCTTATTTACTCAAAATTTCCTGCTCCCCCTAAATATTAGTTCTTATTTATGTTTATGTGTTTTATATATATTTATCTTTGTTTTTGTGTAGTAGAAATCAAGCTGCTTGAGGGAAGGAATTGTTGCATTTCTGTTTTGTGTCCACGGTAGTTAATACAATGTCTGACATATAGCATGTAGCTGAGTGACAAAGGCTCATTGAATTGAATTGGAACTTGGGTGGATCAAGAACTTTTTCTTTTCTGGTAGGGATTCTCCCTTTATTGATTTAGATATTAGTCCCTCTGATGCTTTTCAACCTCTCTACTTGTCTATTTTTCCTATGCAACTTTCATAAAAGGCCTACTGGTTATTTTCATTTCTTTTGAGTGCTCATGTAGCCCTCAGGCTGTCCATCTGTTGGCTTTCATTCTCAGTAATAATAATTGATATAATTCATATTCAGGTCTTGTCCTCTCATCCATCTAAATTATTATTTTCTCTTGGACACAGGGTGATGATGAACTGGGAAAGAGTTTCTGGAAGGCCTGAGTTCAAATCCAGCCCCAGACATTGTGATCCTGGGCAAGTTACTTTGCCACTATCTGCCTTAGTTTGCTGATCTGTAAAATGGGGGAAATTATATTCCCATTGAGGCATCTGGAGCTGGAGAAAGTTGTTATTTATTCAGGACTATGGAGCCTCTATCAGGGAGACTGGAACTGTCCATTTCCCTAGCTAATCAAGATTTCATAAAAGAAAATGTGACTCATGAATTTTTCCTACCCCTCCCAAAGAACTCAGAGAGAAAGCATGAGGAAGTTTATGACATGATTAGAATAGATGTTTCATAGAGAAGTGTGTAATGCATTCCCTTCCTTTTTTTTCCTATTAATTAGAATATACAATCACAGTGTGCTAATTATCAGAGTCCTGTTGATAAAAGGACATTTTGACCAAAGAAAGGAACATTTAGATATGACATAGAGAGACTCTATAACTATGTATAGATTTTAGGTTTCATATTTTGAATATTATTCCATTTTATCAGGTAGATTAAATTCTCAATCAAGCTAGCACCACTTGAAGCTAGTGACTAAACTATGTCTTCAGAATGCATGCTCTCTAATGGAAAAAGGAAGTACTGCAATTTGTTTTAATTGCTTTTTTAGGAAGGCTATTCCATTCATTAGTCAGATTGGTGAGACCATTTGAGATAAGGCTCAAGTAGAGAGCCATCATGTGGACAACTAAAATATTGCCTTATTTGCTGGATAATTAATACAAAGGCACTCACCCTTCCTCTAGCCTTGAGGATGGTGATACATGCTTTGCTCCGCTTAGTGCCACAAGTAACTGAAATAAAACACAGGCATTTACATAGCTCCTGAAAATTTCCAAAATGTTTTGTAATGCACTAATCTTTTGAGCTTCACAACAACCCTTGAATGAGCAACACATCATCAGAAATATAATTAAAGAGTGTTTGCTGGTTTTTACTGTTAGTTTCTTTCAGGAAAAGAACTTTTTTTCTTTCAGGAAGTACATAGAAAAATTTTTGCATATATACATGGAGGGATTTATCTAGATAGCTTTCTAATTATATATATATAATTATATATATTATATTTATATATATAATTATATATGTATATAATTATATATATAATTAGAAAGCTATCTAGATAATATAATATAAATATATCATTCATTAGTTTCAGTCATGTCTGACTCTGTGACTCCATTTGAGGTGGGTACTGCAGATATTATTATCAGTATTGTGTATATGAGGACTGGTACTCAAAGAGTTTGCATGACTTGGCACATAGTAATAGACAAAGCTTGAGTTAATACCATATCTTCAAGTTCAGTATTCAACTTATTATACCACCCTATAATTTACTAAATGAACAGCCCACACACACACCAAGGACATGCATGGTTCTTATCATTAAATGTGGTCTGTGTCATCTTATATAATTCAATATACACTTCTGTATAAGCAAATATATATGTGTATATATATATACATATATATACATGTATGTATGTGTATATATATATATGTTTATGCCCAAACATATTTATGTATTGTGTGTGTGTGTATATATATATATATATATACATATATATATATATATATATATATATATATTTGTGAATGTATTTAAATGTGTACCAAAATATGCCTCATTGAGATATTTCCTTTTTTAGAGTAGAGAATCAAAGTCCTTCTTTTCACATATGTACTAGAGCCTTAATTATACTAGCTTTGATTGTGTGGTTTATTCCCCACTGCCTAGCTCTCCCATTATAAACCCATTATAAAGGTTTAACTCAATTATCTAAGTTGAATAGGTGACAGAGAAGCATTTCAGATAACTGAAGCTGCCTGGTAATTGGAAGCAGTTTCTTACAGGGGAGATAAGAGGAGTGAACTACACAGGAGGCCCTCTAAGGAGATGGCACATTATGAATATGACTGCCCCAGCAGCTTTTCCTTCAATTTCCATTGGAAAAATCTCCCCACTGAGTATAAAGCAGCCTATTCCCATCCAGAATTATAGTACTTACTCTCTCATGCTAGATAAAACATTTATTTGGATATAAAATTAAGCAAAACTGAGTGAGCAACGTAGCCTCAAAAATGTAATTAAAGAGTGTTTGCTGGGTTTTACTGTTAGTTTCTTTCAGAAAAAGAACTTTTCCGAGAATACATAAAGATCTTATGCACATATACATGGAGAGATATCTAGCTATCTATCTACATACATATATACATACTATTCCTATGCCACTTAGTAATTTCAGTTGTGTCTGACTCTTGGTGACTCCATTTGGGGTTTTCTTTGGAAAATATACTGGAATGGTTTGCCATTTCATTTTCTATCTCATTTTACAGAGGAAGAAACTTAGGCACACAGGACTAAATGATTTGCCCAGGGTCGCATAGCTAGTAAGTGTCTGAAGCCAGATTTGAACTTAGGAAGATGAATCTTTCTGACTCCAAATTTGGTACTCTATCCATTATACCACCTAGCTGCCCCATACATACAGTCAAACCTCAACTTTTGCATGGATAATGTTCCTAGAAAACAGAGAAAGTTAAAAATGTACATGTTGATAAATTGAACCAATTCGAAATAGGGGATTAGGTTCCCATAACCATCAAAAACTGTAATTCTGTCATTAGAGATTATTGATAATATAGTTTTCTGCATATAATTCATTTAACAAAACATAAATTCTTATAATATGTACTTATAATATGTAACCCGTGCAATATGGTATATAAAATAAAATTGGTAACATGCAAAACATTTTTTCTTGCTAGTAATTCCCTAGAATTTTGTGACCATTTGGGCTAACATCTCAATTTAAAACAAATACCAACAATAACAACAACAAAAAACATTGGTTTTGGACAATACTCACTTTTTACAGCACATGAAATCTACAGTACCATAAATCCTGAAATTCTTAACATTAAAACTTTGTTTTTTTTAAAATCCTGAATCTTAGTCTTCCATTGTGTCAGATGGCAGTATGAGGGCATTTTACTATATACTATACTGCAGTAAACCTCTCTACCTTGTCTGCCCTCTGAAAACCAAGGGAGAGGTTGCTGGGAACTAAGTTTCTGCTGCCAAAAGACACTGACCACCTCTGACACTGTCCTTCACAGCTGATGAACGGTGTTGAAGATAGTGATTCAACTTGAAATAATGCTTCAGCAATGTCTGCTTCCTGTACTGTTTGAGATCCTTAAGGACCTTGGAGTATGGGAGCACAGCAGAGGTGCATTGATGTTCAACCTTGAGTCAAGGATAGATGATGGGATCGGTAGTCTCAATGTCTCTAGCCAGCTGGTCAATTAGGCTAACAACAGCTGCAGACATTCAGAAATAAAGTTTATTTAACACCTCCAATTTCTCGCTAAGCCACATCACTGACTTTATACACTTGGGCTTAGAGCCCAAAGGATTTGCCCTACATTTTGGAAGCATAATTGCAACCCACAACTTTAGTTTTAAAGGCAAACAATGAAAAGCAATGAATGCACAGAGAGCACATTACTCTACAATGTTAGGGTGAACAGGACCATTGAAGCTCCACAAATTTGGGTGCTCCCCACCTTTTAATTTTTTTTTTTCTATTGTACATAGCTGTGAATGTGTGGGGTTGCTAATAGGAAAGTTAAAATGAGATTACTGATAAAATCACTTGAATACTTGAAGTCACGTGAACATTTGAAGTCTTCTCTTAAAGTTAAATGAAGAAAAAGGACTGATTGTATATATGTATCTATAATTTTATATTTATATAGGTTTGTGTGTGTGTGTATATATATATATATATATATATATATATACAAATAATTACATAAGCATACAGACACCTATATACATAAAATCTCTCTCTCTCTCTCTCTCTCTCTCTCTCTCTCTCTCTCTCTTCTCATTTCTATCGATATAAAAACTTGTACCTCTGCATGTTTCCTGGTCTCCAATCTCTTCATAGAATCACAGAATCTCAGAGTTTGAAAGTATTTCAGAGATGTTTTAATTCAATTCAGCAGCAAGATATAGTCATCCAGATGGCATTTGAACTGATAAAGAATTCAACTTCCTGAAGAAACCTATTCCCTTTTAGGACAACTCTGTGAAGATTTTTCTTCCCTATATATCAAACAGAAATGTCTCTCTAGAGACAAAAAGAACAATTTGCAGATTGCTTTCAAATAAATACTTGAAGGAAACTATCACATTCCACCAAAAATGTTTAACTTTGAGCTAGGTAGGTGATGCGGTGGGTAGAGTGCTGAGACTGGAGTTATGATCTGAATTCCAATCCAGCCTCATATACTTGCTAGTTGAATGACCTTGGGCAAGTCACTTAATCTCTGCCTCAGTTTCTTTATCTATAAAATGAGGATAATGACAGCACATATCTCCCAGAATTGTTGTGAGGTTCAAATGATATAGTAACTTTAAACATAAAACACAATATATTGTACATAATAAGTGCTATATAAATATTATTATTATTATTGTTTTCTCCAGGCTAAGTATCAATGATTTCTATGACCAATCCTATTATAGTATATTCTCCATTTTCTTTACCGTCTTGGTCACCTTATACTGGATTCACTGTAGTTTAGGACCGCCCTGCTTAGCTGTTACCTTGCTTTGGTTATAACCTAATAAACTACTGACACATAATTACTTTCTAGCTGTTTGAATGAAGGTGGTGACAATTACATTCTCTATCCCAGCATGACTTTCTTCAAAATGGAGGGATCCAAAAAGTTTTTGACAAATTAGCATCGGGCTGAATCTCAAAGGTGACATTCAAAAGGGATTAGTGTCCATCTTATATGAGAGTACAAAATAATAAATTTCAGAATACATAATATGCTTTGCTGTATTAATGTCTGAAAAAAACCCTAGGATTTTTAGTGGTTGCAGACTCCATATTAGTCAACAGTGTGATTTGGCAGCAACAACAACAAAATACAACAATCTTGAATTATCTCAAAAGGGTCAAAGGCATGACTTCTAGGTATAAGGATGCTATGGTCCCTCTGTATTTGACCCTAGTGTGACTTCATCTGGAGTATTCTGTATAGTTATGGATACAGTTAAGAAGGACACTGATAAGCCAATGAGTGTCCAAAGGAGGGCAACAGGGTGGTTACAGGACTGAAACTCATGCCATAGTGAGGTATTAAAGGAAATTGGATGTTTATCCCAGGGAAGGGGGGATTTCAGGGAAGCATGATCACTGTGTTTGAGTGTTCTAATGTCCATCATGTGAATTATGTATTAGATGTTTTTCCAATGGCCCTCATTAGGCAAAACTAGGTTTAAAGTTTAAAGTTTAGCAAATGGTTTAAAGTTTCTTGATTTCAGGAAATAATTCATTACAATCATAGCTATACAAAAGTTGAATGCTGCCTCAAGATGTGGTAAATTCCCCTTAGCTGGAGGTCTTCAAGCAAATTTAGATGTCTGCTTATTAAATATGTTATAGAAAGGATTCTTTTAGGCTACAAAGTTGGTTATATGCCCTCTGAGATCCCTTTCATGATTGTCTAAATAAGTCTCAGAGAAGTAGACAGTAATGATGTCTATGAGTTGATTTAGGTGCCAACTTTCTATTCTTGAATTTTCTTTTTAAAATTAAAAAATATATCGATATCTTTTGAATTACATAAACTACATTTCTACTTGTATCTCTCTCTATGAGAAAAAATAAAGAAAAAGGAAAGAAAAAATCAAAATCAATAAGGACACCAACAAAACATGACGTTTATGCAATTTTCACACTTGTAGAATACCATCTCTACAGAGGAATGGTGGTGTGTGGAGAAGGTGCCTCTTCATTTCTCTTCTTTAGGGTCAATTTTGTTTTCTTATCATTTTAAAATTTTCCTTTTGATTCTTTTGGCATCTTGTTGGGTTTTTTGTTTGTTTGTTTTGTTTTGTTTTGTTTTTTATTGTTCTCGTTATTTCCATTCACTTTGTTGTAGTCATCACTCATATTGTTTTCCTGTTTCTATTACTTCACTTTACTTCTATTACTTCACTTTACTTCTCTTACTTCACTTTACTTCTATTACTTCATCTAAGTATTTCCATGCTTCTCTGTATTCACCATGTTTATTATGATGAATGACTTATATTGCATTTGTATAATGCCTTTCTACTCTTAATGGGACTAGGCCTATTTAATGCAAACCTGATTGGGGAATGGTGATGAGCAGGATCAACTGAAGCAGGGCTCATATGCTATCTCCTTGAGAATTTCTTTGGCGTCATTTCTATTTGCTCCTAGTTCAGTTATCGATAAATAAGCTAGTACTACATTCTTTTCAGGGTTTCCTTTGTGTCTTGTCTCTTTAAAGTTACTCATAACAACTTTGCTGACTCAAAGGTAAATTTTCTATGTAACACTACTTCTCATTGGGAATTACATTTTTTTTGGAGGGGAAAATGCAGGGCAATTTGAGTTAAGTGACTTGGCCAAGGTCACACACGTAGTAAGTGTTACATGTCTGAGGCTGGATTTGAACTCAGGTCCTCCTGTCTCCAGGGCCAGTGCTCTATTCATTTTGCCACCCAGCCACCCCAAGAATTAATTACTTTCTTGAATTGTATGCTTTGATGAATTTGATGTTAATACTGAACTAAAATTTCCCTAAAAATACGTGTGTGTTTAGATGGCAGAGTAGTAAGAGCACTTTCATGGCACTCCTGCTCACAGCACTTCTAATATATATAAATGGGGACTCTGAAAAACTCTGGGGCTCCAGGACACACAAAATGACACAGAGAAGCTAAACCCCACACTGAGGAAAGCCTGGCAGCCCAGCAGGGAACAGTCAGCACAGCACTCTGGGAGCCCAGCGCAGGACTTCATGAGTCAGAAATTTTAGCCCCAGGGCAGCTTGACCAACAGCTGGCTAGAGAGAGCTCAGAACACCAGCAGCTGTGGTGTTTCCAGAATTACCAACACATAGATGCCATAGACAAAGTGAGAGTTTAGTGCAGTATGGAATTTGGGACTCAGTGGGGAGAGCTTGTTGGCCTCTTTCCTCAGGGGAGAGAAGAGGCTGAGTAGCCATGGAGCCTCTTGCTCCACATTGCCATGTTGCAGCTTCAGCACCTGGCCTGAGGACTGTAGGGGTATCTGGTGATCAGTCTGTGGGAGGTGAGTAATCACTCTCGCTTTCACCTCCCTGGATCTGGATTGTGGTCTGGGGTGGAGGTCTTGGGGTGTGTCACTAGCTTGCCAGAGAGTGGGGAGGCTTCAGAGAGAACACTCAACTAATACCTCCGGCAGCTAAGAAAACCCCAACATTTGGGACAGAAGCTACCCTGGCTGGTGGCAGAGTCATAATGTGGAAACAATCCCAAAAGTCAAGTAATTGAGTGGCAAAATGCCTAGGCAAAGAAAACACAATGAACAGTAAAATTCAACATTAGACTCATATTTGGGGGGCAAAGAGGATCAAAGCATGGAACAGGAAGAGGACTGTGAGGTCAGAACTCCTACACCAAAAGCTCCAAATGAAAATACTAGCTGGTTACAGGGCATAGAGGACCTTAAGAAGCAGATAAGAGAAGTGGGGGAAAAATTGGGAAGAGAAATGAGGAAGATGCAAGAAAAGTATGAAATGAGAGTCAACAGCCTGGCTGAGGAAAATAAGACCTTATAAAATGGACTAACTCAGATGGCAAAAGAGGCCCAAAAAGGAAATGGGAAGAATTTGCCAGATGGAAAAAGAATTTCAAAAGCTCACAGAGTAGAATTATTCCTTCAGAATTAGACTGGAGCACATGGAAGCTAGTGACTTTATGAGAAATCAGAATGTTGTTAAATGGATACAATAAAATGAAAGAATAGGGGCGGCTAGGTGGCGCAGTGAGTGGAGCGCCAGCCCTGGAGTCAGAAGGACCTGAGTTCGGATCCAGCCTCAGACACTTAACCTACACAAACAAAAAAAAAACCTAGCCATGTGACCTTGGGCAAGTTACTTAACCCCAATTGCCCTAAAAAAGGGGGGGCGGCTAGGTGGCGCAGTGAGTGAGAGCGCCGGCCTCGGAGTTGGGATGACCCGAGAGCGAATCCGGCCTCAGAAAATGAGCACCCACACACAAATATTGACTAGCCGTGTAACCTTGAGCAAGTTACTTAACCCCGATTGCTTAAAAAAAAAAATTAAAGAATAAAAGGCAATGTGAAATATCTCATGGGAAAAACCACTGACCTGGAAAATAGATCCAGGAGAGATAATCTAAAAATTATTGGACTACCTGAAAACCATGATCAAAGAAAGAATCTAGAAATCACCTTTCAGGAAATTCTCAAGGAAAATTGCTCTGATGTTTTAGATCCAGAGGGCAAAGTAGAGGTTGAAAGAATTCACCAGTCACCTCCTGAAAAAGATCCCAAAAAAAGAAACTCCTAGGAATATTGCAGCCAGGTTCCAGAATTCCCAGATCAAGGAGAAAATATTACAAGCAGCCAGAAAGAAACAATTTCAATATTGTGGAAACACAAACAGAATAGCACAGGATCTGGCAGCTTCTACACTGAGAGACTGAAGGGCATGAAATATGATATTCTAGAGGGCAAAGGAGCTAGGATTAAAACCAAGAATCACCTACCCAGCAAAACTGAGTATCATGTTTCAGGGGAAAATTTGGTCATTCAGTGAAATAGAGGACTTTCAAGCATTATTGAAGAAAAAAACAGAGTTGAATAGAAAATTTGACATTCAGACACAAGAAACAAGAGGTTCTTGAGACAGTAAACAGGGAAAAGAAATCATAAGGAACTTATCAAAGTTGAACTATTTACATTCCTACATGGAAAAAAGATAACTGTAAGTGATGAAACCTTTCTCAGTATGAAAATAGCTGAAGAAAGGTATATGGGCATGTGAATAAATATATATGATTGTGTTTATATATGTTTACAGGTATGCATATATAGAGGGCACAGGTCGAATTTAATGTGAAGGGATGATACTTAAGGGGTGAAATTGAGAGGTAAGAGAGGAATATAGCAAGAGGAGATGGGGAGAGACAGAATGGGGTAAACTATCTCATGTAGAAGAGGCAAGGGAAAGTGGTTGCAGGGGAGGGGAAGAACAGGAAGGCAAAAAGGCAAAACCTTATTCTCATTGAATTTGGCTCAAGGAGAGAATGCCATACATACTAAATGGGATATCTCACCCTATAGGAGAGTGGGAGGGAGATGGTGGGGGGTGGGGGTTGATGGAAGGAAGGGCAGGTTGGGGGGAAGGAAGTTGAAAGCACCCACTTTTGAAAGGGGATAGGATCAAAGTGGCAAGTGGACCAAGTGGGAGGTGGGATAGGAGGGAAGGAAATATAGTTAGTCTTTTACAATATATCTACTATGGCAATTTTTTGCATAGCTATACATGTACAGCATATACTGAGTTGCTTATCTTCCTAGCGAGAGTGTGTGGCAGGGGAGGAGGGGAATTGGTCTAGAATTCAAAGTTTTAAAATCAAATGTTTAAAAATATACAAATACTAAGATTAATACTATTTTGCATATAATTTGGAGATAAGATGTGCAGGCATTGGGGCACGGGGATTCACCTTGCCCTACTGGAAAAGTCGAAGTGGGTATGGGAGAAGAGATTGGAGAGAGCAGATGGGATAAGGGGATATCCTGCGGGACTACTATTCTGGGGTGGTGAGTAGGGGAAAATGGGGAAAAATTGTAACTCAAAATCTGACAGAAATGATTGATGTAAACCAGAAGTTAATAAAGCATTTGAAAAAAAAAATCTGTGTGCTTGACCATCCTTATGAAATACACACCTACTTTATTTAGTGTGGTTCAAACTAGTCAAAAAAGAATCTGCTCACGAAAATTTGAATGGAAAGGGGTAAAGGGAGGAGAGGAAGATCATAGATTTCCCAAGCACTTATCAATAGAGGAAGGGATTTGATTAATTTCTTTAAAAATGCACCATAGACATTTAGAGTAACTGTTGTATAAAGTGTTTTTCCTTCCCTAAATGGAGTGATTGGAATTGCACACAATACTCGATATGTCATCTGACCAGGACAGAGTAGAGAGAGACTACAACTTGCTTTATTCTATATTTTATACTTACTTTAAATCAAATACTTAAGCAGTCAGTCAGTATGTATTTACTACATGCCTACTATGTGTCAGGCACTGTACTAAGTGCCGGGGATAAAAAAAGAAGAAAATAAATAGTCAATGCTCTCTTACAATCTAAAGGAGGGGATAATAAGCAAACAAACATGTACAAATAAGGTATGTATAAAATAAGAAGAAAAAAATAATAAAAAGAAGGTAGGCACTAGAATAAAGGTCTTACAAAGGCTTCTTATAGAAGATAACCTAAGATTTTGTTAGGTTTTAGGGGCACTATGTCCCACATCTTGATGATCTCACTTTATAAATATATCAACATTTTCCCCCTTCTCCATTTAGATTTCTGCCACTCTAGCTTGAAACCTCATTGCCTCTCATTTGGGCCATTATTTAAGGGTCTAATAACCCATTCTTCTACTTCTAGTCTCTCTTCTTTCCAACACATCCTTCACACATTTAGAAAAGACTTCCTAGTGATAAGTTCAAATAATTGCACTAACTGTTCTAATGCTAATGTAAATGGAAAGATCTTTCCCATCATTTAATAGGCCCATGTGACCTGCTCAAGTCACATAGTAGCCTAACATACATGAGTTTGAGTCACATGAAGCCTATGGTAGGATGGGCTTGTAGAGGGGTGGAGCAGAAAGGGTAGAGCAGGAAGGGTGGGGAAGGAAAAGTAGAGGAGAGCACAGAGGAAGTTGGTCATAGCAGTTAGAGTTGAGGGAGAGAGAGGAAGTAGGCAGTGAGTGTGAGTGTTGTTTATGGAAAAGCCTGAGTAGGGGGAAGGCTTGGGGTTAGCAATGCCCCCTGCATTGTTATTGTATATCGATTTTTTGTTGCTATGATGGATGTGACTTTCTGGTTTTGGGATTCAGCTTTCTGGTGTTTGAATAAATGTTTTGGTTCTGTCTTCCATGTGAAAAGTGTGTTATATTTTGCAATTCAGAGAATTACGCTGGCATATGCATAGCCACCATACGTGCTAACTGCTTCAAAAAAATTTTAAAGGAGAAGACTGAATTAAATGATTTCTAATGTCCCGTCTGGTTCTAAGCCATAACAAGACTACCATATGAACCTCTAGTGACTCCTATTTATCTGCATAATAAAATATAAACTACTTAACCTAAAAATTAGACTGATTTTGGACTTTAATCTATCCTTCTGCTCTTATTTCACTCCAATTCACATTTAATGAGTATAAATTTCAGCCAAATTATAATAACTACTCCCTGTAGTACTAACTTGTCCTGTCCTTTTCTGTCTCCATTCACTTATGTAGATTAATCATTAGCAAGAACATATTTGCTTTACTTATCTATTTGATGAATTCTCATCATTTCTTCAAAATAACTTAGAAGGTCCTCTGTGGAGCCATTCCTGATCCCTCCCTAAGTGGATGTAAACTCTCCTGATCAAATATTTCAGGGTATTTTGTTTAAATTTCTTCTTTACTATCATCACATCCTAATTTGTACCATGTGTATCTATATGGATATTTTTATCCTATTTATTGGGTTAAAAGCTTTCTGGGGGGGGGGGGCAGAGCCAAGATGGCGGAGTATAAACAGCTCATCCAAGCCACTCTGCCCCCAGATTCCCCCCAAACTATGTAAAAGGGGACTCTGAACAACTTCTGGAGGCCCAGCACCCACAGAACGACACAGAGAAGCTAACCTCCCGCTGAGGACAGCCCAGCAGCCCTGCAGGAAGGACCAGTGCAGCACTCTGGGAGCCGGGAGCGTGCAGCGCGCAGAGCACAGGAAGCGGAGCCGAGCACAGCCCAGGTCCGCATGAGCCAAGGTTTTAGCCCCAGGGTGGCAGGGCCAGCAGCTGGCTGGAGGAACCCCAGAACACCAGCAGCTGTGGTGACTCCAGAATTATCAACATAGACATGCCTAGGACAAAGTAAGAGGTTAGTGTTCTATGGACTTTGGGACCTGTATTTGGGGGAATGCGTCGGCTCCCTCCCCTGGGGGCTTGAAGCCTCTGAGGAGACACACCATTTTGTACTTTTCAGAGGCAGCCCAAGCTCGCGGCCTGCAATTAATTGTAGGGAGATGCAGCGATCAGTCTTGGGGGGTAATCGCTCTTGCTTTAACCTCCCTGGATCTGGATTGTGATCTAGGGTGGAAGTTGTGGGTGGGTTTACAGCTTGCCAGAAACAGAAGTTGCCCCCCACACGTTTGGGACAAAAATTCGTCTATCTGGCCTTAAAGCCATAGTGTGGCAACAAGCCCAAAAGTCAGGTAATCAAGTGGCAACATGCCAAGGCAAAGGAAACAGAAAAATGCAACCCTAGACTCCTATTTTGGGGGCATAGAGCGGGAAAAGGACTGTGAGGTCAGAAGTCCTGCTCCAAAAGCCCAGGGGAAAACATGAGCGGTTGCAGGCCATAGAGGACCTTAAGAAGGACTTTAAAAATCAAATAAGAGAAGTGGAGGAAAAATTGGAAAGAGAAATGAGAAGGATGCAGGAAAAGTATGAAATGAGGGTCAACAGCCTGACTGAGGAAAACAACACCTTAAAAAATAGACTAACTCAAATGGCAAAGGAGGCCCAAAAGGGCAATGAGGAGAAGAATGCCTTAAAAAGTCGAATTTGCCAGATGGAAAAAGAATCTCAAAAGCTCACTGAGGAGATTCATTCCTTCAGAGTTAGACTGGAGCAAATGGAAGCTAATGACTTATGAGAAATCAAGATGCTGTTAAGCAGATCCAAACAAATGAAAGATTAGAAGGCAATGTGAAATATCTCATGGGAAAAACCACTGACCTGGAGAATAGATCCAGGAGAGACAATTTAAAAATTATTGGACTACCTGAAAGCCATGATCAAGGAAAGAACCTAGAAATCACCCTTCAAGAAATTCTCAAGGAAAATTGCCCTGATGTTTTAGATCCAGAGGGCAAAATAGAGGTTGAAAGAATCCACTGATCACCTCCTGAAAAAGATCCAAAAAAGAAAACTCCCAGGAATATTATAGCCAGGTTCCAGAATCCCCAGATCAAGGAGAAAATACTACAAGCAGCCAGGAAGAAACAATTTCAATATTGTGGAAACACAATCAGAATAGCCCAGGACCTGGCAGCTTCTACACTGAGGGATTGAAGGGCATGGAATATGATAGTCCAGAGGGCAAAAGAACTGGGAATGAACCCAAGGGTCACCTACCCAGAAAAACAGTATTTTGTTTCAGGGGAAAATATGGTCATTCAGTGGAATAGAGGACTTTCAAGCATTCTTGAGGAAAAAACCAGAATTGAATAGAAAATTTGACATCCAGACACAAGAAGGAAGAGATGCCTGAGAAGGTAATCAGGAAAAGAAATCAAAAGGAACTTATCAAAGTTGAACTATTTACATTCCTATATGAAAAACAATAACTGTGACTGATGAAATCTTTCTCAGTATGAAAATAATGGAAGAAGGGTGTGTGGTCATATGAATACATATGTGAATGTGTGTGTATATGGTTACAGTTATATATGGATATAGGGCATAGGTTGAATTTGTTGGGAAGGGAGAATACTCAAGGGATGAAATTATGAGGTGAGAGAGGAAAGTGGCAAGAGGAGATGGGGAAATACAGGGTAGGGTAAACTATCTCATGTAGAAGAAGCAAGGTGAAGTGGTTGCAAGGGAGGGGGAGAATAGGAAGGGAAAAAAAAAGGCAAATCCACATTCTCATTGAATTTGGTTCAGGGAGAGAATGGCATACATACCAAATGGGATATCTCAACCTGCAGCAGAATAGGGGGAAGGGGGATGAGAGGAGGGATGATGTATGGGAGGGCATCCTTGGGGTGAGTGGAGGTTGGAAGTACCCACTATAAAAGAGGGACAGGATCATGTAGGGAATGGACCAGGTGGGGGGTGGGATGAGTGGGAGGGAATTGTAAGCAGCCTTGTACAATATATCTACTATGATAATGTTTTGCATAGCTAGACATGTACAACATATACTGAATTATTTATCTCCCCAGAGGGAATGGGTGACAAGGGAAGAAGGAAATGGATCTGAAATTCGAGGTCTTAACATTAAATGTTTCAAATATATATAAATACTATTATTAATACTCTTTTGCTTATAATTGGGAGATAAGATGTGCAGGCATTGGGACACAAAGATTCACCTTCCTCTAATGGAAAAGTCGAAGGGGGTATGGGAGAAAGTATGGGAGAGAGCAGATTGGAGGAAGTGATATCTTGTGGGACTACTATTCTGGGAGGTTGGTTAGGGGAATAACAGGGGGAAAATGATTGTAACTCAAAATCTGGCAGAAATGAATGATGTAAAACAGAAGTTCATAAAGCATTTGTTTAAAAAAAAAGCTTTTTTGAGGGAAGGGGCTACATTGTTTTTCTATCCTTGTATCTATGGGTTTGAAACATCATGTCCATAGCAAGGGAACTAATAGGCTCATTGTATTCTACCCTGGTTATATCACATGTGGAGTATTTTGTTGCATTCTGAGTTTCCCATTTTAGGGAGGATATACACATATCTCTCTGTCTCTCTCTGTATCTTTCTCTGTCTGTCTGTCTCTGTCTCTGTGTCTCTGTGTCTGTCTCTGTCTGTCTCTCTCTTTCTCTCTTTCTGTCTCTGTCTATGTCTCTCTCTGTATCTCTCTGTCTCTCTCTGTCCCTCTCTGTCTCTCTCTGTCTCTCTGTCTCTGTCTCTCTGTCTCTCTCTCTGTCTCCCTCTCTCTCTCTCTCTCTCTCTGTTTCTCTCTCTTCTCTCTCTCTTCAAAACCTGAAGTGAAGTCAGAAAGACTGGCTAGGGTGTGGAAGAATGGTAATTTGGAGGGAAAGCTGGAATCAGGAATAACTAGGTCAAATTTGCTTGAGACACTTACTATCTGTGTGACCCTGGACAAGACATTTGACTTTTGTGGTTGTTGGTTTACTCGTTTGTAAAATGGAAGAGGAAGATGGTAAATTCAAGGATCTCAGAGATCCCTTCCATATCTAAATCCATGATTATTTGTCATACTGAAATATGCATGGGCTGGATCCTATGCCTTACCAAGGCACTAAAGAAACGAGGGAGCTCTACCCTGAGGAAGAGAAGATGGGGATATGGTAACTATCTTCAATTTTTTGAAGATCTGTCATGTCTATAATGGACCAACCTGGTACTTTTTGAACCCAGAGCCAGAAGTCTTGGATGGGAAATGTGTGAGGCAGAAGTTAGTTGACCCTTTGTTAAAGATATTGTAGAGAAGATACCTGTTTAGGTATTGATTTGACTATATAACCTTTAAGGCCCTCTCAGCTCTGAAACTGAAATTTCAGGATTTTATGTTGATCTTGATTTGGGGTTCAGCAGCTAGATGGCACAATGGATACAGCACTGGGTGTGAGATCAGAAGACTCATTTTTATCAGTTCAAATCTAGCCTCAGACACTGACTAGCTGTGTAACCCTAGGCAAGTCATTTCACCCTGTTTGCCTCAATTTCCTCATCTGCAAAATGAACTAGAGGAGGAAATGGCAAACCACTGTATTATTTTTGGTGATAAAACCCCAAAATGGGGTCACAAAGAGTTGGACACAATTGAAAGAATAAAAAAAATAACATCATGCATACATGCATATGTGTATGATAATATATACATAAATACATTTGTGTATGCTATACACATATACATCTGTATATATACACATGTGTGTATATATATATATTTCTATTCAACTAAGTGCAAATAAAGCATACTGTGTGAAGTACTAATGATATAATAATAGTTATCATGTATATAGAGCTTTAAGGTCTGATTATATAATTTACATAATTTATCCTTTTAACAACCATGGGAGGTAAGTGCTACTCTCCACATTTTACAGACAGGAAAACTGAGTCAGACAGAGGTTAAACAAGGTCACTCAGCTAATAAGTGTGGGAGATATAAAGGAGGAAAAATCATAGAATCCTCAGTTCAAAAATGGTAAGATTCAAGAAGCAATCTAGTCCATTTGGGTTAGGAAATTGAACCCCAAGAGGTTGAAATGACTATCACAGAACCACACAGTGTGTGACAAAGGTGAAAGTTCATCCTAGGACCTCTGATTCCAGAGTTACTATTTCATCTATTGCATCATATGATGCCTCATAAATATTCCAGTTCTCCTTAATGTATGCACTTTCTCCACAGGTATAAATCACTCCTTCCGTGATTTCCTGTCTCATGGGATTTAAGTCTGTGTTTTTCCATAAATTCTGGATAGAGAATCTACCAACAGGCCAGATGTTGCTCTCTGCTCCCTTGACTAGCAGTATTATGCTTCAGTTATTTCTCTATTGTCCCACATTCCCATTATGGAACGAGCTTTTTTTCCCTTTCCAATTATATATGTCATCAGTATATCTCTGTTTCTATCTCTATCTCATGTCTCTATCTTCTTTATCTCTCTCTATGTCTCTCTTCATTTATATCAATATATCACTATATATCCTTATAGACTATTATATACTGATATACATATATGCATATTATAAATAAATATTGTGCACACATGTAAAAATTTACATTAGATTGTTAAACATTAGATTGTTAAAAATACACATATACTTTTAATATATTTGAGATATCATTTTTAGGAGCCTAGAGGGGATGTTTTGTTCTCTCCTAATTCTACTTCCCAATGGTGGAAGATGTGCAATTTATAACCTCCTTCTTCACAATTCCTCATTTCCTATGTCACTACATAATGCAGCCACCACATTTATTTTTTTTTATTTTTATTTTTTTTTTATTTTTTGCCTTTTGGAGGGCAGTTGGGGTTAAGTAACTTGCCCAAGGTCACATGGCTAGGTTTTTCATTTGTGTGTGCATTAAGTGTCTGAGGCCGGATCTGAACTCAGGTCCTTCTGACTCCAGGGCCGACGCTCTACTCACTGTGCCACCTAGCCGCCCCACCACATTTATTTTTACTGCTTCAGTGTAACAAACCAATTTAAGCAAGACTGACAGAAGAATGAAGAGACAAATATTCTCCCCTTCCCCACTTCAACCCAATTTAGTAGATTTTGAGATTGTTTATTTGTAGGAGAGTTAGTGGATCATTTGGTCGTGGGTTTGAAAACAGCTGTAGCTGAGATTACCACACCATTCTCTCCTACATTACTTTATTCCATAATAGTTCCTTAACAATTAACCCAAAACATCTGAGTTTGAGATGTGGGTGGGATTTTGTTTTCATCTATTCTACAAATATCCTCCATTGGTGCTTCACTGTATCATAGCAGTCAGAGCATTCAAAGGCCATGACAATTACTTCAACACCTAAATCAGGGATTCCCAATTTTTTTGTGTGCTAAGGATCTCCTTTTTAACCTAGTATAGCCTAGTGATCCCTTTCCAGAATACTATTTTTAAAAGCATAAAGTCAAACTCATAGGATTATAAGTTAGGTCAAATATTTTGAAAAATAATTATCAAAATATCTTTAAACAAGATTTTAGATGCCTTGTTAAAAACCTCTATTCAACTATTACTGGAGTAGAAAAGCTAGTGCCACACTATGTTTCTGTGATGAGAGGACCAAGGAGCTAGTTGTAGAGAAGTGCATCACTAGGGTGATTGAAGAATGGCAAAAAAAATTTTATCACAATAGTTGTTAAAGATTACTCACATGTCATAGAGTGGTTGTAGAGATCTAAGAGGAGTTATAGTCCATATTCATAAAGAATGCCCACCATGAAAAAAACTATTAATAATTGAAATTTTGTAATAATATTCTCCAAACTTAATTGCTAGAAAAACGAAGGTATAGTGTGCTGTTTCAATACGTTATATGTTTGTATGCATGTGTGTATGCATACATTTGAAAGTCAAATTTCCTAAAGTTCTCTATTTCTTTGAATGTTCATATTTTCCCCTGAAATATTATACTCAGTTTTGCCGGGTAGGTGATTCTTGGTTTTAATCCTAGCTCCTTTGACCTCCAGAATATCATATTCCAAGTCCTTTGATCCTTTAATGTAGAAGCTGGTAGACTTTGTGTTATCCTAATTGTGTTTCCACAGTATTATTTTTTTTTCTTCCTGACATCTTGTAATATTTTCTCCTTTACCTGGGAATTCTGGAATTTGACTATCATATTCCTAGTAGTTTTATTTTTGTGATATTTTTCAACAGGTGATCAGTGAATTATTTCAATTTCTATTTTACTCTCTGGTTCTAGAATATCAGGATAGTTTTCCTTGATAATTTCTTGAAAGATGATGTCTAGGCTCTTATTTTGATCATGTCTTTCAGGTAGTCCAATAATTTTTAAATTATTTCTCCTGGGTCTTTTTTTCCAGGTCAGTGGTTTTTTTTCAATGAGATATTTCACATTGCCTTCTATTTTTTCATTCTTTTGGATCTGTTTTATAATATATTGATGTCTCATAAAGTAATTAGCTTCTATTTGCTCCAATATAATTTTGAAGGAATTATGTTTTTCAGTGAGCTTTAAAAGTTCCTTTTCCATCTGGCTAATTCTGCTTTTTTTTTTTTTTTCACGAATAGTTTGTTTATTGCAACAGTTACATTTTGAAACCCTTGCATCAGGCAAGGGCACAACCGGTAATTACATCAGGAATAGACCATCTACACAGTCAAATATATAAAAGTTTTATATTTGCTCAACACTGGTCAGCAAGCAGATTCAGTCCATAGTTGATTCATCTACTGTGTCAACCCAAGCTTCTTCTTCAGAGACTCTGGCATCTCAGGTGGAGGAGGACGGGGAAGTCTGAAATAGACTTTCACGGAGTCATAGATGAACCACTGTAGTGCAGTCAGGGTACCAATCATGATGATACGGGCAAAGAGCCCCTTCCATACACCTTTGAATCCAAGCCTTTGGAGGACTTGTGAAGCTGAGCTGCCCTTTTCCTTGTTCAGCACAGACACCACAGAGTCAGCAGGGTGAGACACGATGGCACAGAAGACACCAGCTATGTAACCTGCCACGAAGGTCACCACCAGCTGTTCTCCCTTTGAGCACTCACTTCGGGGCTTTGGAACAACGTACTTGTACAGGGCCTCAACGGTTCGCTCAAAGCAAGCAAACTTCATCATGGTGTATGGGATCTGTCTCATCCATAAAGGAGCAACACCCTTGTAGAATGCAAAGAGGCCCTCTTCTTTAAACATTTTTGGAGCAGCCTCCCTCAGGGTGTTGGCATAGCCTGGCTGGGTCTGAATTCTGACCTTGGCAGCTTCCATAGGAGCCAGGGCAATATCAACAAAGAATTCAGCACTGGCTGAGGCAGCCAAATACAGGGATGTACGCCAGAGGTAAGAATTTTCCTCACCAAGAAGGTTACTATACAACACTTTGAAGACTTCATAAAAACCAAACTTGCAAAGTCCCTGCATTGAGTACCCAATGAATGTTGGAGCCCATCCTTTAGCCAGACCACGAACACCATCTTCTCGAAGTGTGATGGAGAATCCATTAAAGATGCCCTTGTATTTCTGGGGGTCCACCTGCATCCTGCATTTCACTAAGTCGAGGGGTACAACAGCAGCGTGTGTCAGGCCACAACTTAAGACCCCACCAACGCCACAGAGCGCATAAAACTTCATGGAGCCATATTCACAACTGTATTCTTCCACAGCGGCGGCGGCCAGGCTGCGCAGGTGGAGGCGGCGGGGCGCGCCCGGGGGCCCCGCGGGGCTGGGATCGGCCTCATACTGCAAGAGCTGCAGGTGCGGTGAGTGGAAGGGGTTGGCGCGCGCCAAGTGCGCCACGGAAGAGTACATCCTCTTAAGATGGCGGAGACACAACCTTCCGTCCGCTCCGGCAGGCTGCGGCTCACAGAGGCTAATTCTGCTTTTTAAGGCATTCTTCTTGTCATTGGCTTTTTTGACTTCTTTTGCCATTTGAGTTAGTCTATTTTTGAGGTGTTATTTTCTTCAGTATATTTTTGAATCTCCTATAACAAGCTGCTCATTAATTTTTCATTATTTTCTTCCAACACTTTCATTCCCCTTTCCAATTTTTCCTCTACTTCTCTTACTTGATTTTCAAAATCCTTCTTGAGCTCCTCCATGACCTGTAATCAATTCATATTTTTCTTGGAGGCTTTTGATGCAAGAGTTTTGACTTTGTTGTCTTCTTCGGATTCTATGTTTTGATCCTCTTTTGCACCAAAAAATGATTCTACAATCTAATTTCTCTTCCTCTGTTTGCTCAACTTGCAAGCCAAATATTTGACTTTTGAGCTCTTTGCAATGGTACAACTTTTGTTCCAGAGTGGAGAGTTCTGGGTCCCAAATTTCTGGGGTTTTGTAGCTGTTGTCAGAGCTTCTTCTAGATACCTGCCTCAGAACTGTGAGGACTGCTTCTCCACAGACACCACAAACTCTGCCATGACAGTGCTCCTCCTCACCCTGGGACTGCCACCAAAGACTGCATCCCAGATTCAACCAGGGCAAAGCAAGGGAATCCTGCTGCAGTGCTAGCAGAGAGATTCCTGCAATTACACTCTGGTCAATTGCTTGGTCCCCTCACCATCTGTGGGCCTAGAGGGCCTTAGCATCAATAGCAGCCTCTGCTACCTCTGCAGGCAGGAATACATTTTTTCTCTCACCCAGTTCCAGCAATTAGCCCACTGACCTTTTATTTTCTCTTTGGCATTAAGAAGTCTGGAAACCACCAGAGCTGCCAGTGATTTGATCCCCTGAGGTCTGCTCCAACCAATCTGTGCCACTGGTCTGTGCTAGCACAGCCCATGATGGACTGCACTCCACTCTCAGCCCTGTGTGATTTACCAGGCTGTCCTCAGCTGGAGACATATTTCGTTCTGTCATTTTGTGGGTTCTGTAGTTCTAAAATTTGTTTAGAGTCATTTTTACAGGTATTTGAGGTAATTGGGGATAAGCTCAAGTAAGTTCCTATTTTTACCCTTCCATCTTGACACTTCCCCCTGTGCACATATCTATATGAAAAAAAAAATAGGGTAACAACAATGGGGGGAACAAGCATTGTATTGGTGCCATTCATTGCTGGAACTCTTAGATCACAGTTCCCCTCATCAAACAGTGTTTCCTTTGTAAAAGCCAGAATGCTTTTGAAAGGTATAGTGCAATGATCAGGATGCTTTATTTACAGTCTATAAATACCTGAATTCAAAATCTAGCTAAGAGTCTCACTAGCTTTGTAACAAGCAGGGCATTTTACTTCATGGAAATAGCATTTTAACAATGGTAAAATGGGTACAAATTACTCCTATGACCTAGCTCACAGGTTTATTTTAAAGCCAATGCATTACAAATCTTAGAATGCATAAATATGGGTTGGCTATAATCAGAATATTAGAATCTACCAGAAAACTATTATATTCCTTAGTGTATAGGATATTCTTTCTGACTCCCTTTTCTTTTGTGGGTTTTTATGTAAACTCTTCTCTCTAAAATATTAATTATCATCTCCTTGCTCATGACTTTTAATTCTACCTACCCAGCGCGAACCTGTATAAGACTGATCTCCAGTCTTATAATTCCTACTGCCTAGTGGATTAGATGTCCCATAGACATCTTGAGCTCAACCTGTCCAAAACTAATCTTGTGATTTTACCCTCTAAGCCCAACTCCCTATTTAGCTTCTGTAATACTGTGAAGGGTACCATCTTTGTCTCTTCATTGTCTCTCACCTAGCATAACCAATTTTCTAACAAGTCCTATTGACTTTTCCTTCATAAGATTTCTTCAATAAGGCCCTTCTTTCCTCTGATACTGCCACCACCTAGGTGTAGGTTGTCACCATCTTTACCCCAATTATTGTAATAGCCTGCTGGTTGGTCAGCCAGACACAAGTCTCTCCCCACTCCAGTCCATCCTCCACTCAACTGTAAAAATAATTTTCCTAAAATGCATGTCTGATCTCATCACTTATCCCCTCCATATTAGCTCTACAAATATAAAAACTCTGTTTCTCCAATGAGATCAGGGGTGAAACAAGGATGTCCATTATCACCACTATTATTCAGTACTGTACTAGAAATGTTAGCTTTAGCAATAAGAGGAAAATAAATAGAAAGAATTAGAATAGGTAGACAAGAAACAGAGCTATCACTCTTTGCATACGACATGATTATATACTTAGAGAATCCTAGAGAATCTAGCAAAAAGCTGCTTGAAATAATAAACAATTTTAGCAAAATTGCAGGATAAAAAATTAACCCATGTATATCATATGCATTTCTATATATTACTAACAAAAGCCAGAAGCATGAGATAGGAAGAGAAATTACATTTAAAGCTATTGTAGACATTATAAAATAATATTTGGGAGTCTATTCCCAAAAGAAACTCAGGAACTATGTGAACACAAGTACAAAATACTTGTCACACAAATAAAGTCAGATCTAAATAACTGGGAAAAATCCTTTGCTCATGGGTAAGCCAAGCTAATATGATAAAATGACAATTCTACCTAAATAATTTTATGTATTCAGAGTCATACCAATCAAACTACCAAAAATATTTTATAGTTAGAAAAAATAACAAAATTCTAGAAAAACAAAAGGTCCAGATGATGAAGGGAATTAATGAAAATAAATGTAAGGGAAGGTGGTCTAGCCATACCAGATTTTAAATTGTATTATAAGGAGTCAGAGCCAAGATGGCGGAGTAGAAACAGTGCGTCCAAGCCACTCTCCACCCAGATCACCTCCAAACTATGTAAAAGGGGACTCTGAACAACTTCTGGAGCCCCAGCACCCACAGAACAACACAGAGAAGCTAACCTCCCACTGAAGACAGCCCAGCAGCCCTCCAGGAAGGATCAGCATAGCACTCTGGGAGCGGGCAGCGCTATGGGAGCTGGCAGCACAGCACACAGCACTCAGAGAGCAGAGCCCAGGTCTGTGTGAGCGGTTTTAGACCCAGGGCAGCCAGGACAGCAGCTGGCTGGAGGGACCCCAGAACACTAGCAGCTGTGGTGATTCCAGAATTATCAACTCAGATATGCCTAGGACAAAGTGAGAGGTTAGTGCAATATGAACTTTGGGACCAGTATTTGGGGAACGGAGCGGCTTCCTCCCCTGGGAACTAGAAGCCACTGAGGAGACACGCCATTTTGTAGTTTTCAGTGGCAGCTCCAGCTCCTGGACTGCGAACTGTAGGGAGATCCAGTGATCAGTCTTGGGGTAATCACTCTTGCTTTAACCTCCCTGGATCTGGATTGTGATCTGGGGGCCGGAGGTCTGGGGTGGGTATCCAGCTTGCCAGAATGCTGTGAAGACCCCAATGTTTGGGACGAAAGCTCCCCTCTCTGGTGGCATAGTACTAATGTGGCAACAAGCCCAAAAGTCAAGTAATTAAGTGGCAACATGTCAAAGCAAAGGAAACAAAATAAACAGAAAACTGCAACCTTAAACTCCTATTTTGGGGGGAAAGAGGATCTAAGCAGGGAACAGGAGGAGGACTGTGAGGTCAGAAATCCTGCTCCAAAAGCCCCAAACCAAAATATGAGCGGGTTACAGGCCATAAAGGCCTTAAGAAGGACTTTAAAAATCAAATAAGAGAAGTGGAGGAACAATTGGGAACAGAAATGAGAAGGATGCAGGAAAAGTATGAAATGAGGGTCAACAGCCTGACTGAGGAAAACAACACCTTAAAAAATAGACTAACTCAAATGGCAAAGGAGGCCCAAAAGGGCAATGAGGAGAAGACTGCCTTAAAAAGTCAAATTTGCCAGATGGAAAAAGAATCTCAGAAGCTCACTGAGGAGATTCATTCCTTCAGAGTTAGACTGGAGCAAATGGAAGCTAATGACTTTATGAGAAATCAAGATGCTGTTAAGCAGATCCAAACAAATGAAAGATTAGAAGGCAATGTGAAATATCTCATGGGAAAAACCACTGACCTGGAAAATAGATCCAGGAGAGACAATTTAAAAATTATTGGACTACCTGAAAGCCATGATCAAAGAAAGAACCTAGAAATCACCCTTCAAGAAATTCTCAAGGAAAATTGCCCTGATGTTTTAGATCCAGAGGGCAAAATAGAGGTTGAAAGAATCCACAGATCACCTCCTGAAAAAGATCCCAAAAAGAAAACTCCCAGGAATATTATAGCCAGGTTCCAGAATCCCCAGATCAAGGAGAAAACACTACAAGCAGCCAGGAAGAAACAATTTCAATATTGTGGAAACACAATCAGAATAGCACAGGACCTGGCAGCTTCTACACTGAGGGATCGAAGAGCATGGAATATGATATTCCAGAGGGCAAACGAGCTGGGACTGAACCCAAGGGTCACCTACCCAGCAAAACTGTGTATTTTGTTTCAGGGGGAAATATGGTCATTCAGTGGAATAGAGGACTTTCAAGCATTCTTGAGGAAAAAACCAGAGTTGAATAGAAAATTTGACATCCAGACACAAGAAGCAAGAGATGCATGAGAAGGTAATCAGGGAAAAGAAATCAAAAGGAACTTATCAAAGTTGACCTATTTACATTCCTACATGGAAAAACAATAACTGTGACTGATGAAACCTTTCTCAATATGAAAATAATGGAAGAAGGGTGTATGGTCATATGAATACATATGTGAATGGGTGTATATATGTTTACAGTTATACATGGATAGAGGGCATAGGTTGAATTTGTTGGGAAGGAATGATACTTAAGGGGTGAAATTATGAGGTGATATGGGAAAGTGCCAAGAGGAGATGGGGAGAAACAGGGTAGGGTAAACTATCTCATGTAGAAGAAGCAAGGGAAAGTGGCTGCAGGGGAGGGGAAGACTAGGAAGGCAAAAAGGCAAAACCACATTCTCATTGAATTTGGTTCAGGGAGAGAATGACATACATACTAAATGGGATATCTCAACCTGCAGCAGAATAGGGGCGAGGGGGGTACGAGGCAGGATGATGGATGGGAGGGCATTCTTGGGGGGAGGGGAAGTAGGAAATATCCACAATAGAAGAGGGACAGGATCAAGTAGGGAATGGACCAGGTGGGGGGTGGGATGGGTGGGAGGGAATTATAAGCAGCCTTGTCAGATATATCTACTATGGTAATATTTTGCATAGCTACACATGTGCAACACATACTGAATTACTTATCTCCCCAGAGGGAATGGGTGGCAAGGGAGGAAGGGAATGGATCTAAAATTCAAGGTCTTAAAATTAAATGTTTCAAATATATATAAATACTATTATCAATACTCTTTTGCATGTAATTGGGAGATAAGATGTGCAGGCATTGGGGCACAGAGATTCACCTTGCTCTAATGGAAAAGTCAAAGGGGGTATGGGAGAAGATATGGGAGAGAGCAGATTGGAGAAACGGATATCTTGTAGGACTGCTATTCTGGGAGGGTGGGCAGGGGAAAAACGGGGGAGAAAAAAATTGCAACTCAAAATCTGGCGGAAATGAATGATGTAAACCAGAAGTTAATAAAGCATTTGTTTAATTTAAAAAAAAATATGGTAGCAGGGCGGCTAGGTGGCGCAGTGAGTAAGAGCACCAGCCTCGGAGTTGGGATGACCCGAGATCGAATCCGGCCTCAGAAAATGAGCACCCACACACAAATAGTGACTAGCCGTGTAACCTTGAGCAAGTTACTTAACCCCAATTGCTTAAAAAAAATAAGGTAGCAATCATCCAAACTACTTAGTACTAACTAAAAAATAGAGTGATGGATAAAGGGAATAGGTTAGGTACACAAGACACAATAGTCAATGACTATAATAATCTATTGTTTGATTAACCCAAAGAATCCAGATTCTGGATTAAGGAATCACTATTGGACAAAAACTTCTGCAAAAATTGGAAAGTAGTATGACAGAAACTAGGCATAGACCAACATCTTACGCAATAAGCCAAGACAATGTCAAAATGATTATATGATTTATATATAAAGGCTGATACTATGCTATAGGTAAACTGGGAGATCAATAAATAGCTTACCTCTCAGATTTATGGAGAATGGAAGAATTTATGACTAAACAAGTGATACAAAACATTATGAAATGTAAAATGGATAATTTTGATTATATTAAATTGAAAAGCTTTGCAAAAACAAAGCTAATTAACCAAGATTAGAGGGGAAGCAGAAACCTGGAGAACAATTTTTACAACCAGTGTCTCTGATAAATAGTTCATTTCTTTTTTCGTCTCTTTTTTATTTTTAAGTTTAAATCATTCATTTCCACAAAATTTTGAGTTACAAATTTTCTTCTCATTTCCCCCTACCCACCATCCCAAAATAGCAATCCCACTGAATATCCACTATCTGCTCTCTCCCATATCTTCCCCCATCCCCCTCTGACTTTCCAGTAGGTCATGGTCGATCTCTATGCCCCAGTGCCTATATAACTTATTTCCCAGCTGTATGTAAAGTAATAGTAATAGTATGTATGTATGTATGTATGTATATATGCACATACATACATATATATGTATATACGTGTGTGTACGTGTGTGTGTGTATATGTGTATATATATATGTAACATTTTATTTTAAAACTTTGAATTCCAGATTCTTCCCCTTCTTCCCTTGTCACCCACCCTTACTGGGAAGATAAGCAATTCAAAATAGTTATACAAGTGTACCTAAGCAAAACATTTCCATAAGGGATCTATTGTGAAAGACTGACTATATTTCCCTCCATCCTATCTCATTCCCCCACTTGTTCTATTCTCTACTTTGATGCTTTCCCTTTTCAAAAGGGGGTGCTTGCAACTTCCCTCCCCCTCAGCCTACCCTCCCTTCCATCAACCCCCACTCATCCTCTTTCCCCCTACTCTCCTGTAGGGTGAGATACCCTATTTAGTATGTATGTCATGCCTTCCCTAAGCCAAATTCAATGAGGATAAGATTGACTTATTCCCTTTTAACTTTCTGTTCTTCCCCTCCTTTGTAACAGTTTTCCCTTGCCTCTTCTATATGAGATAATTTACCCCATTCAGTCTCTCCCCATCTCCTCTCATTATATTCTTCTTTCACCTCTTAATTTCACTCTTTAAGTATAATCCTTTCCTATTAAATTATTCCTTTGCCCTCTTTCTATGTATACCAGTACACATATGTACACACGCTGACATATGTATTCATACACACATATACCCATCTATATAGACATATATATGTATGTACACACACATACATATATATATGTATGTCTAAACATATGTGGATATATGTGTGTGTGTGTGTATTCACACACACACATACACATTTTTATTCCCTTCAACTATTCTCATACTGAGAAAAGTTTCATAAGTTACAATTATTGTTTTTCCATTTGGAATATAAATAATTCAACTTTGATAAGCTCCTTATGATTTCTTTTCCATCTTTACATTCTCAACCTTCTCTTGCTTCTTTTATCTGAATGTCAAATTTTCTATTCAACCCTGGTTTTTCATCAAAAATGCTTGAGAGTCCTCGATTCCACTGAATAACCATATTTTCACCTGAAACATGATACTCAGTTTTGCTGGGTAGGTGATTCTTGGTTTTAATCCCAGCTCCTTTGGCCTCCAGAATATCATATTCCAAGCCGTTTGATTTCTCAATGTATAAGCTGCCAGATCCTGTGTTATCCTAATGTCTTTCCACAATATTCAAATTGTTTCTTCCTGGCTGCTTGTATTTTCTCCTTGATCTGGGAATTCCAGAACCTGGCTATAATATTCCTAGGAGTTTTCTTTGGAGGATCTTTTTCAGGAGGTGATTGGTAGTTTCTTTCAACCTTTATTTTGCCCTCTGTTTCTAAAACGTTGCGGCAATCTTCCTTAAGAATTTCTTGAAGGAGGATTTCTAAGTTTTTTTTTTATCTTGACTTTCAGGTAGTCCAGTACTTTTTAAATTATCTCTCCTCGATCTATTTTCCAGATCAGTGATTTTTTCAATGAGATATTTAACATTGCCTTCATTTTTTTATTTGTTGGAATCTGTTTAATAGTATCTTGATTTCTCATAAAGTCACTAGCTTCCATTTACTCCAATCTAATACTGAAGGAAAGATTCTCTTTAGTGAGCTTTTGAGATTCTTTTCACATCTGTCAAATTTCGCTTTTTAAGGTGTTCTTCTCCTCATTGCCTTTGTGAGCTTCTTTTTCCACTTGAGTTAGTCTATTTTTAAGGGGTTATTTCTTCAGTCAGGTTGTTGACTCTCATTTCATAGTTTTCTTCCATCATTCTCATTTCTCTTCCCAATTTTTCCTCCATTTCTCTTATTTGGTTTCCAAAATCCTTTTTAAGCTCCTCTATGGCCTGTAACAAACTCATATTTTTTTGGAAGCTTTTGGTGCAGGAGTTCTGACTTCATTGTATTCCTCCTGTTCCATGCTTTAATCCTTTTTGTTTCCAAAAAGGGATTGCTCTGTTTCCTTTGCTTCCTTTGCTTGCTCATGTTTCACTCATTTACTTGAGCCTTTTGCCACCATAGAACTCTGCTACCAGAAAGGGGAGCTTTATCGCAATCACTGGATTTTTTGCAGCTGCTGGAGCTATTAGTTGATTGCCCTCTCTGTAGCCCCACCATGCTCTGGCACACTGGTCATGCACCCCAGGTCCTCCACCCTAGACATGAATCCAGATCAATCAGGTTAAACAAGAGCGGCTACCCTTCAGACTGGTCACTTGGTCCCCCTATAATCTGCAAGCCAGGAGCTCTGAAGTAGCACATCCATGGAGCCTCAGATGCTTCTCCCCCAGGGTGCAAAGGCCGGATCACACTCTCTAACTCCCTGTTCCTTCAAAGTCTACATTGACCTCTCACTTTGTCTTTGGCATCTATGGGTTGATAATTCCAGGAACAACCACAGTTGCTGGCGATCTTAAAGGTCTCATTTCTTACATATATAAAGAACTAAGACAAATTTATAAGAATACAATCATTCCCCCAAACAGTAAATGTTCAAAGGATACAAATAGGCAGTTTTCACGTGAAGAAATTAAACCTATCTATAGTCATATGAAAAAGTGCTCTAAATCACTCTTAGAGAAATGCAAATGAAAACTTTAAGGTACCACATGACACCTGATTGGCTAACATGACAAATCAGAAAAATAACAAATATTGGAGAAGATGTGGGAAAATTTTTGGTGGAGTTGTGAACTAATCCAATCATTCTGGAGACCTATTTGGAACTGTGCCCAAAGGGCTAAAAAGCAGTACATACCATTTGCTCCAGAAATATCATTTCTAGGTCTGTATCCCAAAGAAATCATAAAAATGGGGAAAGGTCCCAGATGTACAAAAATATTTTTAGCAGCTCTTTTTGTTGTGGCCAAGAATTGGAAATTGTGGGTATATCCATCAATTGGGGAATGGCTGAAGAAATTAGGGTATATTAACGTGATGTCACACTGCAGTTCCCTAAGAGATAGGAGATAGAATGTGGTACGGTAGAAAGATGTATTGATGCAGTCTTCAGACAAAATTTCAATTAGTGACTCACTGAACCTGGGAAGTAATGTGAGGTTCTAAGAATTCTGAGATGTAAATGTTCACAGTGAAAATTTTTAAATTGAACAATCAGGTTAGAACTGGCTCCATGTCACACAAGGGAAGATCTGAGTTTGAATTCTATCTCAGACACACACTAGTTTTGTAACATAAAGATGGGCACATCATCTTTAGTTTGTTCATCTGTCAAATCAGGATACAAATAGCACATATCTTACAGTGTTATTGGGATGACCAAGGAGGTAATATATGTATGTATCTTTGTAAACCTTAAGGACTATGCAAATGCTGGTTATCATCATCATTATTATTCCACTCAGAAACTCAGTAGGTCAACTGGCATATGTTAAGTTCCTTCTATGTGTCAGGCATTATACTAAGGGCTGGGGATATAAAGAAAGCAAAACAAAACAAAACATCACCTGCTCTCAAGTGTCTCAAAGTTTAATGGAAGAGACTATAGACAAACAATTGGATGCAATGTATACACACATACATATGCATGTATGTATGTGTATATATGTGTATACACACATATATACACTCAGGAATGAGGAGGTGGAGTTGGAGTGTGATGTGCAGGAAACAACATGGAGGTCTGAATCACTAGAGCACAGAACATGTTAGGGTGGGAGGTAAGGTATAAGAGGACTGTAATGGGGGCAGGTTATTAAGGGTTTTAAATGCCAAAGTCTTTTATAATCCTAAATACAAGAGGAAATCATTAGAGTTTACTGAATTGGGAAGAAAGGGGAACATAGTCAGATCTGAATTTTAGGAAGATCAATTTGACAGTTGAATGGAGAATAAACTAGAGTGGAGAGAAACTTGAGATAGGAAAAGCCATCAGAAGGATATTGCAATAGTCCAGGCATGAGTTGTGAGAGCCTGCCCAAAACTGATGGCAGTGTCAGAAGAGAGATGGGGGTTATGTGAGAAATGTTATGAAGGTCAAATCCATAGACCTTGGCAACAGATTGTATGTGGGTGGTGAAAGAGAGTGACAAGTTAAGGATGAAACTTAGGTTGTGAGTCTGGGTGAATTGGAGGATGCTGGTACCCTTGAACAATAATAGGAAACTTTAAAAATCTTAAGGTTTGGGCAGAAACATCATGAGTTTGGTTTTGGACACATTGAGGATGTCTATGGGACATCCAGTTTGATATATTTGATAGGTAGTTGAAGATGGAAATTAAAATTAATCTCTCCAAAGTTACCAAGATTACTTAATCTTGACTGAACATCAAAGGAGAGACTAGTGCTAGACAATTAAATCTGAAAGTCATCTGTATAGAGATGAGGTGATTTAAACCATAGGAGGTGATAAGATCCCAAGATGGTCCTCATAAGAGCAAAATAGTCTTGGGTGACCCTCTAGGTTAGCAGTCATGATATGGATGAGGATCTAGAAAAACAGACAAAAAGAACTCAGACATAGTGAAGAACAAGAGACATTGGTGTTATAAAAACCTAGAAATAAGAGAGCATCAAGAAGAGGGTCATGAAGGATGAAGATTTAGAAAGGGTCATTAGATTTGGCAATTAAACCAATGGAAATTGGATGGAGCAGTTTCAATGAATTGATAACATCAGAAGCTAGACTGCAAAGGTTAAGAAAAATGAGAGCAAAAGAAAGGAGGCATTTATTATAGATGACCTTTTCAAGGAGAAGGGAGTAGAGATATGAGAGAATAGCTTGTGGGGATGGATGAATCAAATGAGTAGTTATTTTTAAGGATAATGTAGGCATGATCATGTTTGTAGGCAGTAGATAAGAAGTTAATAAATGAGAACAATTGAAGATCAATGAGAGAGTGAGGCTTGATGTTAGAGAAAGGAATCTGCTGGAGAGAATGGAATTGAATAGATTTACTTGTGCATGTGGATGAATTTGCCTTGACAAGGAGAAGCTCTACTTTATTTTATGAGGTGGGAAGAAGTGGCAGAAGTCTTCTCAGTGATGTAAGTTTAGGAGTACAGGAGAGGAGAGGGCTCCCTGCAGATGTCCTTATCTTTCTCCTCCTTTCTCCAAATCATCCTTCACAGTACTATCAAAGTTAGCCTCCCCATACAAGGATCTAATCACTTCTCCTTCCTCATGTGCTGAATGAAATTGGGAAAAATTGAATTGTGAGATTGTGTTGATTGGATCCACTACAAATGTATTATATATTTCCATGGAGTCCTCATTGCTACAAGGCAATCCTTTCAAACAACCCTTATTAATTCTATACCCCACTAATTAACTCTATATCCCTACAGTGGCTTTCCAAACCTTTTCATCATTTCTAAAGAACCCCACAGTTAACTAATCCCTCCAAAGTTATTGTTAATCTTTAAATTTCCAAATCCAGTTACCTTTTCTCAATTCTTATCTTTCTTGACATTTCTGAAACCCAATCATTCTCCACTTCTCAATACTTTCTTCTCTCTAGGTGACATTGTGACATTACTTTTTACCAGTTCTATTTCTGCCCGTCTGCTTCTTCTCTGTCTTTTGCTGGATCCACATGCTATCTGCTAACCTTGAATGTCCCCAAGGTTCTATTCTGATCTCACTTAATGATATTATCAGTTTTCGTGGATTCATTTATCTCTATGTAGATGATTCTCAGATCTGTTTGCCCAGCCCTAACCCATCTGTTGACCCCCAGTCTTATATTTCCTACTGCCTATTGGACATCTTGAACTGGATATTATGTAGACATCTTAAACTCAATATATCAAAAACTGAACTCATTATCTTTCCCCCAGCCCCTATTTCCTACCTTCTCTATTACTATTAAAAGGCACCACCATCTTCCAATTCATCTAGTCTCATAACATATATGTCACACTAACGTCTTACTTTCACCCTACATTGCCTACCTGTTCATTTCTACCAACTCAAAATCTCTGGTAAATACTCCTATTTTCCCCTCTGTCATTGTCACCAGCCTGTGATATAGGCTTCCATACCTCATGCCTAGACAGTTACAAAAACCTTCTGGTTGGTCTCCCTACCTCAAGTCTCTCCCCACTCTAGTTCATCCCTCACTCAGCTGTCAAATTAATCTTATCAAAGTGAATTACTGACCATGTCACTCCCCTATACAGTAAATTCCAGTGGCACCCTGTCACGTCCAGGATCAAATATAAATTCCTCTGCTCAGCTTTTAAAGACTTTCCTAACTGGCTCCTTCTTGACTTTCCAATCTTTATACACCTTACTCCCCTCCACTTTATAACCAAGTGATATTCACCTTCTTGTTCCT
>WOXC01007107.1:0-82416 GCA_011680675.1 Gymnobelideus leadbeateri
GCAAACAGGATTAAGTGACTTGCCCAGGGTCACACAGCTAGTAAATGTCTGAGACCAGATTTAAACTCAAGAAAATGAGTCTTTCCAACTCTAGTGCTCTGTCCACTGTGCCACCTGGCTGCCCATTAAGCTGTGTGACCTTGGATAATCTAACACTAACCCTGACTGTGATCAGTACCCTGACTTTGAAAAATTTTTAGGGTTAGGGTTTGATTTCCCAAGGCCAATCACTCAAACCACTCTGCATCCCAGTTTCCTCATCTGTTAAATGAGGGGTTTGAACCCGTAGGTGGTTTCCTCACTGCTGTAGAACTAGAATTGTCTGATTTCTGGTGACGTAGACCCTACTCCCAGGGAGGGAGTCCATTTTGATGAATAGTGAAAGGAAAAGACTGGGAATGACTGAAAAAGACGTTCATTCATCATTTACTATGTGCCTAGCATTGTGTTAAGTACTGGGAATACAAATAGAGAAATCCAGGCAATCATTACTCTGCATGAACCCATACTCCCATTAAGGGAGATGACACGTAAAAGCATAGGAGTTAAGGCAGAAAGCATTTGTTAAGTGCCTACTAAGTGCTAGTCACTATACTGACTACTCAGAGTTGTGAGTGATTTGCCCAGCTTTTGTCAAAGTGGCTTCAATGGTAAATTTGGTTTTCTTAGCTTACTTTGGGCACCAGCCTGAGCTTGCTCCTCCCAGCATATTTTGCAGAATTCTTGACTTTTCATAAAGGCAACAAAAAGAGACAGAGAAAATTCCCCCCCCTCCCTTTTGGGCTGGGTGTTCACTGGGTGTTCTGTGCCAGGCAAGGAAGGGTAAGCTTGATTCCTCTGGTTGCTTCCCGGTAGCCTGGCTTCACCCTGGAAGGCTACCTAGACAAAGGTACAGCTAGAGACAGGGAAAGTGTAAACAGCCCAGGGGAAGAAGAATGTCTCAGCTGTCTGTGAGCTCATTGACCCCTGGACCAGCAGCTCTGGCTGTAGATGAAATTCCGAGAGGGAGGTTGGGAGTTTGGAGCCTGGAAACTGGAATACTCAGGAAGCGCCTTCTTCCTGGCAAGTGGGCGGGGAGGGGAGGGCACCCGAAGAATGAAACTTGGCTTCTCTTCTGGGCCTTTTGCCTGGAGTTTGGCCACTATTGTCTAGGGCTAAAGCATGTTGCTTTGGGTCATCTTCATATCAAAGGGTCCCATCTTTTTGTGTTCCCCTGCTGGACTGTGGGAGAGCCCATGGGATAATTGTGGAACCCTCGAATAGCATAAATAGGCCTACTGAGGGGTTTCCATTCACTTCCCCAGCCCATTGTGTTCTCCCTGAAATCAGAGAACTCTTTTCTTTCTCCCTTTTAAGCTTCATTGCAACACTTGACACTGATTTAGAAAGAGCCGATTTATTAAAATACATACCTCCTCTCCTCTTGGTCTGCTCTTTTTTTCTCCTTTCCTAAACTGAATGGAGGTGGGATGGGGGTAGTGTATACAGAACCAGCCTTGAATCCAGATTGTCCAGTGGTTAGAGCTGGACCTGCAGTCAGGAAGACCTGAGTTTAAATCTTGACCCTTTATAACTGTGTGGCCCCTTGCCAAGCCACTCCAACCTCTGTCTGACCTAGTTTTCTCATCCATAAAATAAAGATAATAATATCGCCTACCTCCCAGGGTTGTGGTGTAGATCACATGAAATAATATTTGTAAAGTGCTTTGCAAGTCTTAAAGTGCCATATACTACTACTACTACTACTACTACTACTACTACTACTACTGCTGCTGCTGCTGCTGCTGCTGCTGCTGCTGCTGCTGCTGCTGCTACTACTACTACTACTAGTACCACAACTATTACCACCACCACCCTTATTATTAGGTACCTTGCCTAAAGGCAAATTGACACTACCTATGTAACCCTGGACAAATCATTTCTGGTCTCTACATCTCAGTTTCTTATTTGTAAAAAGAGAGAGTTTGACTAGATGGCTTCCGAGGTCCTTCCCAGCTCTGGATCTGAGGCCCTGTTCCTCTCTCTGTGGCCGGGTGAATTGTGGTTGGAGTGTTTGGGACTTCTTGAAGAAGTATTTCCAGAGACAATTCCTTTATTCGGAGATTTGTGCCATGTGATTCTTTGCTACCAATGCCTAGGAAAGCAAATAGAGATTTAAAAATAAATACCAGTCCCATGGTAAGTGAGTACTGTCTGCATAAAGAGAGCAAAGGGAAGGATGTTGTGTTCTCAAACACTTCCTTCCCTCCCCCGCTTCTCCCCACCCCTCCCTGCTTCTTTTATTTTCAGAGGAAATAAACCATGAATAGATTAAGAACATTTACTGTCAGCGCATCAGCCTTGCGTGTCATTGCTGGGTTTAAGCATGGCAGAAAACACAGAGAGACAGTAGGGTTTAGTGCAAACTGCACTGACCTGGAGAATGAAAGTGAAAAATTCCATCCAACTCAACATGCATTTATTAAATACCAGAAAAAAAAATTAAAAACTGTCCCTGCCCTCAAGAAGCTAGCAGTCTACCAGTCCAGACTCTAGTCCTAGTTTCTTGGGCAACATTGGGCAAATAGCTTTATTTCTCATCAAGTTGTCTTATGTCTAAAATGGAGTTGAATTAGATATTCCTTCAGATCAGTTCTCTCTCCATTATCCATGAATATTTCCTCTAACCCAGGTTTCAGCATAATAAAAACGAATCACCAGTGGGTACTTCCCATCAGCATGGCTAACAGTGGCAGAGCCATGACTAAAATGGGTTCATTTTTGATTCTTCTACATGGGTGGTTATTCTAGGTATAACCTATTTAGACAGGCAAGAATGATGGGACTGATGTTGAGTAGGAATCAGTGTAAAATCCTACGTTTGGGTTAAAAAATAAACTGTTTAACATCAACATTGTGTGACAACCAAGTATGGTAGACATAGTTCTTCTCAGCAAAACAATGATCTAAGACAATTCCAAAAGACTTATGATGGTAAATGCCATCCACATCCAGAGAAAGAAATATGGAGTCTGAATGCAGAGCAAAGCATTTTTCTCTTTCTTTTGTTGTTGGTTTTTTCTTTTTCATGGGTTTTCCCTTTTGTTACAATTCTTCTTTCACAACATGACTAATGTGGAAATGTTTAATATGATCATACATGTGTAGCCTCTATCAGATTGCATGCTGTCTTGGAGAGGGGTCAAAGAGGGAAAAAAATTGGAACTCAAAATCTTATAAAAGTGAATGTTGAAAACTATCTTTACATGTAATTGGAAAAATAAAATACCATTGAAAATGAAAAATGAACTATACAAGTAAAAGAGAGAAGAGAGGGCAAGAGTGTCAAATACTCCCACCCCACTCCCCATGACCATAGATCCAAGTAGGACCTTGTTAGGGGAGTGTCTATCACAAGGTAGTGTCTAGTCTAGAATAAAGAGGTTGACAGTCTTATGGAACTGTGAACTGGACAGATCACTTCTGGAGTACTGGATTTAGATTTCAATAGTGCATTTTAGGTAGCATATTGAATAGTGGAAGCCTGTTGGAAATTGGAATAGGAAATTGGAAATTCCATCAAATTGAAAGAGTTAGGAATGTTAATCCTGGAGAAAAAAAAGCTTTAAGAGTAGGATGATATTTTTTGGTCTCTGTCCTTCAATGTCTAGTTCAGTACCTTGTACAGAGTTGTCCCTCGGTAAATGTTTGCTTAATTATGTGAAATATATGAAGGTCTTTTCTGTGGAAGAAGGATTAGTTTTGTTCTATGTGACCTTAGAGGGTAGAAAGAGGTGCTAAGAGGGGGTAAATGTTTGAAAGTTTGAGGGTTTGGCTAGAAAAACTTCCTAAACAGAATATGGGAGACATATGTAAGGGGGAGAAAGTAAGCATTTATTAAGTGCCTACTATATGCCAAGCACTATATTAAATGCTTTGGAAATACCGTTTTCTTTGATCCTTACAACAACCCAGTGAGGTAGGTATTGGGATGATCTTTTTTTTAAAGTTGAGAAGACAGACTTAGGCTAAGTGATTTGCCTAGGGTTACATAAGGGACTTCAGGGGTTATCTGTTCCTTCATTTTACAGATGAGAAAACTGAGGCAAACCAGTCAAGTGACTTGCCCAAGTTATGAAGGTGGTGGATGGTCAGTCGCAGGATTTGAACTCAGATCCCCTGATTTCAGAGAGTGTTCTTTTCCCTAAGCAAAGCTTTACTTTATCCTATTATCTCCTACATGAGATCAAAACATGTAGCAGGCAGTTCTTAGGCAGACTGATATGAAATGAAGGGCCCTGGAGAAGTCTATGGGAACAGCCAACACAAAACACTCCAAAGAAATCCCAGCCAAGTTAGACTCACTTCTTCAAGGATTTCCTGGAGAAAAGTGAAGTTCAAAGGAGTTAATACTTTGTTACCCAGTAGGCTAACACTTAAATTAATCCCTGCTAATGGGCTGTGAATCCGATTAACTCCTCTACCCTAGGGGGAAAACTGGGCCCAGGGTGAAAGGGGCACAGGACTTCCAGTTTCACTTTGGACCAAAGTGTAAGCCATCACCCTAATAGTCTCAGGTTTGAGCTGCCTTGGGCAATCATGTCCTTTTTGCTCAGTCATGTCTGACTCTCTGTGACCCCATCTGGGGTTTTCTTGGCAAAGATACTGGAGTGGTTTGCCATTTCCTTCTCCAACTCATTTTACAGATGAGGAAACTGAGGCAAACAGGGTTAAGTGACTTGACCAAGGTCACTCAGCTAGGAAGTATCTGAGGCTGGATTTGAACTCAGATGAGTCCTCTGACTCCAGACCACTGTGCCACCTAATGGATCATGGATTAAGAGATAAAAGTCACTTTAGAGGCCCTCTGATCTAACCTCATTTTACAGATGAGGAAACTGAGGCCCAGAGAGAGCACTTGGCTCAAGATCCCACAGGCAATAAGTAGAATTTGAACTCAGATCCTTGTATCTCCTCAGGCTGCCTGGGCCCTGCAGAGGAGAGTGAGTAGGAAAGGAGGCTGGAAAGGAAACAGATTTCACTCATATTCCTATTTTGGTTATCCCCAGAGGGGACCAATATCTCTCTAACAGCCTGGGCACTAAAAAGAGGTTGGGACCTGAGAGCTTCAAGGAATATTCGCGTTTGTGCTTTATTCTGAGAATTCTTTGTTCTACTTTTCATTTGGATCCAACTGGGGATACTTAGTAATTTAGGATGAAATAGACCTGACTCCTGCTTCCTAGTTACTTGCTTGGGGTTGGGTCTGAGTGTCCCCCCTCTCCCTGCCCAAATAGCCTCTGGAAAGGACTTTGTCTTCAAATTCAATCCCCTTATTTTACAGATAATAATAATAGTTATTTTCCCAGATAGTCTTTCATTTGATTCTCCCAGAAGCCCTATGATAATAACTAATCTTGATAATAGCATTTGTGTGGAGCTTTAAGGTTTACAAATCACTTTATAAATATTTTCTTGTTGTATCTTCACACTGACTCTGGGAGGTCAGCATGATTGTCACTGCCATTTTGGAGATGGGGAAACAGAGGTTAAGTGATTTACCCAGGGTCACACAATCAGTATCTGGAGGCTGGATTTGAACCAAGGCCTCCTTGACTTCAGGCCCAGCTCTCCGAGACAGCCATTGTGCCACTTAGCGGTCTCTATAAAGATTATTATCACTTTTTCCATTTTAGAGGTAAAGAAACTGAGGCTGAGAGGTTAAGTTTGCCCCAGGTCACAGACAGTAAATGATGAAGATGAAATCAAAACCCAAGTCCCCTGACTTCGTAGCCAATTCCCTTTCTACCCTGTCTCCTTCAGACCCATTTTGTGACTCAGTATTCATAAGGGCTCCAAGTTAAAGCTACCAGACCTGGCTCCTCAGGGCACCCTGCCCAGTTCCAGGCTTCTCTCTGACTCAGAGATTTCTCCGTATCAGGCTCTGACAAAGCAGACAGGGACCAGTGCAGCTGGAGAGAAGAACCTTTGGGAGGGGGAAGGATTGATGAGGAACAGGTGAAGGTCATCAGAATGTTTAGCCTGGAGAAGGGAAGACTGGGGGAATTAGATCTGTCTTCAAGTATCTCCTGGGACTATGTGAAGATGGATTAGATATGTTCTGTTTGATCCCCAGGCAGAAGAGCCAGGAGTGATGGCAGATTTAGGCTGGATTTTAGGAAATTTTCCCAACAGTGAAAGTAATCTCATAGGAAAAATGAGTACATTCCCCCTCAGGATGTCTTGGAAGCTGAAATTGGGTGACTGTTTGCCTGGGATGTCCTAGAAGGGATTATCAAATTTCATTCAATGGTCTTTGAGGTCAATCAGTCAGTCAACAAACATTTATTAAACACTATGATTGCAAGGAGAAGGAGGCCATTTTTGGGCCTCATTTCTTACCTAGTCTTAACGGCTGAATGGGTGCTGCCTCACTCAAACAGAGATCTGTTAAAGACCCTGGCTTAAAAAGGCCAAGATCTCCCACTGTATCCAAGGTCCTCTTCACTCATCCTGATTTTTTTCTCACCTCTGGATTCAGAGGGCTCCAGAGGAGAAAGTGAGGCTGGTGTCTCTGCAAAGTCCTGCCTCACTTAAATCCAATTCACTTGCATGTCATGGCATCACCTTCCTGATCTCATGGTCCTCTTCAAGAATGAAGAACAAACAACAATAATATGATGTGCAAGGCATAGTGCTAAATGCTGGGGATACAAAAAAGACAAAAAGGTCCCTTTTCTCAAATAAAATGCATGCAGTTGGGAGATGGAGTATCTTGTGGAAGGAAGAGCAAGGTGGGCAGTGTCATTGCATCCAAAGCTATGTGCAAGGAAGGCGGAGGGAGGCAGGTTGTGGAGAGCTTTAACTACCAAACAAAGGTCTTTCTATTTGATTCCCCAGGTAATGGGGAGCCATTGCAGTTTAGTGAGTAGGGGAGTGGCATGGTCTAGCCTTGTGCTTTAGGAAAAAATCAGCTTTGACTGTTGTGTGACAGATGGATTAAAGAGGGGAGAGACTTGAGGGATGGAGACCAATGGAGGGAGAACCACTGGGCTTGATTGAGTAGAGCCTAAATCTGCAGAGAGTCTTGGGACAGCCCCTCAGAGCCCTTTTTTTGCCTGAAGCTGAGGTTGCTTCAACTATGACTTCTGGATAAGGCAGAGTAGATATAACCACAATTCCTTAGGTGCCTCTGAAACCTTCAAGTTTTAAATAAGAATTAGAGGTTTAAATTGTCCCCATGAAGTCATTTGGTTGGTAGGGCTTTTATTCTGACCCTTTCATTTAACGGATGAGGAAGCAGAGACACAGAGAAGCCGCCCGAGGTCTCATAGTGAATAGCGTAGCTAGGTTTGGAAGTTAGGTCCTTTCGCTACAAATTCAGTGCTTTTTCTACTATGTATATTTTTATCTTAAAACAACTTGAAGTTAATCAATAATGTAATCAAAAATCAATACTCAATGCCTTGTTATTTTGTAAGAAATAAGTAATGTTGGGGTGTAGGTGATGCCCCCATCCTCAGAAAACCCTCTCTTGATCCTTCCATCCCACAATCACTCTCTATCCCTTCTGCCCTTTGTGGCTAATCTCCTTTTAGAAGGCCATCTACAATAGAAGTCTCCTCTTCTCTCTTCCTAACCCCTTACAATCCGGCTTCTGATCTCATCATTTCATTGAAAGTATTCTCTCCAAAATTATCAGTGAACTCTTCATTGTGAAATCCAATGGCCTTTTCTCAGTCCTCATTCTCCTCTACCTTTCTGCAGCCATCTACACTACTGGTCACTGTCTATTTCATCTTTGTTTCTCTCTAGGTTTTAGGGCAGCACTTTCTCTGGGTTCTTCCCCTACCTATCTGACATCTCCTTCTCAGTCTCCTTTGCTGTGTTCTCATCCAGGTCATGCCCACTAATGGTGGATATCCCACAAAGCTCTGTCCTAGACCCCCTTATCTTCTCCCTCTAGATCACTTGGTAATCTCATCAGCTCCTATGGATTTAATCATCATCTCTATACTGATCATTCACAAATCTGCTTATCTGGCTCTAATCTCTCTGCTAATCTCCAGTCTTGCATCTTCAACTGCCTTTCAGACATCTCAAACTAGATGACCAGTAGATATTTATGCTCAGCATGTCCAAAACTTCACTCCTTGTGTCTCCCTTTGAACTTCTCCGTTACTTTAGAGGCAACATCATCCTCTGGGTCACTCAAGCTTGAAACCTCAGTGTCTTCCTCCTCTCCTCACCATCTCTCACTCCCTATATCCAATCTGTTGCCAAGGTTTATCATTTTCACCTTTGTAGCATCTCTCCAATAGGCCCTCTTCTCTCCTCTGAAACTGTCATCACCCTGGTGAATGTCCTTGTCACCTCATGCCTAAAGTATCAAAATCACCTGCCCTCCCACCCACCCCTGTCATCTCCATACACAGAAAACTTCAGTGGCTCCCTGTCACCTCCCAGGAGCAAATAAAAACCCATTTGTTTGGCATTTAAAACCCTTCCTAACCTTCCTTTTCCCCCTCCTCTCCTGTACCTTTCCAGTTTTCCTAGACCCCTCTCCCCCATTCTTTGATCCAGTGACACCCATCTCTTCTGTTCCACGGACAAGACCCCCTTCTCTCACTTCTGGCCATTTTCTCTGGCTGACCCCCTACCTGGGATGCTCTCCCTGCACATCTCCACCTCCCAGCTCCCTTCAAGGCCCAATTAAAGCTCCATCCTCTAGAGGAAGCCTTTCCCCATCACTGTTCATTCTAGCGCCTTCCCTCCATTCCTTCTTTCCTCTTTCCCTCCCTCCCTCCCTCCCTTCCTTCTTTCCTTCCTTCCTTCCTTCCTTCCTTCCTTCCTTCCTTCCTTCCTTCCTTCCTTCCTTCCTTCCTTCCTTCTTTCCTCCCTGCCTTCCTGCCTTCCTTCTCTTCCTCTGTATTTATGTATGTGTTATGTGTGTGTGTGTGTGTGTGTGTGTGTGTGTGTGTGTGTGTGTATCTTGTTTGCTTGTTATCTCCCCCATTAATTAGAATGTGAGTTTGTCAAGGGCAGTTGCTTCTCTTTGTATGCCCAGTACTGAGGTGGAATGTACTAAGAGCTTAAAATGCTTATTGACTGACTGACTTGCTGAGGGCAAGAGGGTCTAGGCTCATTACAATTAGTTCATATCTCTCAGGCCCTCCAGCTCCTCTTTTTTTCTGGGTGATTCCTTCTGGTGGGATTATGATTTAGGATTTCAGCCTCTAAAAGCCAGGGAGGTTTCTATGAGGTGGTGCTATGGAGAATTGGAGTTATGGCAGGGGGGCACTGTGAACTCAGACCAGGGCAAATCATCAGATTTTAGAGTAAAGTTTAAGAAGGAAAATGACAACCCTCAGTAAGAATGCTAGAGCATAGTTTAGAGAACAGTCAAAGGATCTGAATTCAAGTCCTACCCAACCGTGGACAATGCACTTAATTTCCATTGCCTAACTGGTCATAGAATTACACTTCATGTACTGTGAGGTTCCTTCAAGCTCTAGGTTTAGACACCTGGAGCTGAGAAGATGAATTCTAGGGAGGTCCTGAAGTTCATAAAGGTTTAGACTCCTTCAGAGTCATATAAGGATCAGAGGCAGAATTTGAACTTTGGCCTCCTTGCTTCTCAGCAACTAGATGGCACAGTGGATAGAGCTCCAAATTTGGAGTCAGCAAGACCTGAGTTTAAATCAGACCTCAGACACTTACTAGCTGTGTGACCCTGAGCAAGTCACTTAACCCTGTTTACCTCTGTTTCCTCATCTGTAAAATGAGCTGGAGAAAGACATGGGAAACCACTCTAGTATCTTTGCCAAGAGAACACCAAATGGGGTTACACAGAGTCAGATATGACTGAACAACAACACCTCCCTGCCTCTAAGCTCAGCAGTATCTTTGCCTTTAAAGGAATATTTCTTATTGTAGGAGAACCTGGGCTGGAAATTGTTTGACTTTGGGCCACTTACGACCAATTACAACTTCTTTAGGTCTGAGTTCCCTTATCTGAAGGTGAGGGAGTTGCATCAGATGGCCTGTCTAGGATCTCTCCCAGCTCTGGAGCTTGCTATAATCTTATGAGTACATGCCAGACAAGTAGCTGTGCGCAGGCTAGATTGTAGAGGGGAGACATGGGAGATCAGGAGATTTTTAGGGAACAGAGAAGGGGTAACAAGCAAGGTGATGAGCACCTCTGCCAGAGGAGTTGTAGCTAGAATGGAAAAGAGACAAATGTAAGATGGATTGTCTAAGTACAACCAATCACATTTTTTTTTCCTTTGAGTGTGAAATGTACTTGTGATTAGTTTTCATGCAGAATGTCATCTTAAGGCTTAGAACTTTTCTATCTTCCTTGGAAAGTAACTCTTTCTTGTCTTTCTTGTCTGTCTCAAGAGAGAGCAGAGACCTAGGTTGTGTAATGCAGTCATACACACACTTGGGTTCGATAATCCCTCCCCTGCCCCCAGCTCCAGCTGCCCTCCCTCCCTCCTCCCAACACACTGTCCTTCTTATCTCCTATGGATCAGCTGTAGTCCATGATTGGAGCCTGAAAATTAACTTCGTGATGAGAGGGCGTTAAGAGATCAGAAGTCACGCCTGAAGTAGAAAGTCAGCCTAGTCATCAAGCATATGTGAAACACCAGGCACTGTGCTTTGCTGGGGATACAAAGAAAAGCAAAAGACAGTCTGTTCTCCGTCCAGGGGAGACAACATGCAAACAAGATATAGACAGGATGAATGAGAGATAATCACCAGAGGGAAGGCACTAGCATTAAGGAGGATTAGGGTAGGCTTCCTGTAGAAGGGATTTTGGTTGGGAGTTAAAGGAAGTGAGCAGGGCAGTTAGGTGGCTCAGTGGGTAGAGTGCTGGGCCAGAGGGTCAGGAAGATCTGATTTCAAATCCAGTCTTAGACACTTACTAGCTGGGTGACCCTAGGCAAGTCACTTCTCCTTGTTTGCCTCAGTTTACCCATCTGTAAAATAAGCTGTAGAAAGAAATGGCAAACTACTCCAGTATCTTTGCTTAAGAAAACCCCAAATGGGGTCACTGAGAGTTGGAAATGACTGAATAGCAAATGGAAGTCAGGAAGGGAAGGGAAGGGAAGAAGGAGGGAGGGAGCGTGGGAGGGAAGGAGGGAGAGAGAGAGAGAGAGAGAGAGAGAGAGAGAGAGAGTAGGGAGGAAAGAGACAGATACAGAGACAGAGAGAGAACTCACATACAAGAATGCACATTCTAGAGAGGAGGGACAGCCAGTGGACAAAATGCTTGGTCTCTGGACATGGAGTGTCTTGTAGGAGGAAAAACAAGCAGATCAGTGTCACTGGATCAGAGAGTACTTGGTAGTAAGGTATGAGAATACTGGAAAGCTAGAGAGGGGTAATTATCAGAAGCTTTAATGCCAACCAGAGGGTTTGATATTTGATCCTGAATGTAACTGGGAGTCACAGGACTTAGGGAATGACATGGTCAGAGCTGCACTTTAGGAAGATCATTCGGACAGCTGAGTGGAGGTTGGGCTGGGAAGGAGGAGACCTCGGCCAGCAGCTGTTACCATAATCCAGGCATGAACTGATGAGGGTCTGAGCCAGGCTGATGGAAGTTAGAGGCTTGGAGATGTATTTGAGGGATGTTATGAAGGTCAAATGAACAGAAATTGGCAACAGGGATTGAGAAACAGTGAGGAGTCAAGGATAGCACTAGATTTCAAGCCCTCAATCATGAGAAGGAGGAGGAAGAAGAGGAGGAGGAGAGAGTCCTTGAATCTTCAATGTGGTTTAGTGGAGAGTGGGTCGGCCCTGGAGTCAGGGAGACATGGGTTCAAGCCCTGCCTTTGACACATATTGATTGAGTGACCCTGGACAGCTCCCATCATCTCTCAGTGCCCAGTTGTCAAAGTGCAAGTGCAGGGGGAGAAGGCACTAAACCATACATGAGCATCCCCATGGGCCACAGATTGACTTAGAAAACTACATATTATCATTATGTATGTTCTGTTGTATTTTTTTGTTAAGTATTTCCCGATTATATCTTAGTCTTATTAGGTCAGCACTCAATAGTGTGGTATGTTTGACATCTTGACCCCAGGGTTATTTTTTCAGACTGTAAGGAGCAGGGACCAGTAGGCATTGGCAGAGGAACTTTTATTTACTGGGTGTTCCCAATTAAAAAATTAACTTATCTCTACATGTAACCAGGAAAAAATAGAAAATATTTTTTAAAAATTAAAAGGTAAAAATGAAATTATAGGTCCAGAATCTAGTTTTATAGAAAAATATTTTTATTAAGGGGATTTGTTCTATGAAGTTTGGATTCAGTCAAAGGATCCCACTTGAGGACCTAGAGGGCTACATGTGGTTTCAAGTTCGAAGATTCCCCACCCTTTGTCTAGATCCTCCTCCCTAAAAATACATATGTACATATATACATACACACAATATATATACACATATACATACACAATATACGTTAACATACATACATACACAGCTCTTTTCCAAAGTATCACCTATTTACTACATTAGATTAGTTTTCCACCCCATTTAAGATAATTTCACTTCTTCTACAAGATAGACTGATGTAGTTGATCGAGGCCCAGCCTGAGAATCAGGGAGACCTGGCTTCAAGTTTAATATCTCACATATGTTGGCTGGGAGACTTTGGGTAAGTCACTTAACCCCTTTGTAGCCCCAGCTAGCTCTCTAAGGCTATAGTTATTACGGTTGGGGAGGAGTTCTCTGTAGTGATGAGTTCACAGGACTAGACTGGAAATTTTTTTTTTACAAAAGGATATTTACTCAACTTCTAACCATCGTTCCTTCCTAAAATAATATGCAAAGTACTTCAGGTTAATGGGGGTGGCACGCCTGAGTAAACCTGCAACAATGGTATAAGCTTCTTTGGGAACAGAATAATCAGGGGATACTAATGTCCCAATCAGGGTGATTCTACCATTGTAGAAATAAGGATGATATTCTTCCTAGAGTTGGAGCAGCAGTAAATAATTGAGAGCTCTGGAGAGTGACCAGAGCCTACCCATTTATGGTCATTTGGATCTTCCTGTAGATAAGGGGAATTTCATACAGGGCTGTAAGGTATCAAGACCACATCTAGCAGCATCATAGATCTGGGGCTGGAAGGAACTTCATATCATTGAGTTCAGCCTCTTCCGTTTACAGTTGGGGAAATGAGCTTTAGAGAGGGGAATATCTTGCCTAATGTCAACAGGTAAAGAACAAGAGTCAGTATTTGGATCCAACTCATCTGACTTCTTTCTTGCCTTATCCAGTCAAGGCATCCAATAGAATAGGGCATTTATCCAACAGAAGGAAGAGAATTTATACAGTGCTTGTTGATTGACTAACTGGCCTTCTTTGATGGATTTTGTATCCAGGTGCTTAGCATAGAATGAAGGTTTAGTACATGGTGGATAGTAAAGGTGGGGAATGGGAGGGATCATCCTTAGCTTCATACAATTACCAAAATACAGTAAAAGGCTTGGTCAGATGAGTCCTGACCTAGTGGTATGGTTTCTGGTCTGTTTCCATACAACTTTGGCATGTGATCTTCGACAGGACATTTAGCCTCTGTGTCCCTGAGTTCCATGTCCTCCCCCTTCCCCCCAGCTTTTTTGGTGGGGGAAGAGAATCTGAATGGGTGACCTTATTGGTCTAGGAACTTTCCCTTCACTGATAGAGATTAATTTATAGTCTTATAGAATTGCCTGGGGCTACAGGGAGATTTAATAACTTGCCCATGGTCATTCCACCAGTATGTGTCAGAAGCGGGATGTGAACCTGGGGCGGTCCTCAGTCCACTAGGCCATACCGCCTACCCAATCTATAAAATGGGGAAAGTACTGAGTGTCAGATCTGGAGTCAGATGACCTGTGTTCGAATGCCAGGCTTTTTGCTCTATGATCTAGGACTAGATCATCTCAAAGACAGCGTCCAGCTCCAAACAGGTTTTTCTATATCTACCTTACTTATCCCAAAGTCATCCAGACTTATTAACCATGACTGTGGACCAATCATTCCCCTCTCTGAACTTTGGCTTCTGTGCTTTTAACGCAGAGGTAGGAATTCTCTCCCCACCTGCCTCACTCACTCACAGGGTTGTCATGATGAGCGTGTTTTGTAATCCTTAAAGTGCTACATAGGAAGATGAGCCATGTGTTTGATTGTGGGATGTGATTTAGACAATTATGCTACCTGCATTTGGACAATGTAATTATATTTTCATTGTTTTCTTACCTGTTGTGTTTTTATGGTAAGAGGCTCTTCTAGCCTTGGGAAACTGAAAGATGGGATTGGGGAAAATAATGTCTCAACTGCCATACCTAGCTCTGGGCTGGAACTTACTCCATCAGTCAGCTAGCTTTTATCAAGCACCTACTATGTGCCACTTGATATTGACTTTGATATTGGCCCTCTGGTCACTTGCGGCAAATCATTTTACTTTGTCATGCCTCAGTTTCTGTGTTTCTAAAATCAGGATCTTACTTATTATGTTCTCTATCTCATAGAATTTTTACATGAGATCAGTCAGTGAGCATTTTAGAGCAGTTACCGAGTGCCAAGCACTAAGTTGCAATGTGTTGGGGATACCAGGACAAAAGCTGAAGAGCCCACGCAGGGTTTACAAACTAGTTGAAGGAAATAAAGCTTATTTACAAAATCGAGACAAGAGTCCTGAATGTGGAGAAAACACTTGGTGCTCGTAGGATCATAGATTTGGAGTTGGAAGGGTCCTCAGAGGCCATTGAGATGGAACTCTGTTTTACAGATGGGAAATTGAGGCACAGGGAAGATAAGGAACTTGTCCAGGAACACATAGTAAGTGTCTGAGGCAGGATTTGAATTTATGTCTTCCCCGGGACAGCTGCAAGTATTTATACAGAGTAAATGTGAAGAGAATAAATTATATGTATACATATATAGTATAAATTTAAATATAAAAATAAATTCAATATCCCTATATGGTAGAAATTTAAATATAAATTTATATAGAGACTGTGAATTTGAATATAAAAATAATTATATTTATATAGAGAGAGCTATGGAAGGAAGTGGAAGAAAAGAGATATGGAGGGAAAGGCAGAGGAAGAGAGATGGGGGAGATGGAGGGAGGAGGGGGAAAGAGAAATGAAGGGAGGACGAGGTGGGGAGAGAGAGACAGAGACACAGAGAGAGACAGAGACAGAGAGAGACAGAGACAGAGAGACAGACAGAGATAAAGACAGGGAGAGAGATACAGAGAGACATAGACAGAGAGACATAGAGAGACAGAGAGAGAGACAGAGAGAGTGACAGAGAGAGAGATACCCTTTCATCTTTAATGATCTGGTATCTAAATAGACTTGGGCACACAGGCCTGAAAGCCTGATTCATTCTCACCCAAAACTTTGCATTTCTTCCAGGGATCTACACAAAGTAGTTGTTACTTAAGGGTTTGGTGAATGAGGAGATGAATGAATGAACTTAGGGGACTCTTATTACTACTGTTGATGCTATTGACTGAGCTCAAACATAAGCCTTAAATAGTCTTTCCTTTGTTCCCTCCTCCATCCCAACCTTCCTTCTTTGGGCTGAAAACAAGGTGATTGTCCTCCTGGGCAGCTCCTGGTGATTATAAACCAGTAGTGATATAAAGTGGTGGAAAATAGACAGCAGCCTCTTGAAACTGTGGCATGTGGACTTGAGGGAATTGGTGTCATGGACACATCAAAAACTGCATCAGGACGTGAAGTGGACAGACACTGGTTGGTTGGTATTTGCACTTTTAAAAATTCTTGGCACATCCTTCTTGTCCATGTATTTGGGATCCTTGGACAAATGGGCTTGACCTACTAACAGACCAACTGGTTTTCTTTTCCACACCATTCCCTTTATATCTAATTTTAGTTTGCTTAGGCTCATAAAGGAATCACCATCACAATCTTTGCTGAGATCCTCCCATTTATCATCTTGGGAAATTGATTTCCCCAAATTGTTGGTTCAGTGGCCATAGACAAATCATTAGTTCTGAGCTTCGGTTTTCTCATCTGTAAGGTGGGAGAATCAGTGTGGGATGGTGGATAGAAAGTCAGGAAGTCATGAAGACCCAGGCTTAAGACCTGCCCCTGATATATTTTGGCCATGTGACCCTGGACATGTCACTTACCTTCCTGGTGTACCAGAAAACTCTCTAACCTCTTTGTTTCTGAATTGGTAAAGGGAGTTTCCTCAATGTGAGGAAATGATGTCAGTGAGATCACAGGTTTGATCTAAAAGACAAAAAGGATCCAAAATCTCTCCCTTCTTTCCCTTTTCTTTTCCTATCTCACTTAAATCCAATTCACTTTCAAGTCAAGAATCACCCTTCTAATGTCATTGGTCCCTTCAAAATCGAAGGATGAACAACAATTCTCCTGAGAGACAATGTAGGCTGGTAGTAGTGAGCTTATGATCGTCACTTCAGCTCACCAAGCCTCAGTTTCCTCATCTGTAAAATGGAATTGAATTTCATGGCATCTGAGGTCCCTTCCTACTGTTTCCCCTGTCTCTGTGAGAATGTGCTTTTTTTAGCTCCACTTCTCTAATGCATTAAGCAAAGGCAAAGCTTCCAGAGCTTTGGTACCTTCTGCCTCTGGTGATGGAACAGTGGGACTGGGTTTCCAGCCCAGGCCTTTGGACTTCCAAGTCCAGTGGTTTTGTCACACTGAACATCGAGAAGGGACAGTGAGTCACTGTAACAATGCACCAAGCCTTTCTGAAGTACCTACTATGTGCCAGCCACCATGCCAACCTCTGGAGATGCAAAAAGATGGGAGAAAACCCAATCCCCACTCTTAGTGTGGCTGAGAGTGGGCAGAGTACTGGGTTTGGACTCTGAAGGTATCCATCTTGCCCCAGATGTGTGACCCCATACAAGTCACTGAATCTGGCTAAGCCTCAGATTTTGTTTTTATCTCTAAAATGGAGAGAATAAGATCTTTCACTCTTAGCTTGTGAGAAAAAGCTTTTGACAGATCTTAAAGCATTAGAGAAATGTGTTAACTGTTATTAGTCACTAGCCCATCTCAGAATCCCTGAGAGATGGCTTTAACATTTTCTGTGCCATAGACCTTTTGGGCAGTCAGACTGCTGAAGCCCATGGACTATGTTTTCAAGTGCATAAAATAAAATAAGTAGCATCACAAAGGAAACTGATATCAAAGTACAGTCATCAGAGGCAGTTAGGTGATGCAATGAATGGAGCACTGGCCCTGGAGTCAGGAAGACCTGAATTCAAATCTGGCCTCAGACATTTACTAGCTGTGTAACCTTGGGCAAGTCACTTAACTCCAAATGCCTCCCCCACCCCCAAGAAAGAAATAAAATTATTAAGATTTTTTAAAAAGAAAAGATCTGGGTGGCTAGGTGGTGCAGTGAGTAAAGCGTTGGCCCTGGAGTCAGAAGGACTTGAGTTCGGTTCCAGCCTCAGATACTTGACACACACACAAACAAAAACCTAGCCGTGTGACCTTGGGCAAGTTACTTAACCCCAATTGCCCTCCAAAAAGCAAAAAAGAAAAAAAAGAAAAAAAGAAAAGAAAAGAAAAGAAAAGATCAAGGACCCCAGGTTAAGAGCCCCTTTCTAGGGGGAGAAGTAAAGCAGATCAGATCTTGGCTCAAATCTGGTGTGTGGGGGAAGCAGAGATACAGCTGGGTTTTCCCTAGCCTTTTGAGATCTTTGCTTACTTGCTTTCCTTCCCATTTTTGAATTGCTCTCTGATATATCTCTTCTTCTATATCTGGTGATGAAAATCACTCTCAGCTTGACCTTTAGATTTTCTTTCAAGGGAAAGATAATTATTCATCCATATATTTCAACAGATGTATATAAATTGCAGGCAATCTTGCTGAATCATTTGGGTTCTATGGGAAAAAAATGTTTGAAACTTGGTGTCATTTTTTAAAAAAGCATAAACAAGAACACTAAATAAGAAGACCCAGTGTACTATTGCAGGTGATTTTGACAAGGACCAGATTTTTAGCTGAAAGGTCCTTAGAGGTTAGTTAGTCCAAATCTATGGTTTTACAGATGGGGAAACTGAGGTCCTGGGAGGGGAATGTGACTTGGGCTTGAAGATTTAGAACTGGAAGGGACTTCTAAGGCCATCTGGCCCAATCCCCTTATTTTCCAGAAGGTACTGAGACCCAGAATAATATAGCAGAAGACTGGATTTGAAATCAAGAGAACCCAGATTCAAATCCCTACTGTGTTACTTACTCTGTATAACTTTTTTTTTTTAAAGCAATTGGGGTTAAGTAACTTGCTCAAGGTTACACGGCTAGTCATTATTTATGTGTGGATGCTCATTTTCTGAGGCCGGATTTGATCTCGGGTCATCCCAACTCCGAGGCCGACGCTCTTACTCACTGCGCCACCTAGCCGCCCCTTTAGGGCAATTGGGGTTAAGTAACTTGCCCAAGGTTACACGGCTAGGTTTTTTGTTTGTGTGGATTAAGTGTCGGAGGCCGGCTCCGAACTCAGGTCCTTCTGACTCCAGGGCCGGTGCTCTACTCACTGCGCCACCTAGCCGCCCCTCTGTGTGACTTTTTAAAAAACGTTTTTTTAGTTTTGTTTAAATTTTGTCTAGTTTTCTTGTGTTGGATATTTGGATATGGATTGTAGGTCAATTCAACGGAAGAAGACCTTGTCAATACCCTTTAGGGTATGTGTACAACTAGATCACTAATGAGATCTCTTCCAACTCTGAAATTCACTAGATTGGAAGCTCCTTGAAGGCAGGCTCTGTCTTTTGCCTCTTTTTATGTCTCCAGAGGGTGGAAGTTGCCAGGTTTAGATTTAAGGAAATAAAAAACTTGCTAATTATTAGCACTGTCCAGAGATGGAATTGGGGAAGCGGAAGCCTCTTGATTGCTTGGTGGGGATCTAATTGAGGGGATTCTTTTTCAGATATGAGTTGAACTATGTGATGTCTGAGGTCCCTTCCAACCTTGTGATTCTGAAACTTACCATAGTTAAGATGTGAGTAACTATTAAATAAATACATAAAATTCATCCAAAATGTTTTTATTGTTTCCCTCCAAGGTTCTCCAAGACAGCCACTCTACCACTAGGTTGTAGGAACATATGATTTTGAACTGAAAGAGATCCTAAAGACCATCTCTAAGGTTCCTTTCCTTTTAGTTTATAGCACAGCACAGTATTTGGAGCTTAGACGTCCTGGATTCAGATCCTGGTTCTGTCACCCACCATTGTGTGGCCATGAACCATTCCCTTGACCTCCTTGGGGCTCAGTTTCTTCTGTAAAATAAGACTATTGCACTGGTTCCTTATAGTTTTAGATGCATGATGCTAGAAATCATTTGACTTCTCTGTGCCTCAGTTTCCTTATCTGTAAAATGAGTTAGGCTAGATTGCTTCTAAGTGCTAAACTTTGATCTGAACCATTTGGCCTCTGCCTCTGTTTCCTTGTTCATAAAATGAAGAGGGTTGGACTCTATGGTACCTTCTGGCTCTCAATATGTGAACCTTCTCAACTTATAGATGGAAAACATTCCGAGAGAATAGAAATGGCTTGTTCAATCTTGTACAACTAATGATGATTCCAAATGAATTCCTTCAACTCCAAATTTAGTGTTATCTCCACTAAATGTGAGGGAGACATTGCAGGAAAGTGTGTGTGTGTGTGTGTGTGTGTGTGTGTGTGTGTGTGTGTGTGTGTGTGTGTGTGTGAGAGAGGGGGGAGGGGGAGGGAGAGAGGAAGGGAGGGAGAGAGAGACAGAGAGAGAGAAAGAGAAAGGGAGAGGAGAGGGAGAGGGAGAGAACGAACACAGAGCACAAAAGGCCCTGGGTTGTCATGGGGATGTTGAGGGAAACCTGGAGAAGAAGAGGAAGAATGGGTAGCCTTGCCAAGCTTCCTATCTTTTGCCCAGAGCCAGTCCTGGGGTTGGATCAGGTCTCTGGTCTAGTGTTGACTTCTGTGAAATGAAAGTGAAGATCTCATAAAACCTAGTATGATCTTGGATTTGGTATGTGGGTTTGTTTTTTTATTCTTGACTTTTTTGGCTGAATGTCACAGGGATTTGGGGAGTAGACAAGCTTTTCAGTGTCTTTTTTTTTCCTATGAAAAGAGATATTTTTTTTCTCTAAGAACTGACATTTGGATGTTAGCCTGTTTAGCATAGTGTATACTCTCTTATCTTTAGAGAACAGACTCCAGGAACACATATTTGAACCCTTTTTAGTAAATTCTAGGTGAAGATTTGTTTTCATAGTAAACACTAGGGCAATAATCTGAAAAGCTCCAACTTTGAGAAATGTAATTGGACGAAAAGAAAATACAGATTTCTTGTCAATGTCTGTCTGGTCAATATCACCTGATATGCAGATTTCACCTGTACTATAATGTAATCAGAGGGACTGAATTCGAATCTTCACTATGACTTACTATTGGTCACTAAATTTTAGAGACCTTCTAGTCTATACCCCTCCTTACACAAGCAGGGAAAGCTGAGGCCAGGCAGGTTAAGTTACTTGCCCAAAGTCATAAGGTAACCTTGATGAGGCATAGAATTTAAGTCTATCTCCTTGGACCATTGCTTTTTCCAGGTTGTTTTTTTTTCAACTTTGGTTGTAAGATAGTACCTCAGGCTTGTGTTAATTTGCATTTCTACAATTATTAATGAGGTTGAACATTTTTTTCAAGGCATCATTAACAATTTGCGAATTTGTATTTTTTCTTTGAGTTTTCCTTTGACCTTTTCACCATTGTGGTCCTCTGCTCTTTCTACATGATGTGACTTTAGATATTGTACTGTCTGCATACAAAGATGATGTTATTGATCCATCTGGACATATCTGTCACTCACATTGAGGTATTTCTCCATCACTTATGATAGATTCATGCTCTGACTTCTTACTGGTTTATCACAGCAGTTAGAGGTCTTAGATTTAGAGCTGGAAGGAACTTTGGAAATCTAATGTGACTCCTTCATTTTACAGAAGAGGAAACTAAGCCCCAGGGTGGGGTTGGGGGTGGGGAGGGGAAAAATGACTTGCTTGTAGTTAAGTAGGAGGTGTCAAAGTTGGGATCTGAACCATAACTCCAGCAGTCTTCCCACTATCTCATGCTGCCTTTGACCTTAGAACAGTGGGGGATCAAAGCTATGAGACTTCTCCCCTTGACCCCCCCAAACCCAAATAACAAATCTGCCCCCCCAAGCCAAAATAACAGAGCCAAGGCTAGCCAAGAGCCTAGCCTCTTGGTTTTGAATTCTTTGTTCTTTCCTTCCTCTCAGTAAGTGTCCTTGATAAAATTTGTTGAGTTGAGACTGTTATTAGCACTTAAATTACATGAAATCCCATTTTACAGATGTGAAAAGAGAGATTCTCCAAGAAAAGGAAGATAAGTGGTGGTGCAGTGGATAGAGCGCCAGACCTGAAGTCAGGAAGTCTCATTTTCATGAGTTCAAATCCAGCCTCAGATACTTATTAGCTGTGTGACCCTGGGCAAGTCACTTCACCCTGGTTGCCGTAGTTTCCTCATTTGTAAATAAAATGGAAACCACTCCAGTATCTCTGCCAAGAAAGTCCCAAATGGGGTCACAGAGTCGGACATGACTGAACAACAGCAACCACAACCATCCAAGAAATAGAGGTTTAAACTAGTAGTAGAAATCTTCCTTTATGATAGAAAGGGGGGGGGTTGGATTTGAGATTTCAATGATTTTGTCACTTGAAGGTGAGGAAACTCCTTCTACCAACCATTACCTTCTCTAAAACTGAAGAGAAGAAAGGAAACAGAGAAGTAAACATTTATTAAGTACCTACTGTATGCCAAGCATTGTGCCAAGGCTCTCATTTGATCTTCTAAACAACCCCAGGAGGTGCTTTAACTCAAGTGTACTTTAACTTGCCCCTCCCCCCCCCAGGAAAAGTTATGGCTTAATCTGAAACACCTGGAAACAGGAAGAGTGCAGCATGTGAAGCAGAAACATTGAGAGATGCCCCTTACTCAGATGATGCCAGACTCCAGTCTCCTTCCTGCTTTGGGTACAGGAACATCTAGATCACCTGTTGCTTGGTGATATAGACTAGGACAAGGACTTTCATGGGGAGAGGGAAAAGTCCTCATCAGGCTTCTCTCCTTGGTCTTTTGACCCAGTCACAGGCAAGGAGAAGAACCAATTTGCAAGGTTGCATTCAAGAGGGTCCATGCATAAATAGTACAAAAACAAAACAGAAAATGTGGGGCAGCAAGAAGAAGGGGTTTGTCTCCAGAGAAGCAAGCCTGTCTTAAGAAAGGTTAATCGCCACTCCTATCCCAAACTAGAGAGATTCTTCCCTCCCCCAGGCTATTAGAGTCATGCAACAACAGCCCCATGTTCTTAAATAATATCTCAGAGACATACAAATCCTTTCCGCTCTTGTGTCTGTGAAAGTTTAGTGCTAGTCCTAGAATGTAGGCACATGGAAGGATGCCTTTGTTTTTTGAAAAAAGGCAGCGATTTTTGGAGCGGAATACTTTCTCTTGAGTGAGGCTCAGAAGATGTGGAGAGACGATTATGTTGAACTTATTACTTGATGAAAATCAATTATGCACCACTTGAATTATCCAGGTTCCTGAATTAATGAGATTTTATTATATTGAAGGAATGAGCCTTCCAGTCTTCAGGCTCATGGAAGATTCAACTCTCTGTTGAAACAGTAAAAGGAAGGGAAGGGATTGGAAGGAAGAGGAGGCTGGTGTTTAAATGGGGGCATATTTCATTTTCATTTATTCCAGCACCTAACTAATACCTGGTGAACAGTAGGTGCTTGATAAATGCTTGTTGCTAGATTGAGTCGTTCCTCTCCCATGCTTCCCTGCCACTTTATTCTTTAGTATAGAACCTGCAGTGATCCGGTCTCTTTTGGACAGTTCTCAGCATTGGGACTAATGTTTCCCTTGGATCTAAAGAGGTTTCGATTTGGAGTGAAAGGACCCTGGTTCAAATCCCACTTCCATCATTTACTACCCATGTAACCTTAGGGAGTTACTTTGCCCATCTGGGAATTGAAAAAAGGAGGCTGTCTGAGCTCTTCCCCAGCTCTAAATCTCTATTCTTTTCCTGAAGTAAGCATCAGAGAGACTCCTCAAGCTGTCCCATCTATAATATTGGTTACAGATATTTTATTCCTTTCATCTCCCTTTCTCTTGAGACCTTTGATTTTTAAAAGCAAACCATGAACAATGCATTCTTTTAAAAAAATGTTTCCTTAATACCCTTTTGAAAAAGTATTGCTGTGACTTCCCAATGACTCACCCCTTTCTTCCCTTCCCCTCCTTCCCAAATGGAATCCTCCTTTGTAACACAGAAGTACAGTTACGCAAATGAAGTCATCACATTTGCCATGTCTGGAATGTATGTCTCATTCTGTGTCTATAGTCTACCCCCATCCTCATTGTTGAGAGGGGGAAGTCAGTTTTTAAAAATTGGTATTTTATAATTGCTGCAGGGAGCTTTTGGTGAGGAACTCTCTTCTGTTACTATAGATCTGTACTCTCCTTGAAGCTCGGACCCATGGCTTGGGACTCTGAGATAGTCAGTGACTTACCCAGAGGCACACAGCTGGTCTCACAGTATCAGGGGCAGGACTTGAACTCATCTTTTTTACTCTAAGGCTGGTTTTCTACCCACTATGCAACACTGCCTTTGAACAATAAAGACTTTTTTTTTTTTATATTTTGGGGCTTATGACCCAGATTTTTTTTTTTAATTAAACAAATGCTTTATTAACTTCTGGTTTACATCATTCATTTCCACCAGATTATGAGTTACATTTTTCCCCCATTTTTTCCCTACCCACCACCCCAGAATAGCAGTCCCACTAGATATCCCCTCATCCAATCTGCTCTCTCCCATATCTTTTCCCATACCTTCTTCGACTTTGCCATTAGGGCAAGGTGAATCTCTGAGCCCCACTGCCTGGACATCTTATGAAACATTTAATTTTAAAACTTCAATTTTCAGACCCATTCCCTTTCTCCCTTGTCACCCACTCCCTCTGAGAAGATAAGCAATTCAGTATGTGTTGTACATGTATATCTATGCAAAACATTACCATAGTAGATATATTGTAAAAGACTGCTTATATTTCCCTCCCACCTGTCTCACCTCCCACCTGGTCCATTCCCTACTTTGATCCTGTCCCTCTTTGATAGTGGGTACTTCTAACCTCCTCTCTCCCCAGAATGCCCTCCCCTCCATCATCCCCCCTCTCATCCCCCTTTCCCCTACTCAGGAGAGTGAGTGAGGGTAAGATATTCCATTTAGTATGTATGTGATTCTCTCCTTGAGCCAACTTCAATGAGAATATGCTTTGCCTTTTTGCCTTCCTGTTCTTCCCCTCCCCTGCAACTACTTCCCCTTGCCTCTTCTACATGAGATAGTTTGCCCTACCCTGTCTCTCTCCATCTCCTCTTGCCACTTTCCTCTCTCACCTCTTGACTTCACCCCTTAAGAATCATCCCTTCCTTGGGGCGGCTAGGTGGCGCAGTGAGCAGAGAGCCAGCCCTGGAGCCAGAAGGACCCGAGCTCGGATCCGGCCCCAGACACCCAACACACAAACAAAAACCCAGCCATGTGAACCTGGGCAAGTCACCCAACCCCAATTGCCCTCCAAAAAAATAATAATCATCCCTTCCCATCAAATTCAACCTGTGCCCTCTATCCATGTATACCTGTGAACATATGCCATGTACCCTTCTTCAATTATTTTCATAATGAGAAAGGTTTCATCAAACACAGTTATTGTTTTTCCATATAGGACTGTAAATAGTCCAACTTTGATAAGTTCCTTTTGATTTCTTTTCCTTGATTACCTTCTCAAGCATCTCTTGCTTCTTGTGTCTGAATGTCAATTTTTCTATTCAACTCTGGTTTTTTCATCAAGAATGCTTGAAAGTCCTCTATTCCACTGAATGACCATATTTTCCCCTGAAACAAAATACTCAGTTTTGCTGGGTAGGTGACCCTTGGGTTCATTCCCAGCTCTTTTGCCCTCTGGAATATCATATTCCATGCCCTTCTATCCCTCAGTGTAGAAGCTGCCAGGTCCTGTGCTATTCTGATTGTGTTTCCACAATATTGAAATTGTTTCTTCCTGGCTGCTTGTAGTATTTTCTCCTTGATCTGGGGATTCTGGAACCTGGCTATAATATTCCTGGGAGTTTTCTTTTGGGATCTTTTTCAGGAGGTGATCTGTGGATTCTTTCAACCTCTATTTTGCCCTCTGGGTCTAAAACATCAGGGTAATTTTCCTTGAGAATTTCTTTAAGGATGATTTCTAGGTTCTTTCTTTGATCATGGCTTTCAGGTAGTCCAACAATTTTTAAATTATCTCTCCTGGATCTATTTTCCAGGTCAGTGGTTTTTCCCATGAGATATTTCACATTGCCTTCTATTCTTTCATTTGTTTGGATCTGTTTAATAGTATCTTGATTTCTCATAAAGTCACTAGCTTCCATTTGCTCCAGTCTAACTCTGAAGGAATGAATCTCCTCAGTGAGCTTTTGAGATTCTTTTTCCATCTGGCAAATTCGACCTTTTAAGGCATTCTTCTCCTCATTGCCTTTCTGAGCCTCTTTTGCCATTTGAGTTAGTCTATTTTTTAAGGTGTTATTTTCCTCAGTCAGGCTGTTGACTGTCATTTCATACTTTTCTTGCATCTTTTTCATTTCTCTTCCCAAATTTTCCCCCACTTCTCTTATCTGCTTCTTAAGGTCCTCTATGGCCTGTAGCCAGCTTGTATTTTCATTTGGGGCTTTTGGTGCAGGAGTTCTGACCTCACAGTCCTCCTCCATGCTTTGAGCCTCTTTGCCCCTAAAATAGGAGTCCAATGTTGAACTTTTCTGTTTATTTTGTTTCATTTGCCTAGGCATGTTGCCACTTAATTACTTGATATTTGGGCTTGTTGCCACAGTAGGACTCTGCCACCAGACAGGGGAGCTTCCGCCCAAACGTGGGGTCTTCACAACTTCCGCCAGTTGGGTGGCCTCTGTAAAGCCTCCACCCACTCTGGCAAGTTGGATACCCACCCCAAACTTCCCCCCCAGACCACAATCCAGATCCAGGCAGTTTAAAGCAAAAGCGATTAACCCCCAGACTGATTGCTGGATCTTCCTACAGTTTGCAGACCAGGAGCTAGAGCCACTACTGACGCTGCAAAATGGCTTCTGTGCAGCTGTTTCTTCAGCAGCTTTTTGCCCCCAGGGGAGGAAGCCACGTGTTCCCCAAATACTGGTCCCAAAGTCCATAGGGCACTAACCTCTCACTTTGTCCTAGGCATATCTGTGCTGATAATTCTGGAATCGCCACAATTGCTGGTGTTCTGGGGTTCCACCAGCAGGCTGAAGGCCTGGCCGCCCTGGGGCTAAAACCGCGGACCTGGGCTCGGCTCTGCAGGCTGCGCTGTGGGTTCCCAGCGCACTGTGCTGCCTGCTCTCAGAGCACTGCGCTGGCCGCTCCCTGCAGGGCTGCTGGGCCGTCCTCAGCAGGAGGTTAGCTTCTCTGTGCTGTTCTGTGGGTGCTGTGGCTCCAGAAGTTGTTTGGAGCTCCTTTTCACATTGTTTGAAATTTGTGTGGGGCAGAGCACATTGGAAATGCTGTTTCTATGCCGCCATCTTGGCTCTGCCCCCAACAATAAAGACTTTTAAAAAAATACTCAGCATTTTCTCAAAGCTGTTTTTAGCCTTTTGTTTTTATATACATTCTATCTTTTGTGTCTTACAATGGCCCAGGAGGATTGCCACTCCAGATATTATCATATGAATTTTATAGATGAGGGAAGTAAGGCCCTGGGAAGTTGAATGCCCTCAATTACAGTGCTAAGAAGTGACAGAGGTGAGATTCAAACTAAAGTCTTCCTGACTCCAAGTCTATACTTTATCCCTACAGTGTGCTAGCTTTCTCCAGTCCTTTCTTGTAGAATGAAGGTCATCAATAAATCTTTTTTTTTTTTTTAAATCACATTCATTTCAGAATATACACCTTCTCCTTTTGTCCATGGGGCCTTTCCTTAGGACAGAGATAACAGCTCCAAAACACATTCCAGCAAAACCAATTGGCACATTGACTGACCCAATGTTATGTATAACATTACAGCCTCATAGCACTCTGCCTTACAAAAAAAAAAAAAGAGGACATCCCTGCACCCAATTCAATCCTGATGTAATTTCTTTGAGGGTAATATATAATCTGGCGAAGGTTTCTGGGACTTCGGTAACTTCCCTTACCCATTCTTTTATATCATAGAATCAGATATCCAGAGTTGGTGGTGAGTTTAGTGGCCAATCTAGTCCAATATTCTCATTTTACAAAAGAGTAAACTGAGGCCTAGAGAGAAGTGACATCACAGGATATAGGCTTATAGATTTGTGGTCGATGTTCAGTCATTTCTGCTGTGTCCAATTCTTTGTGACTCCTTTTGGGGTTTTCTTGGCAGAGATGCTAGAGGTGTTTGCCATTTCCTTTTCCATCTCATTTTACAGATGAGGAAACTGAGGCAGAGTTAAGTGATTTATTCAGGGTCACACAGCTTGAAGTATATGAAGCTGGATTTGAACTCAGGTCTTCTGACTCTAGGCCTGGTACTCTATCCAGTGCACCTCTAAGCTGCCTCAGATTTAGATCTAGAAGGACTGGACTTAATGGTCCTTCTAGATTAGAAGGGATTTTAGAGGCTATTAAGTCTAAACCCTAATTTTACAGATGAGGAAAATGAGGTACTGGAAAGTTAAGTGACTTGACCAGGATCACACAGGTAGTAAACGTCATAGGATCAGAACTAGAAATGGAAGAGCTGTTATACTTCATCTATCACAACTCCCTCATTTTTTACAGGTGAGGAAACTGAGGCTTAACATGGTGAAGTGACCCAAATTAGATTACCTAGGTAGTAAACAAGAGAGCTGGGACTTGAATCCAGATCCAAATCAGCCATTCTTTTCATAGTGCCAGGACTGTCCCAGGAAGTGTGAAATCTCCAGCTCTCAACAAAGCCTCCCTCTGCTTCCTCATCCCTGGGTGGAGATAACCTTGAGCTCCTGAAGGTGCTGCCAGGGGAATGCAAGCGCTGGCAAGCTCTGCCAAGCTGGAGTGCTTTTTACAAATTGATCTCTCTTGCTTTTACATCACATTCATTTCTGAATCGCCTCCCCCCTCCATCCCCAGCCATCTTTTAACAAGGATTGAAAACAAAAGAGAGAAAAGCATTCTGGCAAAACCAACCAACTCATTGATTACACCTCATAGCAGAAGCCGTATGGAAAGTTTTGAACACAGGCTCAGCCGTGGCCCGAGCCTTGGGCCTGCCTGTGGGCTCATTACTACCTTGGCCACTGGGATTTGTGGTTAGAGGGACAAGGTTCAATCTCTTCCTCCCTGAGCAATTTAATCTCTCTGGGCCTCAGCTCCTCATTTGAAATAATAACAATAATAATAGCTAACATTTATTTAATGCTTACAATGTGCCAGGCACTGTGCTACACACGTTACAGCTTTTATTTCATTTCATCCTCACAACAACCCCAGGAGGTAGGGGCTATTATCATCTCCTTTTTACTTATGGCAGAACTGGGGCAAACAGAGGTTAAGTGACTTGCCCAAGGTCACACAGATTTGAGCTTTTTGTCTTCCTGACTCTCAGTCCAGTGCTTTATCTACTGCCCCACACAGCTGCTGGAAGAGAGTTGGATTAGATGACCTTTTGGCTCTAAATCTTTGATTCCACAGTCTCCCTCTGGGTCTTAGTTCCATCCTTTGTAAAATGAAAAAAAAAATGACCTCTCTGCTCCCTTTTATTTTTTGCTTTTTTTTTTTTTTTTTGGAAGGGGAATGCAGGGCAGTTGGAGTTAAGTGACTTGCCCAAGGTCACAGGCTAGTAAGTGTTAAGTGTCTGAGTATTTGAGTTCAGGTCCTCCTGACTCCAGGGTGGTGCTCTGTTCACTGCCCCACCTAGCCGCCCCACTCTGCTCCCTTTTAGAATGTGGCACTTAACCTGTGGTTTGTGGGATTCCAAGAGGTAGATGTGGAGAGGGAAAGCATTTCAGGTGTGGGGGACAGAATTACCAAAAGTGTAAAATCAGGAGATGGGATGTGATGCCTGGGGGAACATTGAGTATGTAAGTTTAGCTTGAGAAAAGAGCAAGTGAGGAGCAATGGCTAATTAGCCTGGAATATAGGCTAGAATTAGGCTGTGAAGGTCTTTAAACGCCAAACAAAGGACTTTGCATGTTTTCCAAAAGTCACTAGGGAGCCACAGAAGCTTCATTAGCATAGGAGTATCTCAACCAGACCTGTTCTTTAGGATGATGAATTTGGCAACAGTGAAGATGGTGGATTGCACTGTCCCTCTTGCAAGTGACATATTAATTTTCTGATGACAAATTCATGAAACCTTGAACTAGTGGTAGTGGTGGGGTATCTGTTTAAAATGGAATCTGGTCTGGAAAGGGCAGAGACATAGAAAAATGAATGATCTGAAAAATGTTAACTCCTTGTGACCTTTCCCGAATTCAGAATCCTCTGATTACAGCGCTAGACTGGAGTGCTCAAAGAAACTTCTTTTGAAAACTTCTTTGAAAACTATCCCATGCTTGGATTATCTGAGTTTCAGAGTCTCTGGATATTGACTCATCTTTCAATAATTTTCCAAGAGAGATCACTTAAACCAACTGGAGAGCAGAAAACCAAGATCTCATTTCAAAGACAGAGTTAATCATTGGCCTGAAGGGTCTCTTAGCCATCGATAGCATTGTTTAAAGTACTCCTTTTAGTTGAAGAAGGAAGGGAGATAGGGACTTATTTTAGTCCTTAAATTCTTCTTCTGGGGCTAGCAAGAGGAAAGGATTTTATTTAAAATTTTTTATTTAACCTGGATAAACATCAACATTTTCATAGTCAAAGAACAGAGAAGGAGCACTGCACATGAAACCATGAATTTCTATTACATGTATATATATATAGTTTACTACATTAGATTTATCAAAGGCAGCTGGATTGCATAGCAGATAGAGCCCCAGGCCTGGAGTCTGGAAGACCTGAGTTCAAATGTGACCTCAGACCCGTATGACTCTGGGCACATTATTTAAAGGGAAGGGGGAGGGAACAAACATTTATTAAGTGCCTATTACACGCCAGCTAGGTGGTGAATTGGTAGCCTCAGACACTTTCTAGCTGTGTGACCCTGGGCAAGTCACTTCAGCCTATTTGTCCCAGTTTCCTCATCTGTAAAATGAGCTGGAGAAGAAAATGGCAAACCAGTATCTCTGCCAAAAAATCCAAAAAACAAAAACCAAAAAACCAAAAAACCCAAATAGCGTTACAAAGGGTTGGACATGACTGAAATGTACCAGGCACTGTTATATATGGTACAAATATTTTCTCCCTCCAGAACCCTCCCAGGATCTTAGTTTCATCATTAGTAAGATGATGGTATCGGACTAAAAGGGTTTCTGAAATTCCTTCGAGCTCAAAATCTGTGCTCCTATAACCTTGATTAAGTTACCTAATCTGTATGGGTCTCAATTTCCTCATCTCTAAAATGAAGGGATTGGATAGGATGTCCTCCCAGCTCTCAGATCTATGATCCTATGGGATTCCTTCCATTAAAAAACTGGAATTCTCACTGAAAGAATCTATCTGTATCTCTCTTTTCTGAAGAATGTGAAGATGGAGCCCAGAGTCTTCAGAGACCAAAGCTGTCAAGGGTCCATTTGTCTGGCCGCTGAGCTTTAGACAGCTTGACCTTCAGCCAAGCTGTAATCTTCAACAGAGCCTCCTTCCCATCTCTTGGCTTTGTCTTGGGTGGTGTAGATTGTTGTTGCATGGTCAGTTGTATAATTTGTTTTTCTGTTGGTGGATATTTTCCCCCCTCAAAATGGTTGGTGACTCATTAGCTCTTTTTTGAAAAATAAATTTATTAATATATATTTTGTTTTATATTGCCTGGATTTCCCCCTGCCTCTTTCTTCCTTACCCCTCTTTCAGAGAGCCATCCCCATAACCCAGGATTTCATCATTAAATCTTTAGCTGTTCTTGCCTGTGTGATTCATAGGACAAAGTGGGTGTGGGAAAAGTAGAATTGAAAGCTACATACTGATCACAGCAGAGTTGGACAAATTCTAGGAATAAGCCATGGGGAAATACCTGAAGAATGGGGTCTTCATTCTGAATGATAGCACCATGGAGGTTTTATATTTGTCCTTTGCTCATCCTGGGGTTAAATAGCCCCTTTGATTCCCTCTGTGACTCGGGGCAGGTATTTGCTACTAACAAAATAACCTGGTGTTAGGAGTGCTTTCTCAGATCCTGAAAAGCTGGTTCTGGAAGTAGGTGATCAAAGGAAAGCTGGATTTCTTAGCTCTGTCCTGGAAGAGGGGAGAAAAAGTGAGGAGCCGTTCGAGGAATGTCTACAGTAAGTGATGACATCACGGTCTGGGGGTTGGAGGAACGAGACCTCACAAGGGTGAGCTCTCCCTCGTACTTTATGCTCCCAGGGCCAGACTAAGGCCTGGATGGGTTGTCTCTGTGGTTAGGCTGATCATAGGGGATCAGTAAATGAAGCTGCTTCATGACAGGCTAATCAGTCATAGGGTGACTAAAGTTCTTTTAAACACACAAAACTCTCCAACTGCTGGTCCCCTTGTCTTTCCTCTACTTTGCCCCTGAAGTTTTTACCAGTTTATGATGGGAAATGGTAAATTTTTATTTATTAAAAAATTCAATTTATTACTTAGTTAATTTTGACATTTATTTGAAAATTTTTAAATTTTAATTTAACCTAGATTTTTAAAGTTAAAATGTTTTTATTTTAATTAAATCTTAATTTAATTTTTTAATTCATCTCTGATTCTCAGGCAAGTCACAACCTCCCTGGGCCTTAGTTTCCCCATCTCTAAAATGAGGGGGTTGGAATATAGGGCCTCTGAAGTTCCTTCCCAACTCCACATCTATGATCTTTTTAGCAAACATGTACCTGGTACTTTAACATTTATAAAGCATTTTACAAACATTATTTTTCTACAGTCTCACACAGCCCTGTGACGTAGACAAACAAAGTGAACGGATCCCAAGTCATACACCTAGTAAGCATGGGGGCTCAGATTGGAACCATGATTTGTCTGAATTCCAAGTTCCATTCATTGGTATAGTATAACCTTCAGATCCACATGTTCTGTTGGGACTCAAGGTTAGTTATCTCCCTAACAGCTGTGCTCTGCATTTGGGAAATGTTCATTGACATCACTGAAGCTCCCAAATCTCTCTCCTAAGCAGAAAGCTGAATAGGAAGCCCTGTTAATCTTACCCAGTCACTTAACTCACTGTGTGACCTTGGATAAGTCGCATAACCTCTGTGTGCCTCAGTTTCCTCAACTGTAAAATGAGGATAGCAATAGCATCTACCTCACAGGGCTTTTGTGATGCCTTAAAAATGTATTTAAAATAGGAATCATAATAGCACCTACCTCCCAGGGTTTTGTGAGAATTAAATGAAAGAATGTTTTTAATGTATTTTATTTCCCCACCAATTACATGTTAAAATATTTTTTAACATTTGGGTTTTTTAAAGTTTTGAGTTCCAAAATCTCTCCCTCCCTCCCCTCTGAGACAGTAAGCAGATACAGGTTATACATATCATGTGAAACAAAATGAGATTTGTAAAGCAATTTGCAAACCTTAAATCACTATAGAAATGCTATCATTAGCCATTATTATCGTGTGTGTGTGTGTGTGTGTGTGTGTGTGTGTGTGTGTGTGTGTGTGTGTGTGTGTGTGTGTGTGTAGATTGATGTTGTTTCCCCCATTAGCAGGTAAGGTCCTTGAGAGCAGGGACTGGTTTGGGTTTTTCGTTATTGTTGTTTTTTTTTCTCCCCAGCATCTAATAAGTACCTAACATGAGGTTCTTGAATGCTTGCTGATTGATCTCCTTTATCTCATTGGACATCCTCACAAAGCTTGGGGTTGGGGGAAAGGAGATGCTGACAGGTTGCAGTGATGATCAAGAATAGTCTGTGAATCTTGCCATTTGGTCTAAACTCAAGCCTTTTGACTCCAGGGGTAGACATTTATTCTACTGCATCGGTGATCTCTAAACCTTTAGAAAGGAATATGGGTTGTACTTTGATTAATTTGGACCCAAGGTTGGGAGTCAAGGTCACTAGCCTGTAGGACAGAATGTAGAGTAGCACAGTGTTGAATTGCCAAGTGCTGCTCCCCCTGGGCTGGACAGAGCCATCCGTCAGAAGATGGGAGCCCAGCAGGATAATCACAGCCCAGTGGAAGGTTGGGAGGACAGAGAGGGCAGTCCTTCAGAACTGTTCTGGGAGAAATCTAATCTTGGAGCTGGATTGTTCTTCCTTTGCCAAGCCGTCATGTTCAATGGCCAGTGATGGGTGAGGGAAGTGTGGGGGAGGAGGGAAGAGAAAATGATTTACAGCTGGCCTTCCTGAGGTTTGGCCTGAAAACTTAGAAAAAATGGCACCATACTTAAGGAGTCTGGAAGTGAGAATGGAGTCCGTGGAAAGGCAGCTGTCCAGGGTAGAAATGTCAGGTCCCTGGGACAGTTCCAAAGCCCTCTCCTGGTCACCTTGAAAAGAAATGGTGACCAATGAGTCAGATCAGAGGGAGCAGCAAGAGCAGTAGTAAAGCCTCTGGAGGTATGTGATGGGGGTCCAAGGGTGAATTTTCAGAGAAGTTGCCCTGTTGTAAGTGAAGGGGAAAAATGGAGAGATAAGGGAGTGAACAGGTGTGAGAAGGAGACTCCTGGGGTGGAGGGATTCAAGGGAAGGAGAGGGAGAGTGGGAGCAGATGTTGCTTCTGAATCACTGACAAGCAGTTGAGGCACTTCTCCAAGGAACCTGGGCTTCTAGTCCCTTCTACTTGACAACCTTTTATTAAGCACCTACACTATACTAGGCTCTGGGAGAGATGAAGTAATTACAGTGTTAGACGGGATTCTGTCCTCCATGCAGAGGGCACATTCCCTTTTCAGTAGCCTTGAGTCATAGAATGATAGGACAGTAGCATTGGAAGGAAACTCACAGGCTATATAGTCCCACAATAGAATACAATCAATCAGCAGGCATTTATTAAGCACCTACTATATGCTAGGCATATACCATGGCTCAGTGGGTAGAGTGCTAGGCAGTTCAAATCTAGCCTGTAACACTCACTAGCTGTATGACCTTGGGAAAGTCACTTAATCTCTATTTGCTTTAATCCACTGGAGAAGGAAATCGAAAACCACTCCAGTACCTTTGCCAAGAAAACCCTATGGATGGTACTAGCCTGCTATGGTCCATGGGGTCCAGAAGAGTTAGACATAACTGCAAGACAATGTATGCCAGGCAAAGTGTTAGGCACTGGAGATACTTGTATCAGAATGAAACAACCCCTGCCCTCAGGAAGCTTATTGTTTAAAGGTGAGACATGCAATCCATACTGCTTGTACATATAAATGCACAAGTAAATAAATTTATGTACAGTGTACTGGAAAGCTTTTCCCCCCTCCTTGATTTCTTAGTCAAGCCCACTTCATGTGAGCACTTTCTATAGAATCACAGCTTTGGATTGTCCCTGAGTCCATCTCTTTCAACCTGTATCTTTCAACCCAGGCCTCTCTTGAAGCTTTCCAATCATGGGGACCTACCTTCCTTACACAGCAGGCCTCTGCACTTTGGGATCACTTCGAATGCTAGGAAATTTGGATTTTTTCAAGTATTCCAAGAAAAAACAAAACTGGAAAACCTCAAGTGGCTGTGTGATCTGTCAATATGGATGTTTCTCCATGTAGATCTTAACCTATCCATGTCTGGCTATTCTGTGTCCACAAGAGAAAGGGTTAGTTATGCATTTATAAATATATAGTTATGTAGTTGGTTCCCTTTTCTCAGGTTAGAATCTAATCCTAACCCTTCTATGAGTCTTCCATTAGGCATCCACCTAACATTTGGGGGCTTTCCTTGCCTGTTTCTGATATCACAGGTGAAGCATTCTGGCTGTGCATGTTTGAGCCTAAATCTGCCTCTCTGTAACTTCTTCCAGCTCCAAATTTTACCCTCTGAAATCAAATAGCACTAATCCTCCTTCCCCCCATGACAAACCTTTCAGATACTTGAAAAGAATTGTCCTTTTTCTCTTAACTCTTCTGTCCTCCAGGCTCATCTAATCCTCCTCTGACATGGTCCCCTCCCCATCATTCTTGGTCACCTTCCTCTGTTCAGACGTCAGCTTGTCAACATCTTTCCTCAAATACTTCTCTACATCTTTCTCCATAAAACTTCATAGCAGAGAGGATTTAGAACAGGGAGAAACTCTAACCCTCTCATTTTATAGGAGGGGAAACTGAGGCCCAGAGAAGAATCCAATAATTTGTCAAGATCATACCCTCTTTTCCATTTCTATGTGATATCTCTATCTTTTCCCTTTTTGTTTCCTAATAACCAGCCCCTGGAATGCCCATAGTCTACCACCCAGTTATGAATTTAGTTTCTTTTTATCAGTTAAACCACCTTGTCCTGGTAATGGGGCAAAATTCACCAGTCTTGGGACATTTATCCAAGCAGAAACTTCTTCCCTCCCCCTCCACTTCAGCTTTAAAAAAGAAAAAAAAAAGTTCTTAAGGATTTAACAGAATGGTCCAAGAACAAATTGGCTCTGTGTAGTCATTAACCAGTCATTACTGCCTGCTTGTTTGACTTGGTTCAGTATCAATGTATTTATACACTCGTTTTCAGCTTAACAAAACCTTACACAGCAATGTTTATGCAAGAGATATACACAAAAATTTTTACAAGTCTATCTGGTTTTCGACCATTAAGGTCAATCTAAACCGAATTCCTCCTTCCATTTCAGGCCACAATGGGCCACAGTCTTCTCCCCTCTGAGCTGCCCTCGAACTCAATAGACGCCTTTGAACCAGCAGAAGGAGATAGAGTGGGGTGGGGGTGGGGCTCAGTGAATGTGAGTGACTGTTTATAGGTTGGGTCTGTCGAAGATAAGGAGGAGATTGTGACTTTAGCTCCAGCTCATGATGGAGTCTATTTTTCTGCCCCCTGTTTATATGGTATTGCTGGCTGCTGGCTGGGGGGTCGTTCTCCCCCCGCCCCACTTCCCTTTTGTGTTTTGTTTAAAGCCTTTTAGATCAATGAGGGTGGAGCAGGTATTTGAGGGCAGAAGGTAATCTATGGGGAATTGGCGGCTATGGAATTCACAAACTCCTCAGCTTTTCTCTCTTTCCTGGGGAGACAGTGTTTGTACAATGTGTCTTCTGTAATCAATACAGGAGAGATGCTAGTGAAGAAAAGCTATTGTTTGGCATACAAAGCCTTCTCTATTGAGGTATTCAGTTCATTCCCTTGCTGTACATTAATAAAATGTCGGTACTTGATTCTTGAAGCTGTGTGTACTGGTTGAGGTTGTTGGGTTGTTTTATTTTTTTTCCCTTAAGAAGAGGTCTGTTTGAACTGGACTGTATCATCACTGGTGTATATCTATAGCTGGAAGGGCCCGGAGGCCATCTGGTCCAACCCCCTTTCCTCTTTCTTTCCCACCCCCTTTTTCTCCTCTTCTCTTTTGTTCATCACTAGAAGGACCTGAAGAAACCTCAGAGAAGACCTCGTTTTACAGATAAGGAAACTGAGGCCCAGAGAATGTCACAGGAGAAATCATTGTCAGAGATGGGATCAGGAGGGTAGATGAGATGACTTCTGAGATCCCTTTTACCCAGTATCCTATGATCTCTAAAGTTCCTTCCACCTCTAAATTCCACAGAATTCTGTGTTTTAGCAGAAATATTCCTAGTTTATTTCCCCACTGTAGAAAAGCAAAGTCCAAATGTGTGTTTATTTAGCGGATATTCTGCTTGGGCTTTCCATATATGAGGTTGTGAGTAAATTTCATTTAGAGATTGGGTGTTGTGGTCTTTTTTTTCCTTCTTCGGGACAGAGACAGCCCAGTGGCCCATTGACTTGAGTGCTGGATATGGAGTCAGTTCACAGAAAGACTCAATAAGCATTTATTAGGTACCTACTATGTTCTAGTACTGGAGAGACAAATAAAAAAATGAAACTGTCCTTTCTCTTAAGAAGCTTATACTGGAACTTATACTGTAAGGGTAATCCATCCCAAATTTAGCTTCAATTAGGTTTTGCAAGGAGCCAGGCTCATTAGGGACCTTGAGACCTACATTTTTGTTCCCTGGCTTCAAAATCAGTGATAGACATCTGGAGTTCTAGGTCAGGAAATTTCTCACCCCTCTGCTTCACAAGTCTCCTATCCAGACTAGGTGACTCTTAATCAGTTTCCTTTATCTTTGGATTCTTGGTCCAGGCTCCCCAGTTTCCTGAAAGGCTATCTCTTAATTTCTGGCATTGATCTTCTCCCTTATCCAACCCAGCAGAGGCTTCAAGTTTTCCTGCCCCATGGGAGGTGGTGTGTGTGTGTGTGTGTGTGTGTGTGTGTGTGTGTGTGTGTGTGTGTGTGACAGAAGCACCGCTATCATTCATTCCTGGAACTTTGTTATCTGAAACTGTGGTAATTTAGCTCCTTCTAAGTCATGGACCCAAGGTGTGGAAAATGAACTGCATGAAAATTTGAGAAAGTTAAGGACTAGAGGGAATCTAACACATACCCCCCCACAACCTTCTACTCTCCTCACTCCCCCCCACCTCACTCCCACCCCTCCACATTCCCCCCCCCCCACACAATGGCATACTGACTGAATAATCCTGAACAAGTCATAGACAAATATCTAAGCTTAAAAAATTTAAATTAAAAAAAAATAGTATTTGTCCCCAGACAAATATCTACTTTTAGAAATTAAAAAAATTTTAAAATATTTTACTTTCTCCCAATTACATGTCAAGGCAATTTTTTTGCTTTTTTTTTGGAGGGGGAAGGGCAGGGCAATTGGGGTTAAGTGACTTGCCCAAGGTCATACGGCTAGTTTTTTTGTGTTAAGTGTCTGAGGCTGGATTTGAACTCAGGTCCTCCTGACTGCAAGGCTGGTGCTCTATTCACTTCTATTCACTTTGCCACCTAGCCACCCCCTAAAGACAAATTTTAACGTTCATTTAAATTTTCTTCCTTCCTCCTCTCACTTGGTAAGAAATGGTAAGCAATTTGATTAAGCCTAGAAATTTTGAAGCTGGTGATGATCTGCTTTGGTGGAGGGAGTTTTCACAGTGGGAGTTCCCTTCACCAGTGGAATCACTCTCCATATTATTAATAATAATTAAAATGAAGGTTGATCAGAAGTCCACAGTCATGAGGAAGGTGGCTCTGATTTTTTTTGAACTAGAGAATTTTAAGTCTATATTTGGCTGTTAAGTTTGCATCAGTTCTTAGGGAAAGTAGAGGTTTGAGGTGGGAGGTGCTGGTGGAGTTCAGTTACTTAAGGGAACCCCAGTGAAAATGGAGAGTTTTGATGGACTTTGCCTTCCCCTCTGTCTCTGAGACTTGAAAAATGAAGCTTCCAGACCCATTTTCTGTGTCATTAACTTTTTCATGTAATGGCAGGTGGGTGCCACCGTTTGTGGTCTCTTTCTTTCTCAAAAGCAAGATGAATAAGCTTCCTGTGCTTTGGGGATGCTCAACCCTCTCTTCTGCCCATCCCACAGCTCACTTCATCCAGAGACCTGTCTGGGAATCCCTCATGATTTTATTTAAGTCTTGCCATCTTGGGATAAGATCACATTTTTAGAACTAAGTTATTGAAAAGGCAGCATGGTGCAGTGAACAGGGTTTTGGAATTGAAGTGAGGAAGATTCAGGTTCATATCCTACCTCTGACAGTAGCTGTGTGGGGGTAAATTACTTAATATCTGAGCCTGAGACTGTCAATAAAAACTCTTTACTGTGTGTGTGTGTGTGTGTGTGTGTGTGTGTGTGTGTAATTTCAATTATTTGTGTTATGTAACAAGCATCTGTGGGAAGTGATAAGATATGCTTCCTGTCTTCATGGAGTTTATAGTCTAGGAGTAGAATAAGACACAGACATACACAAGTATAATATATAAAATTTTAAGTGCATCAGAAGGACAAAATGAAGAATTGGGTGAGAAAAACAAGGGCTTTTCTTTCTGGAAAGAATTTGAGATTTCCTAGGTGTAGGGAACTCCCAGTGTAGGAAACTTCCTTCTTTGCAGACTCACTGCTGTTTTTTTTTTTTTTTTAAGCAATTGGGGTTAAGTAACTTGCTCAAGGTTACACGGCTAGTCATTATTAATGCGTGGGTGCTCATTTTCTGAGGCCGGATTTGATCTCGGGTCATCCCAACTCCAAGGCCGGCGCTCTTACTCACTGTGCCACCTAGCCGCCCCTTTTAGGGCAATTGGGGTTAAGTAACTTGCCCAAGGTCACACGGCTAGGTTTTTGTTTGTGTGGGTTAAGTGTCTGAGGCCGGATCCAAACTCAGGTCCTTCTGACTCCAGGGCTGGCGCTCTACTCACGGCGCCACCTAGCCGCCCCTCTCACTGCTGTTTTTCAAGCTTAAAGTCTTTTTTGGGATGCACTGGGAGTTAAGACACTTCCCCAGGGTCACATGGTATTGAACCTTGCTCTTAGGGACTTTGAGGCCAGCTTACCATGCATTACTCCAGACTGTCTCTCAAAAATTGTATGTAATGACAAAAACATTCTCTACCCAGATTTTAACTTGCAATTGTCTATGGAAAGAGCATAGGATTTGTGGTCAGAGGACCTGGATTCATATCCTGCCTTATCTCTTTACTACCTTGTTCCGTGGAAATATTGCTGAGCTCAGAATCTCAAGGCCTGAGTTAGAATTCTGCCTCTGCCTCTTATTACCACCTGTGACCTTGGTGCTTCCCTTCTCTGAATCTCAGTTTCTCCACTTATAAAATAAAGGAGTTGGACCTCTAAGGTCCATTCTAACTTCTGAGACCAATCAAATTTTATAAATTTTATAAATTAAAAATATAAAACTCAATATTTTTATATTGAAGACAGGAACAGTTTTGTCTTTGTATCCCATGGAACTAGGGCATCGCTTGTTGCTTATTTGTCTGACATGTGGTGCATTCAATTAAACTGACTTTTGCAAGCGTTTATTATTTCTCCTTCTTATGGTGTCTCCATTGAACAATTAAAAAAACCTCATAACAAAACCTATAACTAATAAAATTAATCAAATCAAATAAAAATCCAACAAATAAAACTCATCAAAACAAATTCCCACTTTGATCATGTCCAGAAACACATGCCTCATTCTGAACACATGAACAAATTTCTTCAGTAGTTAGTTATAACAGGTTCTATCCAGCAGGAGATGCCTCAGAGCCATAGCCATGGACTGTATATTTGGTGGCCAAAAACCAGCCTGACTATGTTTTGAGAGCCCTGTTAGCCAGAAAGTTTGACACAAAACGATTTTTTTAGCCACTTGTGAAACCATCTCTTAAAACTTCAGAGGCTGTAATCAGAACTTAGGAGGGGTGGCCTCCTACCCTGGCAAAATGGCAGATCCTTGGAGTAGTGAAGTAGGCATCAATTCAGTGTTTGTTTTGCTTGTTAGAGGATAAGCCCAATAAAATGAACCGACTCTAATTTGAGCAGATCTGGATGTTTTGACCCCAGAAAATGGGGCCTGGGTCCGGTTCTATTCCTGGGATAGTTTAATTAAAGCTTTTCTTTAAAAATAGAGTCTAAGAGCACTTTGCCTTTAACGTTCTAAATAACCCCTTGGAGATTATTAGCTCCTAAGTTGGCTGGAGGGGAAAGGGTTCTGGACAAGGAGTCTGAGATTTGAAACCTGGCTCTGTTTCTTTCCTGAGCTTATCCAAGTGACCTGGGGAAAAGCCCCTTCAGTCGTCTGGGTCTCAGTTTTCCCTTCTGTAAAACAAAGGGAGTTAGATTGAGGGATCTCCAAGGTCCCTTCCAGCTCCAAATTCTATGAGTGTCTGGGTCTCAGTTTCCCCATCTGTAAAACAAAGGGAGCTGGACAAGATATTCTCTGGGGTTCTTTCTAGCTTTGAGACTTTAGATTCTAAGTTTGTCTTAGATTTCCCCCCCCCCCCCCGCCTTTTTAAATGTCCATTTGAATGAAAAGAGCAAGGTAACTTCCCAGACCATCTTTTCATTGGTTTTACCTTGCCTATACTTTGTGCACACTCAGCACTTTAGGTCCTGCCCATGTATCTCTTTGTTCTGGCCACTCCCCAAGCCTGGACCATACTTTGTCCTCACCTCCGCCTGGGAGAATTCCTCTCTTCCTTGCAGATACAGCTAAGGCAGCACCTTCTACATCAGGAGTTCTTAGTCTATTTTGTGTCTTTCACAATCTGGAGAAGCCTATAGCTACTCAAAATAATGTTTTTAAATGTAGAAAGTAAGATACATAGAATTTTGAAGGAAATGAATGATATTGAAGTACAGTTATCAAAACATATACATATAAAATGTGTGTATATGTGTGCATATATATATACACATACATACACCTGTGTATGTAATTATGTATGTGTAGTGTGTATGTGTGTATCTATTCAAAGAAGGGATAGCTAGGTGGCACAGTGGATAGCAGGCTGGCCCTGGAGTCAGGAAGACCTGAGTTCAAATCCAGCCTCATATGTTTACTAGCTGTGTGACCCTGGGCAAGTCACTTTACCCTGTTTGCCTCAGTTTCCTCATCTGTAACATGAACTGGAGAAGGAAATGGCAAACCAGCAAAAGTGTCTTTGCCAGGAAAACCCCAGATGGGGTTATGAAGAGTCTGGACATGACTGAAAAGATTGGATAACACCAATGTTCAAAGGGTAAGACCCTTTGAACCAACAGATTTTTAGATCCCTGCCAGCTCCCAGTCCTAGGGTCCCAGAGGCACTATGGTGCTAGATGTGAGATCAGAAGATCTGGGTTCCAATCCTGGTGACTTTGGTAAATCCCTCTCCTTCCATCTCTAGGACTATATGCCAGCTCTTAATCTGTGCTCCTGTGACCCTTTTCACACTTAGTGTTGGACCTTCCAATAATTCTATGATCCTGTTACCTAACAGACTTTGCCCCTGTGCCCACCTGCATCTGTTACCATCAGCCTGGAGTCTGAATCCTGGCCCAGACAAGGTAGAAGCCCAGAAAGGACCTGGGAACCTTGAGCTATCACAGAAACTTTTCCAGTCAAGCTGACCAGCCTGGGGCTTGAGGAGCCTTCCAATGAGACATCGGGGGCTCAGAGAAATCCATTCTTACTGGGAGGTTTGATTCTCTTACAAGAGAACTAACTCCTGAGACTTGGAAGCTAGAGATGGGTCCAGAGAGGCTAAATTTACATTTCAATGAAGGCCTGGACCCCACTCTCCTAAGCTGTGGAGGATTCTAACCTTCCCCCTTTGTTTGATATTCGGAACCCCGCCTACTCTGCCTTCAGCTGATGCTTGGGCTCTCTCTGATACCTCGGGTTTATAGAGTGCTTTCAAAGAGTTTGCAAAGTATTTCCCTCATTATAACCCCATGAGACTGGTGGCAGCTGTAAAAAGCCCTTAGAGAAAGCCCAACTCAGGAAGGGGCTGGGGTTTTATTGGAGAAGCTGTAAGGAAAGGAGAGAGCCTCGATGTCCTTGCCTTCAAGCTAGGGGGAGGCAATTGGGGTTAAGTGATTTACCCAGGGTCACACAGCTAGTAAGTATCGTGAGGCTGTATTTGAGCTCAGGTCTTCCTGACTCCGGGGCCAGTGTGCTATCCTCTGAGCCATCTAGCTGCTGGGGAGCTGCATTACTTCAACAGTCTGGAATTCAGTTCATCCTCTGACTGATGCAATGACCAACCAAGATCCTAGTCATATCCCCACTAACCATCACTAGCCCTTACATGTCCCGTTAAGGGCTGCAAATCCCTTTAGATGTCGCTTGATCAATACTGCTCGTCTGATGTAGATGCAGGAGGAAGCACGTTTTTGGACATGGACAATGACTCTGCATGTATTTGTTGCATGGGGTTTTGGCTTTTTAAATTGGAGACAGGGTGAGAAGGAGAGGAAAAAAATGCTTGTTAATGGAAAAAAAATGGGGGAAAATGAAGGGTTTGGACTCAATGATTCCTGTTAGCCTGTGAGAGGGGCCCAGGTAAGAGGCGGAATTAATAAAGTCATTCCTTTCAGTCATGTCTGACTCTTCATGACCCCATTTGGAGTTTTCTCGGCAGAGATACTGGAGTGGTTTGTCATTTCCCTCTCCAGCTCATTTTACAGATGAGGAAACTGAGGCAAACAGGGTGAAGTGACTTGCCCAGGGTCACCCAGCTAGAAAGTGTCAGAGATTGGATTTGAACTTAGGTCTTCAAGGTTCAAATCCTGTCTCTGTCACTTAATACCAGAATTATCATAAGCAAAGTCTTGTAACCTCTCTTGGTCTCCCTTATCCTCAACTGTAAGACAAAAATACCTCTACGTTCTCTTCACTTTTAAATCCATGTTGGTCTTGTGCCGTGTTTCCTGCCTTGGGAGGGAGCTTGGATGTAGCAAGGCCAAAAATGAGACAGCCTGAAGAAAGGGCAGAGAGATCAGAACGATGAGCTTGGAGTTAGGAAGACCTAGATTCTGATTCACCACTGGTCCATGCTTCCTCTTTGTAGGATTATGTATCTTTGTCATTATATTTTATCCCAGCACTTAATACTATGCTCCACAATAGTAAGTGCTTAATACATGCCTATCATTGATATCCAAAATACAAAAACCCTATGGAAATGTATTGCTTACGTTTTGGAGAATTGCTTCTCATGAGAATTGCTTCTCTTTTGAGCCTTGTTGATTAGATAGTGGGGAAGGGGCCAAGGATAAAACAGGCTGGGAGAAAATTAAGTCTTCCTCAGCCTCTTGGTGGGGGAAGGGGCAACCCAGCTAATGAGACATGAAGGGAGGAGGGGGAAGTTGTACTGGAAAAGAGAAATCACTTTTAGGCCATCCCACCCATGACCAGAGGGTGAAGGTATCAGACTTGCTGCTAAACAGGGAAGTCATGGTTAACATAGTGTATTTCAAAGACTTCTTTGCCCAAGGGTATTGAGAGGTGATTGGTTTGCTGTGAAATGGTGTTGCCTGAATGTCTGGTAGCAGACAAAATCCTACCAGAGTGAGAGTTGGTTAAAAAAAAAAAAAACAAACAACTAACCTAAGACACTATCCGGTGTGTGGTTTTTCCTGTTAACTCCAGAGCGCCAAGCAAAAGGACCAGCCCATTGAAGAGCTGACAAAAAGGGACCCCATGGGGCTAGCTCCCAGTGTGTTGGGCGACTGCTTAAAATTTTCTCCTGTCAGGGATGACAGTTTTCTCCCCTTCCTCATCTGCATGGGATGGTTCAATGTAAAGAACACTGAATTTGGAGTCAGTGGACTGGATTCAAATGTCCAGCTCCTTGTGACAGAGAAAGGTGGGAAGGGAAAGGGAGGTAGGGAAAGAAAGGGTAGAGAGGGAGAGATTCTAAAACGCTGTCTTCAAAAAGGTCTTGCAGACCTTTGTGCAGTGAAAAGAACACTGGCTCATGAGCAGGCTTGGGTTTGAATCTAACCTTCATTATTTGCCACCGGGGTGACCTAACCCTCACCTGTAAAATGAAGTAGTTGGATTAGATGACTGATAAAGTTCCTTCTAGTTCCAGATCTATGAGTTTCTTCCCATCTGATGAAGAAAAAATTTTCTTCATTCTCCACTCTATGTATTTTTTAAATGGAAGTTTGCATTTTATTGATCCATTTTGTTTTGATAAATCATAAATTCCCAGTGTATTCCTAATTGAATCCCCCCAATGTACAATCCCTGGAAAGGGAATGGGACAGATAGTAGATACAACCTTATTATGCTTTGCAGTTTTCCGGTTGTTAAAAGAAAGGAAGGGCGTGTGCTTCATAGGTTAGTAATAACATTATCCTGAGTTTTTGATGTGGATTCAATCACACTTCTGCAGCCCCCAACTTGGGAAAGTCTGTTTTCTTGGGCTTTGGTTTCTCCTTTTGCTAAAATGAGGGACAGATTAAGATGAGCTCACAGGTCACATCCAGCTCTAAACCCAGGACTTTAGGATCTGAAATGCTTTTTTTTCTTCTTGTCTGTGTGTCTGATTGCATGATCCTGGACACTTTCACTTCTCACTCTCTAGAGACTCTAAATGACAGAGAAGGGACTGACCTTTATCAGTAAAGGGATTTCCCCAAAGTGGGTTTCCATACCAGTGAAACACTTTGCAAAACAACAACTAAAAATGTATTTGGTTGTGGTGCAGGTGTTCTTTCATATGTCTTCACCTTGTATTTCCTAAGATCATAGATTTAGTTAGGCACTCAGTGAGTATTTAGTAAACCCTTACTATGTGCAGGCACTTTGCTAAGTGCTGGGATTACAACGAAAGGCAAAACAAGTCCCTGTCCTCAGGGAGCTCATTGTCTAAGGGAGGAGATTTAGGTCTGGAAGGGACCTTCAAAGGCATCAGTCACATCCCTTGCTTCATGTAAGGACAGTTGAGCTCCAGAGGGGAAAGTGATTTGTCTGAGGTCACAAAGGTGACAGCTGTTTGATGCTTGCTTCTCTGACTCTCAAACAGTTCTTTCTACTAACTCATGCCACCTGAAATCTGCTTTCTTCTAATTAATTAATCATTTGACAAGTCATTTGTTAGGCACCTACTGTGTGCTGCCTAACATGCTAGGGGCTGGAGATCCAAAGATGCCCTCAAGGAGGGCATTGTGTCCTAAAATGTGCAATGTAACTGTCTGGTCTTCTGTTCCACAAGTAACCCCACAGGATAGAGGAGAAAGATGGATAATCTAGCTGTATCTCATGGCCTCTTCAGGGAAAGTGCCCTGGATTTCATAGAGAGGGAGGAAAGGGAGAAAATAAAAAGGTAGGGAAGGGAAGAGAGAGAGAAGGGAGAGAAGTACTAAAATGTTCTTGAAAATGTCTGGCAGACCTCTATAAAGTGAAAAGAACATTGGATCAGCAGCAGACCTGGGCTTGAAACCAATTTCTCTTATTTACTACCTATGTGGCCTTGGACAAATCACTTCTCTTAACTAGACTTCAGTTTCCCCCTTTGTAAGATGAGGGAGTTGAACTAAATGACCAGTAAGGTTCCTCCAGCTAGAACATTCGATGATCCTTTAATTAAGTTGTTGACATGTTGGAAATTTAGCTGGACATTTTTATGGGAACAGACTTTGAAATGAATTCGATTTAGAGATATATATTAAGCATTCACATGTTCGAGGTAGGTGGGGGTAACATGGCAAAAATAACACTGTTCCTGTCCTTGAGGCACTTACAGTCTACCTTGGGAGGGGGGATAGATAAGTACACAAATCAGTATAGCATCAAGTGAAGAGTGATGAGAGATTAAGGAAAGATGTTGACAAATTTATGGAAAATGAGAAAAGTTTATCTTTCAATGAGATTAGCAAGACACCAAGGTTTTTTTTCTTAATGTTTTATCAATGCCCTTTAAAAACATTACTAAAACTTCTCAATGATTCTCTTGTTCTTCCCAAATACAACTCTCTTTTGTAACACAGAAGTCCAGTTAAAGAAAACAAATCACGATATTGGTCATGCCTGACATTCTATGCCTCATTCCACACCTGTAACACTCCACCTCTCTCCCAAGAGGCAGGAACTACAACCTGAAGCCACAATCAATCCAAGGTTTTTCTTTGGTTTGAGGTTGAGGTCATTTGATTTGACTCCATCATGCTTGCTCATTCCATAAAGCCTCTTTTTTTGACTTTCTGACACCACCTTGTATCTTGTGGGTCATCCCAGGAAAGGGAGATTAGGACTGCAGGCTGAGATTTTTCACGCTGAATTTCTCTTGTTAGTCATTCACCGTTCTCCCCTCTGCCGGCTTCTGCAGAACTGGTAGCTGGCATTCATACAGAGGCTTGTCAGTGGCCCCAATGCCAGATTCAATTGAAATCTCATTGTGCCCCTGGAAAGGAATCCTTTTTTCTAGCACTCAAGGCAGAACAGTCAGGGTGGGAGGTTCTGGGAAATTCTTAAGCCTACTTGGGGCCACAACTGTGCTGCAATGAATATTTACTAGATTCCCCTTCCCTATGGTGGTTTAACGGAGAACAAGACATCATTTCTTTTCCTTTAAATAATTTTATTATCTTTTTGTTTTTATATTATCTACATTTTCCCATGGATCTCTCTGATTGGCTCTTCCCAGACAGCTATCCTTTAAAATAAAGTATACAAAAGGAAAATAAATTTCAACAACACTAACCACCATACTGAATAAGTCTACCTATATACGGCATTATATTGCTGTAGTCTGTGAAAAAAATGGGGAGAGGGGTAGGACACAATTTTTGTGAAGCTTTGTAGGAAAAAAACTTTTCAGGGGTAACAATCATAATATCATAAATTTAGACCTGGGAGGGATCATAGAGGCCGTTTCATCCAATATTATCATTTTACAGATGAGGAAACTGAGGCACAGAGAACTAAATCTTGCGTAGCTAGGTGAGGCAAAGGAGTTGGGAAAACTCAAGTTCAAGTCTAGCCTCAGACACTTAGTAACTGTGGGATCCTGGCCAAGTCACCTAACCACTGTTTATCTCATTTTCTTCATCTGTAAAATGGGGGTTATGATGGTACCTGCCACCCAGGGTTATTGTGAGGATCAAATGAGATAAGAGTTCTGAAGAGCTTAGTACGATGCCTTGCTCATGGTAAGGGTTATGTTAGCTGTTATTGTTTTTATTATTAAATGAGTTATGTAGGGTCACATGGCTAGTAAGTTTTTGAGGTGGGATTTGAACCCAAGTTCAGGGCTTTGCCAATTACATCATATGCCTGGAAAAGATTCAGAGAACTTGGAGAAGTTGAGATAAGCTAGTTCTTTATTGTTTCCGTTTCTATTTTAAATTTTTATGGTTAGTCGGCACATTGTAAGTGCCTAATAAATAATTTCTCTTTAACCTTTCATTTTTTTCTATCACTTACATATCTCAATATATCTCTTCCCTCCCCCTACGCTGAAGAGACATCCCTTAGAAGAAAGACTTTTTATTAAAAAAAAAAAGAGTAGAAAAAAATATCAACAAAACCAACCAACCCATAACCCAAGTCTATGCAATCTTCCCCCCTTCCTACCCCCCAGACCACTTCTACAAGAGGGGACAGAGGGAGGAAGGGACTGCCTTCTTAGATCTCGACTTTGGGGTCAAGTTTAGCTTACTCCTTTATTCTCTCCCTATAGAATAGAGACATTCCTTTCACCCTTAGTAACAAGTCTAGTTATCATTTCCATAATGCTTGAGCTTGTCACCGAAATCACTTAATGACACCAACTACAATTCTTCTATCACTTTCTAGGGCACTTAGAAAAGAATTTACATGTGTTGCTGTTTCAAAAAAAAAAAAGTTCTACCGATGCTTTAAAAAAAAAAATTCACTTTCTTTTTTCCTTTTTAACCCTGCTCATGATTTTGGCAGGAAATATTCTACCACTTATAGGATTCTGTTTCTAGAGTTGGGAGGATCCTCAGAGGACCTCCAAATCTAACCTTTTCATTTTTATGGGTAAGGTTAAGTGACTTGCCCAAGGTCACAAAAATCTAGAGCCAGAAGAGACAGTCTGGTCTTCTCATTTCATTATTTCCTATCTATCCTGCGTGTCATTATCTTTGTAGAGATTTGTTTGCTTGTTGTTTCCCCCTCTAGATAGTAAGTTCCTTGAGGGGAGGGACTGTCTTTTGCCTGGTATATAGTAGATGCTTAATAAATGTTTATTGATATACATATATATGTATATGTATTTTGCTTTTTGGAGGAGGGAGGGCATGGCAATTGGGGTTAAGTGACTTGCCCTAGGTCACACGGCTAGTAAGTGTTAAGTGTCTGAGGCCGGGATTTGAACTCAGGTCTTCCTGACTCCAGGACCAGTTCTCTATTCACTGTGTCACCTAGCTGCTCCTATTGATAATTATTGTCTCCCTGATTAGATTGTAAGCTCCTTGAAGGCAGGGACTGATTATCGCTTCTTGTTGAATCCCCAGTGCTTACCATAGCATCTGGCCAATAGTAGGTGTTTAATAAATATTTACTGAATGATTTTACAGATAAGGAAAAGGAAACCCAGAGAGTAAGGGATTTGTCCAAAGGCTGAACAATTACAATACAATTAGGTTCCTTCTAGGTCTAAATCTATGATCCTGTGACCTCAGACTCTCATTTCTCTCTGGGCCTCAGTTTCCTCATTTGTAAAGTCTGTAGTAATTATCTCTACATAATGTTGTGAGGCTCAAATTAGATAACCTCCATAAAGCACTCGGCAAGCATTAAAATGACACATAAATGCTGGCTATTATGGTTATTTACAGGTCTCATTTTTTATTCCCAATTTTGTGGGGCCTGTGACTTGCAGCCAATGTACCCATTATAAGTTTCCTTTGAACAACTCCCAGGAAAGCAGTTATCCTCCCAGTACAAATTAATGCCTCTCTGTTTTAATTATAGCAAGCCAAGAGGAAACACCTTTTGCCCCCTCATCTAAAGTTTGCTTTCTTTAGAAGAGAATTGCGCAGGCTAGCATTGGGAAAACCTGCCAAGAATCCCATTTCGGGGGCCTTTTTGTAAAGAGCAGCTGGATTTTTGTTCTTTTTGGAGAGGATTTTTTTCCTGGGGAGGCTAGCTAGATGAAAGTATTGGCCTTGCTTTTTGAGAAGCTGTTGACATATTTCAAGTGAGAATCAGACAGCCTTCCTCTCTCCCACCTGGCCGTTCTCAGCTTGACTTCACTCTCCCTGGCCTTTCAGAGAAGTAACCCTGAAAAATCCATCATTATTCCTGCTGCCTAGTAATTGCCATTATGAGGTTCAGTTGTGTTCTGCTGTTTGGCATGAACTAGCTCGAAGAGATCTCTCCATTAAAAAAAAACAAAAAGAAAGAAAAAAGCAAACCTATACTATGGAAATGAAGAGCTATACCTTGCATTTTTCATACTTAGAAAAATTTTACATAATGAGACTGGGGCAAATCAACATTTTAAAGTAAACTTTAATGGGCAAGGGCAGGGAAGAAATCAGAGACAGAGCCCTTAGGACACCAGTCCCAGGGAGCCCACTGGATCTTACAGCTTGCTGTTTTAACAACTAATTTTTGCTAAATGCTGTGATTAGTTGTTTATGTACAGCTGACAAAGTGTGAATTTGGTCAATGTGCCCTCTAAATTTTAGGGCTCATGGGCAGGACTCTGGTTGTTTTTTTCCTAGTTAGAGTTCTTTGGGAAATGTGGGTCAAAGGAAACAGAAATATATAGTTACTGTTAAGTTCTATTTCTGAGGGGAAGTTTCTGCTAGGGACGTTTCTGTGGGCACTTGACAGGAACTCTCTTTCTGGTACAGTGGCTTGGTATTCTTTTGTCTTCCTGTGAAAATTCTACAAGTAGATTTATGTGTGTTTGTGTTTATGTGGTTTTCACTTTTTAAAGAGTTGGAGAGAATTGGGTATCATTGACCAAGCAGTTGACTTATATAGAAAGCATGCCCATGCTCCCAGGGATACTTTTCCTTAAGCAAGAGATACCATTCTCCCCTCCCTCATAAATTATGTGTGAATTACAAGGTTGTAAAGGAATCCAAATTTTCATTGACTTATTATTTAATAGATGATAATAATTTATGGTTTTATGGCAAGAACTGACTTCACTATGGCAGAGCAGATTATAAGAGACTGAAGAGATCATAATCTTTCTGTAAATTAATAGCTGAATGTTAGGAAGTTGTTGAGTCCAAAACCAGCCTAGGATACTTACAAGCTTTTTGACCCTTTTTGTGCCTCAGTTTCCTCATCTGTAAAATGTAAATAATGATATTGGTAATAATAATCAATAATGATAACACCTATCTCCCAAGATTGTTGTAAGCATCAAATGAATGTAAAGTGTGATATAAATGCTATTCTGGTTATAATTTTTATTACTATTATTTTCCCTTGACCACTGGATTCATTCAAGTAGAATGTTCACTCCCTGAAGACAGGAACTGTCCTTTTGTGTTTTAATAGGGCCTTAAAGTAGGAAGTGTTTACTGCTGATTGGATTGAATTTTAGTATCATACTGTTTGTAAACTGAGTATGTGGCTTAAAGCCAACACTGGCCCTCATGTGTTTCTATTTTTAAAAATTAATTTTAAAGACTGATTTTATTATGAATAATTATGAAGTAATACAAATGGGCCCCAAAGCCTGGTCCATTGAATGTTGTTCATTTTGAAGAAGACCGATGACATCATGAGGTGATAATCTTCTCCAAGATCCACTGAGGAAGTATTCACTAGGGGAGGCTCTCAACAATCTCTCAACTAGGAAGATTTTTCCCCCTCAGGATGAGGTTTGATCCATCAAACCTGACCCTGGAAATGGACAGGAAAAATGTCAAGAATTGTGAGAGGAATTTTGTGGGTGGGGTCAAATCTTGCCCAGGCTTCAGGAACGTGTGTGTGTGTGTGTGTGTGTGTGTGTGTGTGTGTGTGTGTGTGTGTGTGTGTGTGTGTGTGTGTGTAAAATGCTCATTAGAGACTTTTTGGCCTTCACTTGCGTCAGCAGCTCAGGAAAGCAAATGTCATCAGTCTTGAGAGCCTTCTATATGTGTTCTGCCCCCTTTATTGTCCACGGGGTGTACGTACAACATTCCTTTGAAACATGTGAGTTAGAAATAAACAAAATTAGACACGGTCTGAAATCTTGACTCCGGGTTTCCTTTGCTGATTAAGGAAATCCCATTTTTGACTTTTCCTTGGCTTTAGTCTTTTTTTTTATTTTCAGCTGCAGAAAATCCAATACCATGTTGCTGTTGCTGTTATTGTTTTTTAAGGAAGTTAAAATTTACTTGTAAGTACCAATACCCTGCTCTATGACCAGCTGAAGACTGAGAATAGGAAATACAACATCACAAGGAATATGAACCTTTGCTCCCTCGGGGCAGGTTTCTCCCTCCCCTAGCATTTCCAGTGCTTCCTGAAGTTTCTCTGAGTTTCGGGGTCTTTTGTAAGGTCTAGTCTTAGTGATATTGGAAGGAAAGGGAAAAAATGACAGCTTGGATGTTTTTAGAACTCTGACATACTCGATAACCAGCCATGATTCAGGGGGACTGAAGATGGATTGGGCTACCCACCTCCTGTTAGAGATGTTAGGAGTTCAGGGTCAGTCAGTTAATCAATAACCATTTATCAAGAGCCTACTATGTGCTGGACATTATGCTAAGAATTGGTGATACAAAGAAAGGATACAAAATGAGATTTCTGGATAAAGGCCAATGTGAAATTTATTTTGCTAGATTATCCCTATTTGTTAAGACAGTTCAAAAACTTGTTTTGAGGAGAAGAGAAAATAAATGCTTATGAATTGGAAAAATAAAGATTGAAGGACATTTTTAAGAATTTTAAATTTTTAAAAAGTTTTCTAAAATTTAAAAAGGAGGGAGATGACAGGCTCATACAGGAACACGATTAGGAGGGGCCTTGAGCACGTGAGGACCCTGTTGTGTGTGTGTGTGTGTGTGTGTGTGTGTGTGTGTGAGTGTGTGTGTGTTCGTGTGCTTGTGCCCCCATGCCCTAAAACAAGGAAAAGGTGGAATTTAGTTGTCCCTACTCAGCTAGAAGTGAGTATTATTAGAAGTATTATGAGTATTAGAAAGTATTAATGGAAGTAGGGAAGTTTTCATAGCAGACCTAATGGAACCCACTCATAGACTAGACATACCTTATTGTAGAGAAAGGACCTTTAACTCTGCCAGTAGAATGAGAGAGCCTTGGCTCTCTGGTGTAAAGTGTAGAGTTAAAAATCTCTATTTCATAGACATTTTTTTCAAGAATCAGATAAGACCCTAGAGATCAACTAATTCAATCTTCTCATTTTATAAATGAAGAAACTGGGGCCCAGAGAGAAATGACATGCTCAAGGTCACCCAGCCAATTAGAAGCAGAGTTCGGGTTTCTTGACTCCCAAGCCAATGCTGTTTCTTTTCTGCCATGATACCTGCTCCCCCTCTGCCCTCAAACCCAACCACCATCACCAACAAAAATAAAGAGAAATCTCTTTGGGTACTTTTAAGATGACCCATTGAATGACTGAGCCAGCCTGGACCTGGTGCCATGAACCTGTAATTCTAGCAACTACAGTGGCCTAGACTGGTGGCTCCCGAGCCTGGGAGTTCTAAGCTTCTGTGAACTAAGCCGATTGGGTGTTAGATGGAAGGCTCCTCCCCATCTGATATTTTATACCTTACCATTTTGTGTTCTCAAATCCCTCCGAAGTTGTGATATTTTACAACATAAGGATCTATCTCATATTGACATTGTTGTTCTAATGTCCCTACCAGGCTCTGACATTCTATTTCCCAACAGTCTTTGTTCTAAGATACCTTCCCCCCGATATTCCATTTGTTAAGGTGCTTTGCAGCTTTGGCACTCTCCATTCCGTGATTCTTCCCAGCTCTTGACACTGTGTCTTAAAGTCCTATATTCTAAGATTCCTCCCAGTTTTACACTCTCTGTTCCAAGGCCCCATCTAGCTTTATCAATTTCTGTTCTAATGTCTCTCCCAGGTTCTGACATTCTCTGTCCTAACACTCTGTACATTATCACCCAACATTATCGTTTTTGAAGGTGCTTTTCAGCTCTGACATGCTTTGTTCTAAGGTTCCTCCCAACCCTGATTTTGTCCAGCTCCAACATTCTTTGAGTCTGACTTGAGTCATCTGGAATCCCATGAGAGAATCCTACTTTTGGAGAGGGTTGGTATGAACCCCAAGCTCTGCTTTTCTGTGAGCTGCCTCCAAAGAGTTTTCCAGACACCCTACATGCAAGTATAGACAGTGAAACCTAGCAGATTGAACTACCCTGACTGGCAGCCTTCCTGTCAAAGCTTATAAAGAGACAGAGAGATGTCTTTGCTTGCCAGTCAGGGTTGACTTGTAGAAAATTTGTTTCTAGAGATATTCACTGACCCTCAATGATCTCTTACTCTGATGAGTTGGTATAGATTTTCTGAGAGTAGATGAAAAGAAGAAGCCAAGTACAAGCAAAGAAAGTCAATCTCTTTACAAAATACATTCTTGCATCAAAGAGAGATTTGTTAGATTAACACTTGTTGTGTGCCTACTGCATGCAGGGTACAATCTCGGTGATGCTATTAAGCATCATAGGGGTGGCTAGGTGGCCCAGTGAATAGAGCACCAGCCCTGGAGTCAGGAGGACCTAAATTCAAATCTGGCCTCAGACATTTAACACTTATTAGCCGTGTGACCCTGGGCAAGTCACTTAACCCTAATTGCCCTTCCTTCCCTCCACCAAAAAGCAAAAAAAAAAAAAAGAATAACAATAATTATATATAATGTTTTAAAATTTACAAAGTGTTTTATGGATAGCCTCACATTTAAAAAAAGTTGGGCCTCTGCGTGCTCTGAAATATCCTGTTTATTTTCATAAACCCAGTGGCCAGGATCTTTAATCTTACATGCAAATAAAATGTAAGTCCTTAGTTAAATGTCAGTCAACTTATTGTTTTTTAAGACTTTATTCTATCCTAGCAAATAAAGATTAGTTTTCATTGCTTGTAAATATTTGCTGTAGATCTTGTAAAGAGCAGGTTTAAAAAAATCAGACCTGCGTGGGCAGCTCTTGGTAGGGAAACTTTCTCCTGCTTTGGACTGGTCAGTCATTTAGAGCTTTTGGGTTTAAAGGATTGTGGGTGGGAGGGGAAGCAATGAGAGGTTAAGGATATTGCCTAAGGTCACACATTTAGGATTTGTCAGGTTTATCATACTGGTGCCTACTGTGTATCTTCCTACTCCAAGATGAGAGAGGGAAGGAAATAAGGATTTATATGACACCTACTATATACCAGACTGTGCTAAGCACCTTAAAATATAATTTATTTGATTCTCTCAACAACCCTGGGAGGTAAGTGCTATTATTATCACATCCATTTTATAGTCCAGGAGCCTGAGGCTAAGTGACTTGCCCAGGGTCACACAGCTAGTAAGTTTCTGAGGCTGGATTTGAACTCAAGTCTGCCTGATTCTAGACCTAGTACTCTATCTACCTAACTGCCTAGTCCTAAATAGACCCTCTGCCCACCTACTTTTGGTGTGGATTCCACAACAAAGAGAAAATGGGTCTTTAGTCAGCATTTGTTACTGTGAAAAAGCCTTCTTTAAGTCTTGGGGGGTAGAATACTAGATGCCTACCCCCAGAGGGCTTATTATTTGAAGGGAGTTAAGACAAGAATAGAAATGACTAGATATCATGATGCTTACTGTCTGAGTGGCCATAGCCACTCACTTGATTGCCCTAGCCTCAGTTTCCCCATATGTTAAATGAAGGGATAGACTAGATGGCCTCTGGGTTTCCTTCCAGCTGGAAAAGTTCTGTGCTACACACCAAAGGAGGACTATGAGAACTCTGAGAAAGACGTTTCTATCTCTTGGTCCAGCAACAATAATCAAATAAATTCCACTATTGCTGTTGGAAAGGGTAAGACAATCAATATTGCCCTGTGGTTCCACTCACTATCCTAATAACTGCCTATGCCCTCCCTATACACAGTTTTCTTTCCTGGCCACCAATTCTTTATATGTGTTATATCTTTCCAGGAGAATGTAAATAAACTTCTTGCAGGCAGAGACTGCTTTCTTCTTGGATTTGTATCCCTGACCCCTAGCACACAGTAGGAGCTTCATAAATCCTTGTTCAGTTGATCAGCTTTCTTAGTAAAATAAAGGGGCAGTACTAGAAAATTCTCAAGATTCTTCTAGCACCAATGGTCTCTTCATCTGTATTTTGTTGGGGTAGGGAAGCAGAGATGGCTGCAGAGAGCCCCCCAGCAGTTGACCTGGGCCTGGTAAGGGAAGAATGGATTCCCCCAGGCTACCATAGGCTAAGGTAGGGAGGAAATGACACAAGCATTTCTATTTAAAACTTAACAGTATATCAGGGTGAAGAAAAGTTCAGAGAGTCTCAGGTTGAAGGAGCACTGTAAATTTAAATATAAAGTGAACAAAGATGATCTCATTGCATGTTTATCAGTAAACACAAGTTCAGAAAAATTAACTCACCCCCCCCCAAATAAATAACTCAACCATATGGCTAGGGATGGCCCTGTGTCACAGCCAACAGCACTTCCAAAAATGTTCTTGCCGCCAAAGCACTCATGAAGTAATATTGACGTGTGTGTCTCCCTGTTTCCGTCTTTCCCTCTCCATCTGCATCTCTTTTCTCTTCTCCATTTTCCCACCCACCTTAGCTCTGCTTTCTGTTAGAACAGGCAGGTATATGTACCATTTTTACCAATGCAGTCCAATCCAATTCTCTGGTGATAAACCAAAGGCCATATGTAACCCCAAGCTCTCTCAGGCCCCTTCCAGCCTTGATGCCTTCCTGGTGCCTCTCTGATTTTGCCCTATCTTATACACTACTTTCCCAATGTTGCTCTACCTGCTTCTCAAGATGGGGAGCTTTCTTGGGGTGGGTACCATGGCTTCTCCTTTTGAAGTTTCTCTCAGCAGGGCTTGACGTTTGCCCCATTGAGGAGTTAAAGGATTTCTTGCCAAGGCTTTCTTGGTGAGGGTAGCCTAGAGAAGGGGACTTGACTGACTGGAAGGGGAAGAGAGGGCCTCTCTAGTCTTGAAAGAAGTGAATATGGGGCCATTTGGTAACTGTGCTTATTTTGTTTTTATTTTACTTCTGGGGTGTCTCTGACCCCCTTACAGTTTTTATTCATTAAGGATAGAGTTTGGGGCACCCTATAGATGTTTGTGGTGGGGGCCACTGGTTCCAATTAGAAAAACATACCATGAGCATATAAAGCAGGTCATCAAAACTGGCCACCAGAAGACAGGAATCATTTGACTTGTAAATCAAGGAAATTTGGGTTTTGTGAGAAGAATAAAGCTAGTATTAAGCCTCCCAGAAGGTTTTGGGGTTATACATTTAGACTAGAAGGGCCTTTAAAGCATCTAACCCATTCTTCCAGTTCATTCTACAGATGGGGAAACAAGTTAGGAGGTTAAGCAAATTGCCCAAGATCAGGTGGGCAGTCAGTGGCAGAGCCTGGTCTTCTGTCTCCAAATTCAGTGTCTCCTCCCCCTGTAAGTAACGTATAAGATGGGACCCCTGGGCTCAAGTTTCAGAAGACAATATAACTGCAAAGACTGATAGGGCCCAAGAGTGAGAAAAAGAGACTTTATGAAGAATGAGGACAGCAGAAGGAACAAAACTCCTATAACTAAAACCACCCAGCACAAGGTCTGTTCCTGGGAGTCTTTTATCTTAAAAATTTTTTTTTCTGCCTTTTGGTGGGCAATTGGGGTTAAGTAACTTGCCCAAGGTTACACAGCTAGGATTTTTTTTGTTTGTTTGTGCACATTAAGTGTTTGAGGTCGGATATGAACTCAGGTCCTTTTGACTCCAGGGCCGACGCTCTACTCACTGCGACACCTAGCCGCCCCCTATCTTTTAAATTTTACTCCATTTATGAGTCAGATTAGAATGCCTGGTGTAAGTTGTTACTTGAAATAGGTCAGTTGTCTGTTTCTGGGATATTGCTTTTTTTGTGAGAGAACCCCAGAGCAAACATTTTAGGGCTTTCAAGGTTGTGTTTCTATAAAAAAAGGCTGTGTGTGTGTGTGTGTGTGTGTGTGTGTGTGTGTGTGTGTGTGTGTGTGTTGTTTTTTGAATAGTGAAGGGAGATTTCTTCATTCACTAGCTTTTAGGGAATGATGGGCAAAAGAACACTGCTCTCTGCTCTGGGCAGTCCACACTTGAGTTTTGTGTTCAGCCCCCTGTGTTTTAGAAGGCTCATTGACAAACTTAAGTGTGTCCAAAGTATGACAACTAAAACAAGAAATAATAATAAAGAATGTTAAGCCTGTAGAAGAAAAGACTGGAAGTGGAGTGGGGAGTTGACAGACTTTTGATTTCTCACATTTAAAGGTCTCTACATCTTGCTCCCACCTACATTTCTAGGGTTGGTTCATATCTCTCCTCTTTTCTCCATTCAATGCAAACTTCTTGGATTTCTTTACAGGCAGTTTCAGCTTATATCTCTATGCCTTTGTACAGATGATTGATTTCCTCAAATCTGGAATTCATCACCTTCTCGCCTCCATCTGTTAGGATCTCTCAGTTTCCTTCAAAGCACAGATCAGGTGCCACCTTCTAGATGAGACTGTGCCTGGTTTCCCCAGCAGTTAATGCTCCCTCTCTTTTAGAATTATTTTGCATAGATATTTATCTGTGAACATGTTTTTTCTTCCAATAGAATGTAAGTTCCTTGAGGGAAATGGACTGTTTTGCCTTTGTGTCCTTAGCTCCCACACCAGTACCATGCACCTAGTATATAATTAATAAATGCTTTAAAAATAAAGTGAAATATTTGAAGTGTCTTGAGTTAGTCAATAAGCATTTATTAAGGATCTCCTAAGTGCTAGACACTGTTTTAAACTCTGGGGATATAGAGAAAGGCAAAACAAAACAAAAAACACACCAAACAAAAACAGAGAAAGTTCCTGCTCTCAAGGAGCTCACAGACTAATGGAGGAGATAACATGCAAATAAAACATATAAACAAGATAGAATACATTGGTGGTAATTTCGGAGGGAAGGCACTAAGATTATGGAGAACTAGGGAAGGCTTCTTGGCTAAGGTAAAACTTGAAGGAAGGTGAGACATGAAGGAAACCAGGAGGTGGAGATGAAGGGGCAGAGGGTCTACTTGTGCTCCTTGGCTAAGGAGGGCAAGACTAGGACCAAGGGGTAATGGGGAGGTGAATTTTGTAGTTTAATAAATAAAAAAAGCTTCTGAACAATTAGAGAAGGCAGGTGGAAAGAACCCAAGTTCTTGAGTCAAGGAAACCTGGACTTTCTACTTATTGCTTGTCTTATCTTGGGTAAGGAGCTTGTGTTCCCCTGGATCACTGTTCCTTCTTTCTGTCTCTGTCTCTCCCCTCTCTCCCCTTTCTTCGCCCCCCCTTCCTTGCTCCCCATTCTACCCCTGCCATTCTCCTCTCACTCTCTCTCCCTCCCTTTGTCCCTCTTTCCCCCCTTTCTCTCCCCTTTTCTCCCTCTTTCCCCCTCTCTCCCCCCTCTCCCTTCTCTCTCCACTCTCCACCCCCCTCCTCCCACTCCCCCCCCCTCTCTCTCTCTTCTCTGTCTGTCTTTCTCCCCTCTCTCTGTGTCTGTCTCTGTCTGTCTGTCTGTCTGTCTCTCTCCTCTCTCTGTGTCTCTCTCTGTGTGTCTCTGTCTCTCTCTGTCTCTCTCTTCTCTGTCTCTCTGTCTGTCTGTCTCTCTCCCCTCTCTCTCTCTCTCTGTGTCTGTCTCTCTCTCCCTGTCTCTCTCTCCTCTCTCTCTGTCTCTCTTCTCTCTCTGTCTCTCTCTCTGTCTCTGTGTCTCTCTCTCTGTGTCTCTCTCTCTGTCTCTCTCTGTCTCTGTCTCCCCTCTCACTTGCTTTTGATATGTCTTATTTTCAGTGTCTCTTTGCTCCAAAGATGATGATCCAGTGGTGATGGTAGTGGTGGTGGAATCTGAAAAATAGAATGGGCCATTTTGTGAGGTAGTGAGCTCCTGGTCACTGTTTAAGCAGAGACTTCTTGACCACTTGTCAGGGGATGTTCTAGGAAGGTATTCAGGATTTTGGTATGAGTCAGACTAGCTCATCTGAGGCCCCTTAAAATGCCCAAACTCTATGAATCTGTGCAAGGAAAGAGCTTATTCAAGTAGTGACTGGTGACTGCTGACAGGGCCAGTGAAGGGAGTGTGAGTTATGATGTTTTTAACTACTTGGCAGCAGACCATGTAAAAGTGAAAACTTATGTCAGAATGGAATTGAGCCCATCGATCAATGAGCTTTAAAAAATAAAATTGGGTCGAATACTCTTCCCATTTAGTCGGCTGGTTAGGATGGTAGTCTAAAGGAAGTCATTTCCAGTCAATCCTTGTTTGGGCTACTGATGTAGTCCAATCACTTAACCTTTCAGAGGGTCCCTTCCTCTTTCATTTTCTAGAACCTGACCATAATCTCCTACTTATTTCTCTCTGAGTGAGTCATCAAATTCCTGTTGGATTTCTGCTGCAGCTGAGACCACCAAGGTCATGCGTTCATTTGATTGCTACTCTAGGCAGCTAGCTTCCTTCTGATGATGGCCACTGACTCGCTTGCTATTTATTCTTTAAAATTTAAAGGATCTCTCCCCTTTCCTCATCTCCTCTCTCTTCCCTTCCTCTTCCTCCCTCCCTGTTTCTCATTCTCTCTGTGTTTCTGTCTCTCTTTTTTTCACTCGCTTTTGATCAGTCTTTCTCTGTCTCTTTTTTTGTCTGTCTGCCTGTCTCTCCCTCTCTCTTTCCCTCTCTCTCCCTGGTAGAAGGAGCTCCCAGGGAAGAATCTCCCAATTCAGATCTGGTAACTTCTCTGCTGCTTTGTCCTGACCTCTGCCTGTGGCACTGAGAGGCTCATGCTAAGGGTTACATAGCCAGGATGTCTCAGAGGCTGAATCTCTATCTATTAGGACACACAGCCTCTCAACATTTTAAAGACACATGAAAATGAATAGGTAAGGGAATTCTTTCTCAAGTCTCATTAGAAATAGGACAGTTAATTCCCTCATTTTCTGCTACTACCATCAGAGTGGTTTGATCTCAGAATCTGTTAAAGATTTACCCTACCAATTAGGGAAGTTCCGATACTGTGATGCCCTGCTCTGGTGTGTCTGGGACCATTGCAGGGGCATTTGCACCAGTCCCTCTCCCCAATGACCTCCTTACCTCCTTAGAGTGCCTGACTCCCAGTAAGTCCTCAAATAAATTATTTGTTGACTGACTGACTTCAGAGTTGCCCTTTCTCAGGGGGTCAGTACTGTTTCCTGCAAAGGAGATGACGTCTGTACAGTACTTTTCAAACTGTAAAGGGCTGCCTAAATGCTATCAATGATGAGGATGATGAAGATTGTTACTATTATTATTTACAGGTACATTCCTTCAAGGTAGCGCCTTTTTTGCCTTTCTTTATATGGGTTGTTATTGTTTATTTGATTCAGTCTTGTCCAACTCTTTGTGACCCCATTTGAGGTTTTCTTGTCAAAGATACTAAAATGGTTTCCTATTTCCTTCTCTACTAGGTTAAGTAAAACAGAAGTTAAGTGATTTACCCAGGGTCACACAGCTAGGAAGTATCTGAGCTTGGATTTTAATTCAGGTCTTCCTGACTCCAGACCTGGCACTCTCTTCCCCTAGCCATCCAGCTGCCCCTCTATATTCTAGCATACAGTAAGCATTTAATAAATGCCTATTAACCCACTGACTACACAGGGAAGCCTTTCATGGTGTTCTCCTAACTCTGTAGGCACTGCTGTATGCCAGAATAGGAGAAGGTAAATTCCATGACCCAGAGAACTAATGAGAAAGCTTGTCGGCATTTCAGAGATGAGCGGGCTTGTTGGCAGAGTATTCAGAGCTCCTCTGATGAAGGGCATTACATAAGCCTGGATTATTATTAGACCAACTCTGCAGAGACAGCCGAGGCTTGGTGCAGATGACATGTTGCTTGATTTCTCGAAATACTGGAAACGTTAGATTTTTACTCGTTTCAAAAGGCAAGGTGGGGGGGAAGAGTTAGTTTTAGATCTCATTGATATGCAAATATAAACAGGACTATAGTGGGGCCAGGCAAAGTCTCACAAACTCTCAGACTTAGACAAGTATATGTGTGGGTACAGATGGGTGGGGGGGGGATAAGAATAAGGTTACAGCAAAAGTTGGAACTGAGAGCAAACAAGAATGTTAATTAAACACAACAAAGGCACCAGGAGCTAGTAGACAGAGGGGTCCTAGATTCGAATCCTGCCTCTGACACTTAGTAGTTGTGTAGCCCAGGCCAAATGAACTGACCACTATATCTTTGGCAACTCAGTTCATATCAGTAAGCAGTTATTAAACTCCTACTGAGTACTAGGGGCTAAAAAGAGGAGGCAGCCTGGGGAAGGAGGACTGGAGGTTTTATTGTTGCTCAGTCATGTCTGACTCTTCCAGATCCCGTTTTCTTGGCAAAGATACTGTAGCGGTTTGCCGTTTCCTTCTCCAGCTCATTTTGCAGATGATGAAACTGAGGCAGAGTTAAGTGACTTGCCCAGGGTCACACAGCTAGTAAGTGTCTAAGGCCAGATTTGAAGTCAAGATTGTTGTTGTTTGTCCTTCATTCTTGAAGAGGACCATGGCATCAGGAAGGCTATTCCATGCCTTGCAAGTGAATTGGATTTAAGTCAAGAAGATGAGTGCCCCATGGCACCTCCTAGCTGGCCCTGAGAGTCAGAGGTTTGGGTTAAAATCTTACCTTGGATGTTTATTTCTGGATAACCTTAACACCTTGAATGACCAAGTCATTTACCTTTTCCTTGCCTGTTAAAGGAAGGGCTGAACTAGATGGTTCTGGGGGTCCCTTCCAGCTCCAGATCTGCAACCCAGTGACCTGGGTTTGAAGTCTGACTTCACCTGTGTGACCTTGGACAGGTCACTTTAACTCTCTGGGCCTCAGTTTCCTCATCTGTAAAAAGAATGGGTTGGATTAGTTGGCTTCTGAGGTCTTTTCTAACTTGAGACCTGGGCTCTAATTGGCCCGGAGATGAGGACCTCACCCAGTGGGACTGTGGGAAGAGCAGAGAGAGGGGGAAGGGATAGAACCAAGAGAAATGGAGGGGGTGGTGCTTTGACAAGCAATGTTAGACAAAGCAGGGCGAATTTTGAGACTGAAGTTGCCTTCTTTGTCCGAGAGTTCTGGGGCAGCTTCTGAAGAGCAGCCCAATTCACTGGTGAGAGGGGCACCCCCCAGCCGGGAAATGCAGGGAGATTCAATAATCGAGGGCACAACTGTAAGAAGAAAGACAAAGGAGCAGGCCAGCCGCCCTTGGATCGAGAGGAGAATGAACTGCATGCCAAACACGCTGGAGTCAGGTCACGCTATGTCACTTTTTAGATTGGTTCATTTTATAGCACTTAAGAGGAATTTTCCTTTTAGGTCAGGGTTCAAGACGGGGCTGAGGCAGAAGCTTCATCAAATGGAGAGGCATGTGTGTGTGTGTGTGTGTGTGTGTGTGTGTGTGTGTGTGTGTGTACAAAGAGATACAGAACGGGACCACAAAGCACTGAGAGAGGGAGAGAGAAAGGGAAGAAGGATAAATCTATTGGGTTTTTAAGTGCTTTGTTTTTGCTTAAGGACCAGCTGGGAAATGGTGCCTCTGGGGAGCAGGGAGTAGGTGTATCCCAGGGGCCAGAGAGATTTTCAAGCCTGGCAGGTTATTTCTGGAAACTCAGCTTACTCTTCCTTGCTTGGTTCTAGTTGGTAATCAGAATGAACTAGGCATCCCTGCTGAATTCTGTATACTCAGCAGCAACTTGCCATTCTAGTGACCTCTCTTCCCCTCCCCTCTCCTTCCCTCTCTTCCCCTCTCCTTCCCTATCTTCCCTCTCCTCTCTTCTTCTCCCCTCTTCCCTCTTCTCCTCCCTTCCTCTCCCCCTTTCTCCCCTCCCTCCTTCCTTTTATTCCCCCTCTCTCCCCCTCCCTCCTCTATCCCTCTCTCTGTCTCTCCATCTCTGTCTCTCTCTTTCTGTCTATCTCTGTTTCTCTATCTCTGTCTATCCGTCTCTGTCTCTCTGTCTCTGTCTCTTTCTGGCATGTGGCAAGCAAAGGGTGGGTAGTGACAACTGAAGAAACAGAACCATTAACCATCTGATAGAATTGAACAACTCTGAAGGAAGACCTGATGAGTGGAAGAAAAGGCAACCTTATTAAATGTGGGTCAGAAAAATTAGTTCTTGGTGTGGACTCTTCCACTGGTGCCTCATTGTCCTGTTTTCTTGCCGAAGGGTCAGGCCTGCCTTGATATCCTGCCATGAGTACATTGGCTGAAGCTTGAGTTTGGAAAATTAAGTTCCTCTCCCTAGGTAGCTTGGCGTGGTCTCTCAAGTGAAGTCTTGCCCCATTCTTAGCATGGACTCTTGTGGGAAAATTATATGGCACAACAGATAGAATGTGGGACTTAGAATCAGGAAGACCTGACTGTGTGACCCTAGAAAAATCACTTAATCACTGCCTGCCTCTGTTTCCCAACTTTTGAAGATGAAATGGGATAATATATGTACTATACATGCCTCAGTTTCCTTATCTATAAAATAACGGACATATACTCAATGAACTAAGATTACTTTGTGTTCTAAATCTATGCTTTCATGACCTTTGATCTCATCATGGTACAGTGATAATCCTGGGTCCTTGTCGGGCATCTGCAGAGCCCAGGTTCTGGAAATTATATGATTCCAGCGACAGACTATTCCAGCAACTTCCTGAAGACGAGCCCAGTCAATTACAAAGAAGATCATGGCCACTGCCAATTGGGTTATGATCAAGCCACCCATGAAACAAAGTTAAGTAGAAAAAGACTCTCACTCTTGTCTAGCCCCATTTTGTGGTGTTTTTCCCAGAAAATTTCAGAAGTACTTGTAATAAAAGCTCTGGAAGCTGCAGATCTATCATTAATGTTCCACCAGGTCTTTTATGGTGTGGATGGCTCATTGAAAATTAAAATTGCCTTAGAGCTTGTTAGAGGTGTACTCTTTGGGGAAGAATGATTGTTGTACCTGCCCTGGAATAAATCCCAGTGAAACCAATTTGATGTCACTTTAGCTGTCTTTCCTTCCTTCAATCAACTGAATTCTCCTTCATCAGCCACCTCAGTTCCTGCCCCTGAAAATGACAGCTTCCAAAATGAGCCATTACTTTTGGACAAAGAAGGTCACTAGAGTGGCAACAGGGTCTTTGCTGCCTCCTAGAATGGTGGAATCTTAGAGTAAGCTGGAATTTCCATCCAAACCCATCTTATGCAAACTCCTACTGAAACAGTAATAGTAATAAAACTAGCATTTATATCATGCTTTAAGGTTTACAGACATTGAGTCATTTGATACTAACAACAACCTTGTCGGGTAGGTGTTATTATTATAAAATATGGATCATATTTTACAGATGAGTAAACTGAGGCACAAAGCAGTCATGTGATTTGCCCAGTATCACACAGTTGTCAAGTATCTGAGGCAGGATTCAAACTCAGGTCTTCCTGATTCTAAGTTTTTATCTACTGTGGCAGCTAGTCACCCCCAACCTCCCAAATAATCTCCAGTAAAGAGTAACCATGACATTGTGACTGGCTTCAGAACTCGTTGATTGTGTATCCAGTGGGAGGGCAGATGACAAGATGCCCAAGTAAGCCCTAGTTTTCATGTATGCTGTATTACACCATTAAAATGTCATTTACTCAAAGGCAGGGTATCTGTCTGTCTCTCCCTCTCTCTTTCTTCCTATCTCTTCCCCCTCTCCTCCTCCTCCTCCTCCTCTCTCTCTCTCTCTCGTTCATTTTCTTTTTTCTCTCCTTCCTTCCTTCTTTCACTCCTTAGTGCTTGGTGCATAGTAGGTGATTATAACTGCTTATTTATTTTGACTTATGAAACTAAACATGATTGACTTTAACTTCCCATTGCTTTTCATTCTCAATAGGCAAGACCAGTCTAATCTTTCAAATACTTGAAGACATTTTTCATGTCTAACCACTCAGAGGTCTGTTTATCCCCATCTGTAATCTTTTCTAGGCAAGGTGGTCCATAAACTTTTTTGGGGAGTAGGGGAAACTCCAACCCCTTTAAATATTTAAATGGATTGTTGATCTCTTAGGAAAGAGACCTTAGACACCATTCATTCTGGTTTTCTCATTTTGTGAAAGGGAAAACTGAAGCACAGAGAGATGATGTGACTCACTTGTAGGATTAGAAACCAGGACTCCTGACTCTTCTTCCAGTTTTCTTCCCATAATATTGCAGTTTTGTAATGTTGTAAAGTCTGATCAAGACCCCATTTGGCAAAGATATTTGCAGCGGCTTACCATTTCCTCCTCTGGCTCATTTTACAGATGAGGAAACTGAGGCAAACAGGGTTCAGTGACTTGCCCAGGGTCCCACAACCAGTAAGTGTCTGAGGCAGATTTAATCTCATGAAGACGAGTCCTCATGACTCCAGGACCAGTACTCTTATCCACTGTGCGACCTATCTGCCCTGGTATTACTTACATAGGATCATAGATCAGAGCTGGAAGTCACCTTGATGGCCAGAGTCCAATCCTCCCACTTTGAATATAAGGAAATAAAGATCCAGAGAACTTAAGTGGTTTGGTCAGGATCATATAACTAGTGTCCAAAAGCAGGATTTGAACTCTGCTCCTCCTCACTCCAAGTCCAGTGGCATATTGCTTATTATGTTGCCATGTTGCCTTTCTCTGGGAATTGTTATTGAATTGACCTGAAGTCTTTTTTTTTTCCATTCTTCTGTTCATTTGGTTATTCCTTCCTTCACTCCCTCCTTCATAATCTTTTGAAGGTGTCTTCAGCCTTTCTGAAAGAGCTCCTTATTTAGTTCTTAAATCTCATTTTTGGAGAGTCAGTCAACTAGAACAGTAAGAATTTTCTAATCATATTTTCCCTGTGACAAGAGACTTCTGCTTCAATGGCTGGTTCAGCTTGAAGCCCAAAGGGCCGTTAGCCCATTAGAAACCTGCGTTTGTATATTCCTGATTGAGCAGAGTTGATCTGATGCTACGGAGTGAGTAAGGGTAGGAGAAGCAGCCCTTCCTCTCTACCTCACTGGAGTTCCTGGGGATTCTGAGAAGGAACCTTCCCTGGCTTTTCCTATTGGGCAAAATTCATGGTTGCTGGATGTGTTAATCACCATTCTGCCAAGTTGAAGGAAATAATGCTTGGGGAGGTTGGTTCTTGGGAGCCCTTGTTGAGATGTCTTCTCCATTTGTATTCTGATTTATCAAGTATCAGAACAGAAGGTTTTAATTGTTATTTTATTAAGCAGCTCAATTGTTCTCACCTCAAGCAAGCCAAAGTTCTGATTAGTTGCTCCTCCCTATCTTCATTAGATCATTTAAAGCAGGAATTATGCTTTTTTTAAGTAGTTAATTATAGTAAAACCTGACAAATTTGCATGTCTGGGGAAAAAAAAATCATGGTGGCAGGAAACCAGGTTATGAAATAATTCTCAGCTTCTTTCCAGGCCAAAAAGAGTCATCAGCACCTTTTACTAATCTTTGAGTCCTTCTGTGTCTTGCTTTGCATAGATTCTTGTTATTGTTGTTCAGTCATGCCTGACTTTTTGTGACCCCATTTGGGCTTTTCTTGGCAGAGATACTGGAGTGGTTTGCAATTTTCTTCTCCAGCTCATTTTGCAGATAAGGAAACTGAGTCAAACAGGGTTATGTGACTTGCCCAGGGTCACATAGCTAGTAAGGATCTGAGGCCAGATTTGAACTCAGGCTTTCCTGAGTCTAGTCCTAGTGTTTTATCCACTGTGTCACCTAGCTCCTCTTAGAACAGGTTTTTTAGCAAACAGTATATTAAGTTATTTTTCAACAAATGAGTAAATATAAGAAGTTCAATTCAATTGGGCAAGCATTAGATTTGTACTGTGAGCAAAGAATGGGGAAGACCCCACAAAATTTAGATGAGACATGGTCCTTTCCTTCATGGACATTACAGTCTACTGAGGTATAAATCACAGCCACATGTAATGACTGTCCACAGTAGATTGGACCTGGGATCTCATGAGTGTATGAAACTCCCTGTGACTATGCCCATGGGCATCTATTTTGTTATTTATAGTATTATAAATGCAATGTAAAACCCACATATCCTCATTCTAGCCCCCCAATAATCCTGTGTGGTAAATGCTATTGTAATCCCATTTTATAGATGTGGAAACTGAATCTGAAAGAGGTGAAGTGACCTGCCCAAGGTCACATAGTAAGTCTCTGAGGCAGGATTTGAACTCTCACCTTCCTGACTTCTAGTACCATACTCCATCTGCCATGCCAGCTAGCTATCACTTACCTTTGTGCCTCCTAGGACCTGCCACGAAGTAGCCAACACTTGATAAATGTTTGTTGAGTTGACTTGGAACAGATCTGCACACTACTTAGCCTTATTTTGTGTATATTTTAAATCCCCAAATCAGCCACTCATCAAATAAAATCCATCTTGAGCTCGAGACAGCTGATTTATAAGTCACAGTGTGGTCTCGCTATTCTAAACCATGGTGGATTCTAGAATGCTCTTTTAAGTTAATACAGAGTGCCTGGAAGAGAGACTTTGGTGCCCAGACACACCACTGCCCTGTCTGGGCTGGGTAGTGACCCCAGGTGGTTGTATTGAAATGATGCCTCCCTCTCTGTGACCAGGAATGGGCAGAAGTGAACAGAATGCTGGGCATTTGTTTCCATCATCTTGTCAACTCTGGGTTTAGGTGTAAGGTTAAATGCATCAATTAAAAGTTTGGAACACTCAGCCCTCTGGAAAAGTTCCATGGTGGTTCGGAGGTGTGATTGTTATGTCTGAAAGTTTAATGTAGGAAATGGTGACTGAGTCAGCAAGTAGGACCAGCTATTCTGATCACTCTTCTTTCCTTGAAACTGATTTGAAACTGATTTCCAGTTGAGAACTGGAAAGGGACCTTTAGAAGTCACCTTCTCCAGTTGCCTTATTTTTAAGATGATGAAACTGAGACCTAGAGAATGTAATGACTTCTCCAAGGTCATATAGGTAGTAAGAGACAGAGCCAGTATTTAAATAAAATAATAATAACTAACATTTTATATGGCAAGCACTGTGTCTAGTAAGCACTTCACAATTATCTCATTTATCTTCATAACAACCCTGGGAGGTAGGAGCTATTATTTTTTCCCATTTTACAGAGAAGGAAACTGAGGCAAATACAGGTTAAGAGTCTTGCCTAGGGTCACACAATAGGTATCTGAGATCAGATTTGAACTAGTTCCTTTATCTCCAGGTAGATTCACTATTTCCAACTTCAGGTTAGCAAAATATTTATGAAGTTCTGGATGTTATGGATAAAGGAGCCTGGATCCTTGCCCTCTGGAAGCTTGCAATATAATGGGGAAGTCAAGATGAGAACATGAAAGACTAGTTGGTAAGAGGTTATGATAGGTCTGATCTTAACAGACAACAGGCAATCAGGGAAGGATTCACTGGGCAGGTGGCATTTGAATTGGGTCTTGTTACTTGATTAGGATAGCAGGTGGAGATTCCTTGTGGGGCAGCATTATGTGGAGAGACAGCCTTGGTGGGGAGCAAAGTCACAGAAACAGCAAATCCCAGGGATGTGTTGAGGGCAATAAAGGGTTTAAAATCCAGTTTTAAAATGTCTTAGTTTTTTTTTTATTGCTATCTCTTCCCCTTCCTTCTTTTACTTAACATTTCTCATTGTATCTCTCAACCCTCCTGCTTGTAAGGTATAATCCCTTAAAGCAGGGAATTTAAAAAGAGGGAGAAAAAAGTTCTGAATAACTAAATAACATATGGGGAAAACTGGATTTTCTAAGTAGATTTTACAGGTCTACACCGATACACCTACACTTCTGTGAAGAAGCAGGCTTTGTGTATGGTGCCTTCTCAAGTCTCTTCTTTGAGGCTAAGCTTGGCCATTATAACTTTGCCATATTAATTTCCCATATTTTGTTGCTGTTATTTCTATGTAAATTTTTTGTAACTGTTTTCTCCATGTCCGTGTATGTATATCATTTTCCTGACTTAGCTTACTTCGCTTTATACCATTTCCTTTTAGTCTTCCCATGTTTCTTCATATTATATCCATTGTTTTTCTCTTTTTTGTATGTGTCTTTTCCATGCAAAACAAATTTCCATATTAGTCATGTTGCAAAAGAAAATACACATAACACACATAAACCAAAACCCAAGAAAAATAAAGTAAAAAAGTCTGCTTCAATCTGCACTGGTGGATATAGCATGTTTCATCATGGGTCATTTGGAATTGTCTTGGATCCTTGTACTGATTAGAGTAGGTAAGGCTTTCATGATTGATCATTGTACAATATTACTATTATTATGTACGATGTTATCCTGATTCTGCTCACTTCACTTTGTAACAGTTCATATAAGTCTTCCTAGGTTTTTCTGAAACCATCCTGCTCCTCATTTTTTTTTCTTTTTTGGAGGGCAGTTGGGGTTAAGTAACTTGCCCAAGGTCACACGGCTAGGTTTTTTTTGTTTGTTTGTTTGTGTGTGCGTTAAGTGTCTGAGGCCAGATCCGAACTCAGGTCCTTCTGACTCCAGGGCCAGCACTCTACTCACTGCACCACCTAGCCTCCCCCTATGCTCCTCATTTCTTACAGCATAATAGTATTCCATTACATTCATATACTACAACTTGTTCAGCCATTCCCCAATTGATGGGCATCCCCTCAACTTCCACTTCTTTACCACCACAAGAAAAGCTGCTATAACTATTTTTATACAAATAGCCCCTTTTCCTTTTCCAGACCTAGTAGTGATATTGCTAGGGCAAAGGGTATGTAGAGTTTTATAGCTTTTCGGGCATAGTTCCAAATTGTTCTCCACGATGGTTGGCACATCTATTGTTTCTTAAGGTTCCTCTTGTTTAAAGCTGATGAATGCACATATTTGTCTTTTCTGTGGAACCTGGAGCTCTGTTAATTTAAAACAATATTTGGTACCTACAACAGTCCTAGGCTCTCTGCTGGGTACAGGGAAGCAGTTCTATGATCATGAGATTGGAGATTTAGAGATGGGAAGAGCCTCTGCAGTTATCTAGTTAAACCCTCTTGTTTTATAAATGAGAACACAGAGGCTCAGGGAGGTAAATGCCTTTCTCACAGTCATTCAGCTGGTAAGCCGCAAACAGACTCTAAATCCAACACATTTTTTTCACTGTGTCATGCTAGCAGGTCAAGAACTGGAAGGAATTATTTTTTTCTATATTTAAATTTATTCTTAGAAAAAACCTTAATGTTAAGATGGGTTTTGAAGATGGACCGGGATTAGACCTGCTAGGAACTCCCTGGGAAAAAAAACAAAACAAAACAAAACTTCCATTTCCAATTCAAGTCAGCATTTTCTCTGCATTTTATAGTCATTAGGGAATTGTCTGGAAATCCTGAGATATTAAGTGACTCGTCCAGGGTCACACAACCAGCATGTCAGAGCTGTGACTTGAACCAAGGTAAGAGGCCAACTCTCTACCCATTGTGTCATTTTACTTCATGAAGAGGGAGTAGTGATGAAAGGCAAAAGTAAAAATAATCATAGGTTGTTTTTGTCAAAAGATTGATGGTGGTAGGAATGAGAAAACACTCAGCTGTGAAGTATATGCCAAAGATATGACGAAAGCTACTAGGAAACGAGCAGCTTATCAGTAATCAGAGGGTCATAGATCTGGAGCTGGAAGGGTCCCCAGATGCCAACTATTACAGTTTTCTGATTTTACCCAACTGAGTAAACTGAAGCCAAGGAAAGTTAGTGCTTTTTCCGGGGCCTTATAGTGAGCAAGCTTTTGAGGTGAGATTTGAACCTAGGGCTGCTGACTCCAGACCAGTGCTAGGATAGGCCATGTATCTGACACTTGCTAATAAGTCACTTAACCTTTTTAAGATTCAGCTTCCCTTGTAAAATACAGTTAATAAAATAACTGTAGTATTTATTTCATGCTACACAGGGTTTTTGTGATGCTCCATTGAATTAATGTAAGTAAAGTGTTTTGCAGACCTTAAAGTGTTATATTAATAAGCGCTATGACTCTATCTTTGTAAAGTTTTCTCCCTCCTCTCCTTCCCTCTCTCCCCTTCTCTCTCCTTCTCTCCTTTCCTTTTCCCCTATCTCCCTTACTTCCTTTCTCCCTGCCTCTTTCCTTCCCATTCTCCTTCCCTTCTTCCTTCTTTCCATTCTCCCTTCTTCTCTTCTTCCCTCCCTCCCTTCCCCTCTCTCTTTCCCCTTTTCTTCTTCCTTATTCACATTCCCTCCCTCTCTTCCTTTCTGCCTTCTAACCAACCACAGAAATGTCTTACATTTGAGACAAAACAAAGGCCACAGGACTTTTCAAGATTATGAAGGGTTTGGTTAAGGAGCACAAAGTAGTTTGATATGAAATGTTTAGCCAAAGCAGAACGCACTGGAACTTTGTAGTAGCCCTTGAAGCCAGACCCCACCCTTCTGAAATGTCTCCCAAGCCATCTTGCTAGAAGAGTTGGCTTCTTATTCTGTGGGAGAGTTTCTTTGGAAAGCAAGTAATATATATTCTATAGGCTTTTGTTTAGACAACTTTAAAAAAAAAGATTATTCATCTGCTCTTGTCGTGCTGTCCCCCTCTGGTGATTAATATGCCCTCAAGGCCTGTGGTCCAGAAATGTTAAAATCCTTGAGCTTGACCTATATAGAGACCTTTCAACCTGCTGAGTGATTCATCAGATAATGTGAAGTTAGTGTCTTAAATGATCATCCTACCCAGGGACTCCTTTTGTCGGGGTGGTTAACTCTGAGCATTAACAAGCCTGGTTTTCATTAAAAGAGAATCTTTGTTCAGCTTGCCTGATGCATTGTGGTGTTGTCCTTCCTTCCTTCCTTCCTTCCTTCCTTCCTTCCTTCCTTCCTTCCTTCCTTCCTTCCTTCTTTCCTTCCTTCCGTTCTCCTTTCCTTCCTTCCTTGTTTTTTTCTTTCTGTTTGTCTTTCCATTAGTACTTGCTATTATTTTAGTTCCATATATAATTCAGATATATGTGTATACATATATATATCTATATAGCTATTTATCTAAATTATAATCCTGCTGCTACAACCACAGGACATAGTAATATGTATGTGTGTATATATATATATATACATATAATCTCCTATTTCTGCTAATCCAGTTGGAGTGCAGGGAGAACACATCTTTCTGAGTGACTCTGGGTAAGAGCATAGGGATAGGGACTGGCCTGTGGCTTCATTGATATAGGGAACTTCCAGATGAGGACAGTCCCTCTAGCAATGCAGCCAGTGTCTTCTCTGTGACTTCTTGTCTTAGCTTCCTAGAGCATGAAGAGGTTAAGTGACTTGCCAAGGATCACAGGGCTGGTATGTGTCAGAGGTGAGACTTGAACACAAGATGTCCTGACTTCTAATCCCTCTACCATATTGCCTCTCCTATGTATTGTGTGTGTGTGTATGTATACTTATACACATTCACACATTATGTCCATAGATGTCCAGTGGAGTGAATAGAGGGTTGGTTTAGGACTGGAGTGTTGTGGAAACAGCATGGGATTTTGGGGGTCAAAGGACCCTGGGCCCAAATCCTGCCAATACTTCCTTGTGTCCATGGGCAGGACACATTATTTGTCTCTGAGTCTTGACTTCTTCCTCTGGAAAATAAGGGAGTTGGATTAGATGATGGCCCTTCCAACTCTTCAGTCTATGGTTCCTTGACCTCTCCCTGGGGAGACCCCTGGAAAATTACTGTGGAAGGGACAGTAGCCTTGGGAATCTCTGGGACACCAGGATGCTTTTACTCCTTAGGATAGGTTAATGATAACTACCCTAGGATCTTGTAAAGATCTTGCCCAACCAGGGAGGTGTCAGGGGAGGGTGAGAATGTTCTTCACAGGAAAATTCTAGTTGATCTCTCAATTTTCCTTCTATCTCTCCTTTTAAATGAACATTCTGAGCAATGGGCCACATTTTGGTGATTCAAAGGCAGATCTATCTAGAGGCAGGGTAATGAACTAGATGGCTCTGTCTAAAGAGATTTTCATGAAACCCAGAATGCTCTCCCTCCTCCCCTCTACATTGTAGTTTTCATGGATTCTTTCAAGATTGAGCTCAGGTCATACCTCTTAGGAGGCCTCTCCTGGTCCACCTGCATTCTCCATAGAGCCAGCCATGCTACAAAGTCTCTCTGATTCTAAATTTCAGGAAAGATTGAGTACATTAGTAAAGGGAGTTTCCTTACTGGGAATTCCCTACATCAATGAAAACACAGAAAAAGCAGATGATTCATTTGGTTTTTCCTCTGTAGATATTCATACACACAATCATTTTCCAGACGTCTCTTTCTCTCTCGGCATAGCACACTGGGGCCAGGAAGACTTGGGTTGAAATTTAGCCTCTGACGTGTACGATCTTATGTGATCACATACCATTGCCCAACCTCTCAGGGCCATAGGCACTTCTTGAAAATTATTTGTTTCAGATCAGTTGTGAATCTGCAGTGGTGGATGGAGTTTTCACATAAGGAGCTCCCTGTATGTATGAAATCACAGCTCCAATCTAATCTTTCTCCTCCTTCCAACTATTCTTCTCCTCCTCATTCCCCATAGATCTCTTGGGTTTATGCGTGTGGTGTGTGTATACATACACACATATATACTACACAAAATATGTATAAAACACACATATACATATAGCATTTATATAAGTATGTATATATGCACACACATCTACATATATATGTATCCCCATGTACATATATGTACACAATACACTATCTGTATTTATCTATCTAATCTAAAAGCATGCCAAAGCTTTTTGGGATCCCTACAATGTTAAATGGTAGCTATATTCCTGGGCAGGGATCATTAAATCTATTTTTCCAAAAGAGATTTTTCCTTCCTCAATGCTCTAATCAAGTTCTTGAATTCTTGAATATCTGGGGTTTCCAGGTTCTCCTTGGAAGAATATGGTCCCATCAACATGTAGGAAGAGATAGGCATCCTTCTGTGCCAGCAGTAGCCTTGGTCCCTGCATCCCTAGGCCTGATCCATGGCCATTAGGCATCCTGAGTCAATCATTGCACATGAAGAAGAGACAGTAGGACATGGTGGAAAGAGCCCTTTACATAAAGTGAGATGAGACCTTGGTTTAATTGACATTGGCAGAAATATAGATTTAGAGCTGGAAGAAGACTCAGGGGCCATCTTGTTAAACCTCCTCAATTTATACAGTTGAGGAAACTGAGGCTTAGATTGGTTCAGTGACTATTACAATCTTAGACAGAAACCCAGAGCAGTAAAATGATTTGTCTTAGGCGCACAGTGATAAACCTGAAAGTACGGCTTTGGAACTTGGACCCTTCAGTTCTTTATCCCTGGTTGTTAAAGTGAGAGGTTGAAGATAAAGCTTGCTCATAACTCCTGTTTTCTCCATGCCACAACCAGAATACTGAAAGGATTTTTAAAAGCAGTGAACTTTGGCAGGGAAAACAGTGGGCATCTGGTCCCTAAGCTTGTTCTGTTGGAGACAAATACCCCACTCTTTCCTTAAGCTAGAAGAAGTCTTGGATCACTGTGCACCTTCCCCCTCCCCATGAGTATCCCCCTCCCCATGAGTGTGTTGCAAACACACTCCCAAGCTTTTTCCTTGGGCTTAGTGAATTAATTACAAAAACATTAGCTTACAGTATAGTCCCAACAATCCATCATGACCGTAGAATTTTCCATTCATTCAAAGTATGACACAAAAATTGATTGAGACTTACTCAGATGCTTTTTCCAGGGTGGGGATGACAGAGAAAGTCCTTTTCATGGCAGAAATGGTTTTTAGGCAGCAGCAGGCTACTGCTGCCAGCTCCCCTTCCTCCCCTGTACTCAAAATGTTTCTGTTCTCTATAGCACTATGGGCAGCTAGGTGGTGCAGTGGATAGAATCAGGAAGCCCTGAGTTCAAATGTGGCCTCAGACACTGATTATCTGGGTGATCCTGGGCAAGTCACTTACCCCTGTTTGCCTCAGTTTCCTTACCTGTAAAATGAGCTGGAGAAGGAAATGGCAAACTCTTCAGTATCTTTGCCAAGAAAACCCCAAATGGGGCCACTGAAATGACTCAACAACAAAATGGATAGAGTATGGAGTTGGGAGTTAGATTTTTTGGGACTATACTGTAAAATGAGTTAGAATTGTCGGGACTATACTGTAAAATGAGTTCGAATTCCACCCCTACCATTTATTATGTGACCTTGGGAAAGTCAATGACATCCTTGGTCCACAGTTTCCTTGTCTACAAAAATGAGGGTGTGGACTGATGGCTTCTGAGGTCCCATTTCTAAGCTTTGTGATACACAGCTCTGGAGCAAATGACTTGTAATTAGAAAGTGGCTGAGCAGGGCTAAGTCTTTGGGCTCTGGGTCCGGTGGCCTTTGCACCAGCAAACATTAACCTCTTTTAGAAAGACATCCTGGGGTTTTCTGACTGCCCAGCTAAGAATGCATGGTTCCTCCTCACCCCACTCCAGTAGTTTTAATGAAGGGAATAGTAAATTCTGATTAGCACTCATATTGGTGGAGGCAAGGGACAGAATTCACACTAGGATATGGGTGAGTGAGGGTTGAGTCAGTAGAGGCTAAAGGAGGACACAGAGAGTAAAGAGAATTCCTCCCACTCTATGATGGATGATAGGAAAATGTCCCAAAATAGAGTTCTACTGGGGGTTTTCAGGCACATGTGAATGAGAGCCTGTGGGCCATTTCTTGGGAATCATCTTCAATATCTCTCCAGCTATCATTTCTAACTTAATTTCTGTTTTGTTTTTTTAATGAATGACAAATGATTTATTTGTTCTACCTCATCATGAAGCCCAGGGAGAAAAAATGTGGCAGGAGTGAAATTGATAGAAGGAAGAGATTAATGATTGGTTAGAGGATGTTAAGAGACAGCTTCCAGCTGTTTCCTTCCATAAGAACACAGATCTGAAGCCCTTTCCTTTTGAGGAAACTGAGGCTTAGAGAGGTGAATTCCCTAAGGTCATGCTTTGACATCTAAGTGTCAGAGCCTTGATTCAAACCCTGGTTCTTCAATTCCAAATTATGGGTGCTTTTAACCAAGACTAATAAAACACTGAAAGAGTACTATTACTGTGACATTAACTTTAACCAGACTTGTAGATCAGGGGAAGAAGGTAGATGTTACTCAGTCTCCCTGGGCCTCAGTGTTCTCATCTGTAAAATGAGGGGTTTGGTCTAGATGTCCCCTGAGGTCATTACTAACTTCATATCTGTGATCCTATTTAACCTGGGACAGGTTAAACCATTACACTTGGCACTTGATCTAGGGGTGGGGGTGGGGTCTCCTGACATAGAATGAGCTCTTTCTTTCACACTGTAGTGACTGGCCCTTGGAGCATTTGGGGAATATAAGAGAAAGCTAGAAAGTGGTGATTCTTGCCTTCAGACAGCTTATGGTCCACCTGGGGAAATAAAACTAAGAGACCAGAAGCCATTCAAAGAGTCTTTCTGGCCCTGAATAACCACTCCCTTTTCCTTGGAGATCTTTCAGCTGTTTGTTCTTCCTTTTGGTCAATTCCCCTCCTCCCCCAAGCCCCTTCAGTGCATAGCTAAAGCTTTCTCTTCTACCTACAGAATCATTTTCTGTTCCTCTTTGGAGATAATGAGCTTCACTTCTGATTTGGCTCTGGCATCTGAATGATCTGAAAAATAAAGAAATCTAAAAAACCTTTTGAACTTGCCTTTCCTCTAATATTGGCCTTCTAGCCAATAGCACCTTTGTCTAAATTTTTGGCGAATCCCCTTCTACTTCTTTCCTTGGACATTAGGGGAGGCAGGCTGATATAATTGAAATACTGGCCTTAGAATTCAGAGCAATCAAGCAACAACCATGCATTCACTGGGAGATAATACTTGTAAAGCACTTAGCACAGTGCCCTTCCTTCCCCTTCCCCTTTCCCTTTCCTTTTTTTTCTCCTCCCCTTCTCCTTCTCTTTCTCCAGAGTTGAGTTCTGGAAGCAGGAGGTGGCAGGTTCGATATCCAGAAATGACTGGAAGAAAAACAAAGGCAACAGTTAACCTTAACAAAAAACGTTTTTAAAAACCTTTCCCTTTTTCTTTCCCCTTCTACTTTTTCCCTGTTCTCTTTTCTTTCCTCTTCCTTTCCTCCTTCTCTTCCTCCTTTTGCTTTCCTCAAGGAACTCAGTTGCATACCCAGATGAATGAACTAATAATGCATTTATTAAGTGCTTGCTTTGTGTCAAGAGCTGTGCCTATTAATCAGCTGTGTGATCTTGGTTCAACCTCTTTCTCTGAGACTTGGTGTCATTGTCTTTAAAAATTAGGGCCTTGTTCTAGATGAGCTCTAAAGTCCTTTTCCAGTTCCAATAGTCTATGGTTCAATGACTATGGGTTTGATGGAACATAAGGAATATGCTTGTGTTGCCCATTTAACAACTTAATGTGGCCTGTTTCCTAGTAATCTTTCTGCTTTGGGCCATATCTAAAGAGCCAGAGCTAAAAGATCTGCCTTTGAATTTCCTTCTCTGAACCACATTTACTCATCTGCAAAATGGGAAGAACAAAACTTATACTCTCTGCCTTGAAGAATCATTGTATGTATCAGGAGCTACTTGCATTACCTGTAAATGGGGTCATGATTCCCTTTAAGGTAGAATTCCATCCATTTGAATCCCACAAATGTTGAGATTTACCTGGTTCCAAAGAAATAAGCACAAAGCCTGCATCCATCCCAGAAACCTGACTTCCCTTGAAGGTCTTAAGTTAAGCTGACACCCATTATATTTGGGTTTAAGCACCTCAGAATTCTGCCAGCTGGATTTTGTTTAACATATATGTCATGATATTTATTTTTTAAGCTTATTTAAAAAAAAAAGGTTAACTGCTGCCTTTGTCTTTATTTCAGCCATTTCTGGATATAGAACCTGCTACCCCCCTACTTCCAGAATTAAACCCTCCTTTCTTTTTTTTTTTTTAATTTAAACACTTTTTATTTAAATTTTTGAGTTCCAAATTCTATCCGTCCCTCCCTCCTTTCCTTCCCCCCTCTTTGAGATGGTAAGCAATCAGATATAGGTCATACATGTGCAATTATGTAAAACATTTCCATATTAGTCATTTTGTACAAGAAGACTTGAATAAAAGAAAAAATGAAAGGAACAAAGTGAAAAATAGCACCTTTCAGTCTGTATTCAATCATTATCAGTTCTTTCTCTGGAGGAAGATTGTATGTTTCATCATTAGTCCTTTGAGACTGTCTTGGGTCATTATACTGCTGAGAATGGCTGAGTCATTCACAATTCCTCATTGAATAATAATTGCTATTACTGTGTAAAATGTTCTGGTTCTGTTCATTTCACTATGCATCAGTTCATTTAAGTCTTTCCATAAACCCTACTTTCAACAAAGAAAGAAGAAATCAGTTATGCCAAAACAGCCATTACTGTGACCCCCATCTCATGGTGACCATTTGTCACCATGGTTCCCCACCTCTCTGCCAAGAAGAGAGTAGGTTTCCTTGTCTATTCTCTGGGACCAGTGCTGGTTATTATAACAACTCAGGGTTTATGTGTCAGGGTATTAGTTAAGCTTAGGCTAAGGAGATATTGTCAATCTTCTCCAGACCTTTCTATAGTAGAGCATGCTGTTAGCAGTTCTGTTTTAAGATATGTGCCCTGGTCATGAAGCTAGAAACATTAACTTAACGGTCATTTGTAGGACTTCCGAGAACAAATGAGGGAGGAGGGATAAACTCTCTTTCTGCCTCCCACTGCTTTTCCAACAGCAAAAATACCGTAACCTTCTCTATGGGCAAAAAAGAAAAAAATGGATTTACATATTTTGCTAATTATTGCTGTCAGGTTTCCCCAACTGATTTAAGGGTATGTTAGCTTAACAAGTGTGGAAAGTATTTTCTAAATGAGGCTTCAGATGTTAAATAGTTGTTTGGGGGCCAGGAATTGGAGCCAAGGCTTTTTGCTCCAAGGTCGGGCATAGACTGGGAGGGATTGTAGACACCAGCTATGTAAGATTCTTTCTGACTTTCATCTTGCAGTTCCTAAGGTAGTAAGCCCCTTGAGGGCAGGGGCCAGGATTTATTTTATCTTTTTGTTCACCAGGATCTAAGGGCTCAGTGCCTTGCCCAGAGTAAATGATGTTTCAAGAGTTATATAAATACTAGTTATTATTTTGAGGCTGTTATCCCTATCATTTTGGAGATGAGGAAGTGGAGACTCAGAAGAGTGACATAATTTCTCCAAGGTCATATAATTACTAACTAGTGGAGGTGGGTTCTGAACCCAGATCCTCCTGAAGCCAGGTCCAAAATTCTATCCATGTTGACACACTTTCTCTTTGCAGATGCATAAACGTGACCATTCCTTTCCAGCCCTGGCTGCTGGTATGACTGAGAACCCAGTTAATCTGCCCATCCTTTGTACCTGGAAGTACTAAAATTAATCGTCCTTCCTTGGCCCTGATTCTCCCGATCCATTAAACAGCTTGTCACCGAGGCTGAGCTGGAATGAAGTAGCGTTTTTTTAAGCAACAGGTTTTATGTTGGCAGAATTTACAAAAACTATCCCTTGGGGGACAGAGGCTCACTCTTCCTCCCCAATGCCATCTGTGCAGTGATCCCATGACAATGATTCTAGCTTGGGAGGTGTGAATGAGAGTTGCCTGGGCTTTGTCCCTGGTCTACAGACCTGGAATGATAAAGGGTATTCATGCCACCTAAGGGGAAAATGGGGAAGGGGACACAAAACTGTCCAGCTATCTGGACTATCTCCATTAGAGATAATGTGGTGTCTACTTTCCCTGTGATGCGCATAGTGGAAGTTTGACCCTCTCTGCTCCAAGACTTCCCAGTGACATCACAGTTCTGTAGCCAAAAAAAGATAAAAGTTCTGTTCCAAATTCCTTTTGGCACTTGGAGATGTTCTGTTCAGATGCTGCCTCTCGGACACCTTTCATTATCTTCCTCGGTCTTAGCGCTTCCTGACTCGTGAAGTTGTTGTATATGTACTTTGTTACTTTTCTAGATGTGTTATATCTTCTCAATAGACTAGAAACCTCTCATAGACAGGGACTGCTCTTCCCATTCTCCCTAGTTCCTATGAGCAATGTTTAGCTCCCTTTCTTTCAGGTTAGCCTTTCAAGTCTGGCAAGAACAAACTGTATTCTGCCATCCTTAGTTTGCTGATGGGATCATTGACATGCAAGGAAGCTAAGGATTTTCCTAAGGTTGTACCCATAGCCCATGGCAAGGATCCTTATCACCTCGGCTTCTGGTCTCCATTTGTGTCAAGAGGTTCACTATAGAGCACAGCCAGAGGCAGCTAGGCCCACCACAGCTACCACCCAAATAAGCCAGTTGGCTAAGGCTTGGGAGGACCCAGCTGCTGGTTTCTCTTGTAAAACAGAGGTCATTAATTAAACATCTACAGTGTATGGCTTTGAAGTCCTGCTGTGATATCTCATTCTGGAGTAGAGGTAGCCCTGGATTCTCTCTTCTCCCTCTTCCTTTTTGCTTTTTCCTTCTTTTCCCCCTCTTTTCTTTTCCTTCTTTTTCTCTTTTTTCCTTTCCCTCTTACATTCTGTCATCTTTTTCTCTCTTCTTTCAGTCCTTTCTTCCTTTTTTCTTCTTTTCCCAAATTTCTTCCTTTCCGCTTTTCCTTTTTCCTTTTTTCTCTTTTCCATTTTCTTCCTATCTTCTTCCTTTTACTCTTTTTCCTCTCTTTCTTCCTTTGCCCTCTTTCATCCTTTCCTCTTCTGCAACTTGGATTCAAATTCTAGATCTGGTGTGAGATCTTGGACAAGTTACTTTCTTTCTGGGTTTCTGCAAAATGAGATTAGACCAGATGGCCTTGAAAGCACATTCCAGCATTATATCTATGACTTTAAGGCTATACATCCAGGGCCATTTATACCACACCACTCAGGCCTGAACTGAAACTGAGCTTTGGAAGAGTTTACTCCTTGAGTGCTCCACAAACCCTGTAACAGGAAGGCCAGCACTTGTCCCCCATTACTGTCTTAATATTGGTGCCCACAGAGCACCCCCACCCCACAGCAGGATCAGGAGACCAGGGACTACAGTGGCATTTAACATAATTAAAGTCTCCTATCCCCAGTGGGGATGAGAAGTTTACAAATGTCCCTTTAGGGTTCCAGGAGCCTGCAGAGGGATGGTAGAGGACCTTACCACTATGTTTCTCTTTCCTGAGCTTCTCAGCTTCCTGAGGATTCCCTTAGCACCCTCTCCTGCTGTCTTTGAGACTTTTTGCAAGGAAAAAAAATTACTAAAGAGAGCAGAGAAGTCTTTAACAAATAATCCCAGTCTAAAATGTACTCATTTCTACAAAAAAGGGCTAATATTTATTTTCTTTCATTTAAAAAGAAAAGTTAGCAAAGGGAAAATCTGTCAACCACAGGATCACCATTAACTTTCTTTGGGAAATTCTGGTTTTCATTCTTATTAGTTTTCAGAAGATGTCAGAGGCTCAGAGGAAATATGCTGGGTGGGACCTTGGAGATGGGTTAGCCTCACTTCTTCATTTCATAGATGAGGACCCCGAGGACCAGAGAGGCCAAATAACCAGTCAGTGGCAGTCAGTATTGCCCTCTTAAAAATTATCAATGAATTCCAATTTATGTGCTCTCATGCTAGATTCTTGTTCTTTCTCTCCTCCCTCTCCTCCTCCCTCTCTTCTCTCTTCTCCACTTCCTTCTTCCTTTCTCTCTCCTCTCTTCCCTCC
>WOXC01007108.1:0-83771 GCA_011680675.1 Gymnobelideus leadbeateri
ACATTTTGCTGTGTCACCTTAGCCAGTCCCCTTATTTAAAGATGTGGAAACTGGGACCCACAGAGTGAAATCGACTTGCCCAAAGATTACACAGATTATGAGTAGCTAAATCCTGGATTTTAGCCCACATCTTCCATCTCTAAATCAAGTGTTCTTCCCACTACACTAAGCTGAATACAAGCAAGATTTACAGAAATCCCAAGCATATTTAGCAGCTACTAGAAGTATATAGTAAGTGTGGAGTGATTGGAGCTTTGCCAGGGTGCTGAATTTAGGGGGTGCTGATAGTACTCGCAAGTCTTCAGCAACATATAAACAATAGACTTTAACATGTTGCAATAATTATTAGCTTAAATTAGATGCTACCAGATGGTGAGTCAGGTGATTTTCTCCCCCTACCTCCTGTTTTTCATCTAGGGGCAAAGATGAACCAGAACCATAGACTCAATACCAGAGCTGATGTTGAGACCCAGATCCCTGCCCAGACCAGCAGTGAGGAGTCTCTCAGAGGGGCTAGGGAGTGTGAACTCAGTGCCCAGAACCCTAAGTGTGGGGTCTCTCAGAATAGATTATGGATATAGTCTACTGCCTAGAAAAGCAGTTCAGGGGACAAAGGTAGTTAGGGACACAGCATCAGCTCTTAGAGATCCCAGTTCATCCAAAAACACAGTGGAAGAATGACTAAACAAAAAAACATAAAGAATTTTGAACTTGGAGTCAGGAGGACCTGAGTTCAAATCTTGTTTCAGACACTTACTAGTTTTGTGACTCTGTGATGTCATCACTTAATTTCTCTAAACTTCAGTTTCCCCATTTATAAAATAAGAATAATAAGTATGTACCTTCCAGGGTTGTTGTTAGACTCAAATGAGATAACATATGTAAAGCACTTTGCAAATCTTAAAGTATTATAAAAATACTCACTAGTAAGCCAAGAATGCCTAGAAACAACCTCCAACTAGGAAAATAACTACAAAAGATCTACAAGCAAAGCCTTGAAGAAAAACACAACTTGAACATAAAATCAGTTAGAACACATAAATAATTGATGCAAGAGTTTTTAAAATATTATAAATTAAATGAGAGCGAAAGAAGAATTAGAAATGATAGTTTTCCCAAGTAACAAACTCCCTGAAAATTTGAATGGACCAACTGAAGTTAATGACTTCATGAGACAACAAGAAATATTCAAAAAAAAGTCCAAAAAAAATTTTAAAATCAGGAAAAAATAGTTCAACTACCTTGCATCAAAAACAACTGGACTGGAAAACAGATCAAGGAAATAAAATTGAAGCAACTATTGATTGCTTTAAAAAATGCCTGAAAGTCAAAACCAAAAAGAGCAGGGGAGGGGGACTAGATATATTTTAAAAAATTGTGGGGGGGGGAGGGGGAACTGCCTAGATCCCTTAGAACCAGAAGGCAAAGTTAAAAAAAAAAAGTTAATTGTTTACTTCCTGAAAGAAACTCTAAAGGAAAGCTCCCAGGAAAATCATAGCCAAAATTTAGATCTTTCAAGTGAAAGAAAAAATATTGCAAGCAGCCAGAAAAAAGAGCTCAAGAGCCAAGGTAACATAAGCAGAATCATACAAGATTTAGCAGCGTCTACTATAAAGAAGCAGAAATCATGGAATACTATATTCCAAAAGGCAAAAGATATACAATTACAACCAAAACTAACTTACCTAGTAAAACAATATAACATTCCAGGGAGGAAAATGGACCTTACATGAAATTCCAAGCACATCCAAGCATTCCTGATGAAAAGACTGTGGCTGAGTAGAAATTTTGAAATACACAGACGTAAAAAGAAACATTATAAAATAAATACCAGTGAGCAATTAGAAAAAAAAATTTATGAAGCATTTACCTTCTAATGGGTGGGGACATATGACACTAATCTACTTTGAGAACTATAAATGTCAGTAGAAATTTAGAGGAAAGGGGCGGAGCCAAGATGGCGGAGTAGAAACAGCTCGTCCAAGCCTCTCTGCCCCCAGATTCTCCACAAACTATGTAAAAAAGGACTCTGAAAATCTTCTGGAGCCCCAGCACCCACAGAACGACACAGAGAAGCTAACCTCCCGCTGAGGACAGCCCAGCACCCTGCAGGAAGGACCAGCGCAGTGGTCTGGGAGCCGGCAGCGCGCAGAGCGCAGGAGCCGAGCCGAGCCCAGGTCCACATGAGCCGAGGTTTTAGCCCCAGGGCGGCAGGGCCAGCAGCCGGCTGGAGGAACCCCAGAACACCAGGAACTGTGGAGACGCCAGAATTATCAACATAGACTTGCCTAGGACAAAGTAAGAGGTTAGTGTCCTATGGACTTTGGGACTGGTATTAGGGAATACGTCAGCTCCCTCCCCTGGGGGCTAGAAGCCACTGAGGAGACACGCCATTGTGTAGTTTTCAGAGGCATTTCCCACTCCCAGCCTACAAATTGTAGGGAGATCCAGCGATCAGTCTTGGGGGGTAATCGCTCTTGCTTTAACCTCCCTGGATCTGGATTGTGATCTAGGGTGGAAGTTGTGGGTGGGTTTACAGCTTGCCAGAAACGGAAGTTGCCCCCCACACGTTCGGGACGAAAATTCCTCTATCTGGCCTTAAAGCCATAGTGTGGCAACAAGCCCAAAAGTCAAGTAATTAAGTGGCAACATGCCAAGGCAAAGGAAACAGAAAAATGCAACCCTAGACTCCTATTTTGGGGGCATAGAGCGGGAAAAGGACTGTGAGGTCAGAAGTCCTGCTCCAAAAGCCCCAGGGGAAAACATGAGCGGGTTGCAGGCCATAGAGGACCTTAAGAAGGACTTTAAAAATCAAATAAGAGAAGTGGAGGAAAAATTGGAAAGAGAAATGAGAAGGATGCAGGAAAAGTATGAAATGAGGGTCAACAGCCTGACTGAGGAAAACAACACCTTAAAAAATAGACTAACTCAAATGGCAAAGGAGGCCCAAAAGGGCAATGAGGAGAAGAATGCCTTAAAAAGTCGAATTTGCCAGATGGAAAAAGAATCTCAAAAGTTCACTGAGGAGATTCATTCCTTCAGAGTTAGACTGGAGCAAATGGAAGCTAATGACTTTATGAGAAATCAAGATGCTGTTAAGCAGATCCAAACAAATGAAAGATTAGAAGGCAATGTGAAATATCTCATGGGAAAAACCACTGACCTGGAAAATAGATCCAGGAGAGACAATTTAAAAATTATTGGACTACCTGAAAGCCATGATCAAGGAAAGAACCTAGAAATCACCCTTCAAGAAATTCTCAAGGAAAACTGCCCTGATGTTTTAGATCCAGAGGGCAAAATAGAGGTTGAAAGAATCCACCGATCACCTCCTGAAAAAGATCCCAAAAAGAAAACTCCCAGGAATATTATAGCCAGGTTCCAGAATCCCCAGATCAAGGAGAAAATACTACAAGCAGCCAGGAAGAAACAATTTCAATATTGTGGAAACACAATCAGAATAGCCCAGGACCTGGCAGCTTCTACACTGAGGGATCGAAGGGCATGGAATATGATATTCCAGAGGGCAAAAGAACTGGGAATGAACCCAAGGGTCACCTACCCAGCAAAACTGAGTATTTTGTTTCAGGGGAAAATATGGTCATTCAGTGGAATAGAGGACTTTCAAGCATTCTTGAGGAAAAAACCAGAGTTGAATAGAAAATTTGACATCCAGACACAAGAAGCAAGAGATGCCTGAGAAGGTAATCAGGGAAAAAGAAATCAAAAGGAACTTATCAAAGTTGAACTATTTACATTCCTATATGGAAAAGCAATATCTGTGACTGATGATATCTTTCCCACTATGAAAATAATGGAAGAAGGGGGTGTGGTCATACGAATACATATGTGAATGTGTGTGTATATGGTTACAGTTATATATGGATAGAGGGCATAGGTTGATTTTGTTGGGAAGGGAGAGTACTCAAGGGATGAAATTATGAGGTGAGAGAGGAAAGTGGCAAGAGGAGATGGGGAGAGACATGGTAGGGTAAACTATCTCATGTAGGGGAAGTGGGTGCAAAGGAGGGGGAGAATAAGGAAGGCTAAAAAGGCAAAACCACATTCACATTGAATTTGGTTCAGGGAGAAAATGACATACATACTAAATGGGATATCTCAACCTGCAGCAGGATAGGGGGAAGGGGGATGAGAGGAGGGATGATGGATGGGAGGGCATCCTTGGGGTGAGGGGAGGTTGGAAGTACCCACTATAGAAGAGGGACAGGATCATGTAGGGAATGGACCAGGTGGGGGTGGGATGAGTGGGAGGGAATTATAAGCAGCCTTGAACAATATATCTACTATGATAATGTTTTGCATAGCTAGACATGTACAACATATACTGAATTACTTATATCCCAAGAAGGAATGGGTGACAAGGGAGGAAGGAAATGGATCTGAAATTCAAGGTCGTAAACGCCTATAATTGGGAGATAAGATGTGCAGGCATTGGGACACAAAGATTCATCTTCCTCTAATGGAAAAGTCGATGGGGGTATGGGAGAAGGTATGGGAGAGAGCAGATTGGAGGAAGCGATATCTTGTGGGACTGCTATTCTGGGAGGTTGGGTAGGGGAATAATGGGGGGAAAATGATTGTAACTCAAAATCTGGCGGAAATGAATGATTTAAAACAGAAGTTAATAAAGTATTTGTTTAAAAAAAAAAAAAAGAAATTTAGAGGAAATCAGATAATATGGAAGTCCTGGGATGTTGTGATGATCTAAAAAGAAGAAAGAAAATGGGGATGGGGTGGGGGAAGGGAGGAGGAAGGAGAAGGGGTGTGAATGAGACCCTAAGGAAGAAAAGAGGAGAAACAGGAGAGGACTAACTTATTTTCTTAGATTTCTCAAAAGAAGGATTAGAGATAGCAAACATCACTTGAATCTTACTTTAAATGATGCACAGTGAAATGTGTAGAACTAGAAGAGCAATTTATAATAACATGGTTAAAATGAACAATTTTGAAGCACTTAAGAGCTCTGATCAATGCAATTATCATTTTGATTCCAGAGTACTAATGATTTAGAATGCTATCCACCTCCTGACTAAATGATGGACTAAATGAGCAGTGAGACACACATTTTTGAACATAGTCAATATGGATAGTTGTTTTGTTTGACTATGCATATTTGTTGACGGGATTTCTTTTTCTTTTTTTTTCTTTTCCTGGGAAGGGGAGGAAATTGAGTAGATGCTTATTAATTGAAAAAAAAAATTAAGAAATTCTTAAATCTCAACAGAGATCCAAATGGGGATTGGGAAAGGTGGGATGAGTTGAGGAAAGATAATATTGAGAAGGGAATGGTCATAAGCAAAATAAACTTCTTGATCCTGAAGGGGAGATTAAAAGTTTATTTTTAAAAAGTAAAGAACTGGAATTTAAGGAGGTGTTCATCATTTGGGAAATGACTGACAAAATTGTGGTATATTCATGTATTGGAATATTGTTGTGCCATAAAAAGGTGAAAAAGAGAATTTCAGAGAATCTTGGAATATATGAACTGACACAGAAAGAAGTGAATATAACCAGAACAATTTATAACAGATAGCAATATAAAGACAAACAACTCCAGAAGATTCACAAATTCCTGTCAATGTAATGGTCAACCCATGTCTCCAGATGACCTATGAATGACATATTATCACCCACTTCTTGACAGAGAAGTAATGAATTTAAAGTTCAGAAAGAAATATGTGTTTTTCTGGACATGGCCATCAGACAATATTTTTTCCTTTACTTTGTTTTGCTTATTTATTGCAAAAGTGGCTTTCCCCCTTTGCTTTTAATTGGGGAAATGCTCTTTTTGGAGGTGGTATTTTAGTTCAGAATAAAAGAAAAAAACAACCAAGGATCTAGTTCTTTCCCTGAATCAATGTCTTATATACTTTAGACTGATTTAAACTACCAGGATCTCAACTAATAGTTATTCTAGGTTGGACCAGCCCTAATTAAATTAACAAAAGGCAGTAGGAAGAGGGTGAGAAGCTGAGGACTCTGGGGATAAAGAAGCAAGGATTAAGGAGAGAATTCCTGTGTGCCTCTTAATTCTTTATTCTCATTTCATAGCATCTTCTATACGATGTAGCTACTCAATGAATTCTCAATATCATGCAAATTTTATGCAAACCCACATGTAAATTGGCACCATTATATAGAGTCAAAAGCTCAGTCACTTTTTTTTTTTGTAATAGAATTGTAGAACAGAACGATTCAGAAAAACCCCTAATACGAACTTGCATGGGTACCTGCATTCCCAGGGGAGAACTGAGTCAAACTGGGTAAGCTGCTTGCTAAGGAATCTTACCAAGCTGACAGAGAAGACAGAGATTCAGGGGAAGGATGAAAAACAGAGAATGAGATACCCTACCTCTGTTTTTGCTACTCTCCCCATTCCCATCTTCCAGTCTATGCACAGAAATAATCCCCCTTTCTTTCATTACTGGGCAGAGTGACATGATATTGGTGAATTGTCTTGAGTCACTGCATGGCAAGTAGACTGATCCCTTGTCCATTAGATATGGAATACACCTTGATTACTTATAGCTTTGTATTAAAAGAGAGACACAAGGACAAAGGCATAAAGAGAGAAACTGGTGACTTAGAATTCTCTAGTTCTACTTAATTCAAGACAGCTCCACAAACTTTTCTCAGGAAAATTTCAATTCAAATTCTGATGCTGACACTAGCTATATGACCCTGGTTAAGTCACTTAATTGCTGTCTGCCTCAGTGTTCTCATTAGTAAAATGGGGATAATAATAGCACTATTCCACAGGGTTATTGTCAGGGCTAAAGGATGTGAAGAGAGCTTTGTTAATCTTAAAGCACTATGTTGTTGTTGTACCTGAAAATTAGGTCTTCTTACCTAAGTGCACACACATGCACCCAGTGTATGTATTCATACGAATATACAGTCACATGTACAGGTACAAATTCAAGAAACACACGCACACACATTTTCCCTCCACCACCCTAAGTGAAGCATATAGGACGCTATGACCATCATGGCCACTTGGAGCCTAGAAGGTCACACAGTTTCTGATTGGAGTCCTCCACTATGTTTGTTTTGCATGCTCCAGGGGCCCCATGACAGGATTTCAGGACTGGGAGATAAGTCAGGGGCTGACCCTTCTGGTGACCCATAGCCTCACACACCAACTCCTGATTGCAACCTTCTGGCTATGGTAACAGTCCTTAATACAAACCTCCTGCCTGTTCAGAAGCAGCCACTGCAAGAGATGTTATGTTGGTGGGCAGGGATCAGTCTCTGCTCGGCAAGGTCATCCCCCATCCCATATGCAGAAAACCACCACGTTGGTCAGATGAGGGGCAGGGAAGAGAGTAGGGGAAGGAATGGAAAGGAAGAGTGAAGGGAGGCTCAGAGGACATAGCCAGCTGGGCCCTACAAAGCAGGCTCCCTGGATGACTGATAACAGCTTTGTCAGGGCAATTCTCTATAGGCATCCCCTACTCTATTCTATACACCGTCTCCCCCACCCCCAACCACCACACACATACACAAGGAATGTTCTCTGTCTTAGACTAGCCTACATTCTGAGCTCTCAGACATCATAATGGAAAGGTAAAGCATTCATTAAGTCTTAACTCAATGCTAGACATTAGCACCAGGGCTACAAATGGAAAACCATCATCATTCCCTGCTCTCAAAGAGCTCACACTCTATTTAGGGGAGGCAGTAGAAACAGTCAGTCAATCAACAAGCATTTATTACATATTTTCTTATTATTAAGTATTTACTATGTTCCAGAGACATATGGAGTCAAAAGTTAAGTCATTCAGTCACTATCTATGCTCCTGGGGATAGTTAGAATGAAAGGCAAAAAATATTCTTTGTATTCAAGGATCTCAAATAATAATGAAGAAGATGGCAGGTAAAAAAAATTGTACATACAAATTAAATGCCGTGTAAGTGGAAGCTAATCTTAGAGAAAAGATACCAGTGGGGGTGGGAGGTAAGGGAAGCTGAGAAAGGCCTCCTACTGAAGATGGAATTTGAGGCTGAATCTTGAAGGAGACAGAGTAACTAGGTGGTGAAGTGGGTAGAATGCCAGCCTGGAGTCTGCAAGATTCATTTCCCTGAGTTCAAATCTGGACTCAGACACTTACTAGCAGTGTGACCCTGGGAAAAGTCACTTAACCCTGCTTGCCTCAGTTTCCTCATCTGCAACATGAAATAGAAAAGGAAATGGAAAACTACTCCCATATCTTTGCCAAGAAAGCCCCAAATGGGCTCAGAGTCAGACAGATTTCTGACTGAAAATGGCTGAACAACAACAACCTGAAGGAGACTAGTTTATGGCAAGCTGAAAGGCCAGATAATACTTAGGGAAAGTGGCAGGTAAAATGTCAAGAGTCAGAGAATTGGGGGAGTAATAGCAGGGCAGATAGTCACCAAGAGGGTAGTGGATTCAAGGGTGAGTGGACTGGTGTGTTGGGTTATCTCCAGCAGGCAGGGATATGGAATTCATCACCTCACTGACAATGAGTATCCTGTATTTGGTGGTGGTGGAGTAAGGGATTAATCTGTGGCTCCCCTCTCACATAGCAGGAGTTGGTGTTCTATCCTCCTGTTCCCACTGGTAGTTTGAGATGGGGAGAGGAAAATCCCCAGCTCCTCACCATAGAGGCAATGGAGGAGACTGGTCCTAGTTGTTGGCCCCAAAGTTGATATGGTAACAAAAAGACCATTGGATTTGTATCTCAACCTATTAGCTCTTGATATGAGCAAGTCACCTAACTTTTCTGGTCCTCAGTTTGCTCATCTATAGCCTAGATCAGGGTGGGGAACCTTTAGCCCTAAGACCACGTGTGGCCTTCTAGATCCTCAAGTGTAGTCTTTTGACTGAATCTAAATTTTATAGAACATTTGTTCTGTAAAATTTAAATTCAATTAAAAAGCCATAGGGTTCCTTTCAACTCAAATATTTTATAATCCAAAAAACATAGCTACCCAGGAAGTATTCATTTCCAAGATACTTTCAACAACCTTGGGAGTGGTTCTGTCAAACTAGATGTGCTGATAAAAGAAAGAGGGGGAAAAGGGTCATGGTGACAGAACATAAGGGGAAAAAACATGACTCAGAGGTATGGCCTTGTGAGTGAAGATGTACATAAAATGCAAAATTATATTCCAGTTCTCTATCATTTTTCAATCCACTGCTAGGGCATGTCCAGTGATAGGGTTTTTGCCTAGCTTAGTGGGCTGTTGGTGCATTCCAAGACATTTGTAAGCTTTTTGTCTCTGAACAAAATGTCATCTGTTCTTCAATATTTGATGCAAACTCACAGAAAAAGATACAGTCAGAGCTTACCACAAGTTCTTCACTTTGTGCCTTCAATTCCATTTAACTCAACAAATGAATTTTATCAGGCACTGTGGTTTGGGACATTCTGGTCTTGAGGTTACTTCTGACTGGAACAGAGGCTCTTCAACCATGAGGAAATCTCTTATAAGATTTTCAGATCTGGATCCTTCCAGTGTTTTCTTGGGTTAGTCAAGAGGAGATTAGCTACCAGGGTAAAGCAAAGCAACTCACTAACCAACCTCTCAGGTACTTATTCAACAGCAACACAAACATACTCATATGCTCATTGCTAAAACACTCCCCATTTACTCACATGAGACATGGCATTCATAGTCATAGGTAGACAGACACACTCACATAAATGACATATATGACATTCAAATGGAAAATCAAGAATGTATGACTCCCAAGAAGAGAAGACAATAGATTACTTTCACAGAAAAATCTACTTGCTCCATGGTTCTATACTGGGGTAGTACAATCTCTCCAAAGCAGGCAAAGCAAAATTCTCAGGGCACTACAATGCTGAGTAGAATTTACCAGGATACAGGCTACATTTATTCTCATTCTAACCTTGGGCCATGCCACCCAGTCCAGGAGTCCTAAAAACATACAAAAAGTTTAAGCTACTGCACAGATTAGCTAGAGTCAAGTGTTTATGTTCTCTTGGTCTAATGCAATAAAGGGTAAGGATTGGTAATATCCAGAATACTATGCAAAGAAGAAGCATTAGCAGATGCTATCCCAGAGTTAACCATTTGGTGATGTGTTTTGAACTTGTATTTATTGGGACTGAAGAATATCTTGTTTTGTTTTGTTTTGTTTTAGATTTCTGGGAGACAGAAGCTAGGAAGACAGAGGTTGAGAACTTTTTCTCTGTCTTGGGACCATGTAAGCAGGATAGGATTGAGGAGAACATTGAGTCTCCAGGCACTTTCTTCCCTCCTCTTTACTTTTGAGACTTTGACAGACCATCACTGCTGCTACTATTGTTGGTGCTATGCTGAGTGGAGCTCCAGAGACTTCTGGGAACTGGGAGCAATGGTTGATGAGATAATGCCTTCAGAGGCAGTTTTCTTTTTGCATTACTCTATGCCAGGGAAGGAAGCAACTCCTACTAAATCCTCTCAGTTGGTCACTCCCTCCTTCCTTCCCAGGAAACAGAGTTCAAAACAAAATGAAAGAAAACAAACAAACAAAAGCTGATTTCTGCTCATCAGTAGCAGTACCAATGTGGTCTGCTTCCCATCCAAGGGAACTGTTTCCTTTCCCATTGTTCTTTGTCCTTTCAGGGCAAACATTGTATCCCCTTTATATAAAAGGAAATATGCTGATCACTAATTCTTGTTAAGTGAATAATGCATGTGCAGGTAGAGGTTTGAGGGAAGATTTTAATCTCGGTGGAGAGAGAAAAACATTCCAATTTCAACCTGAAGTGGTCAAGGGGGCAGAGAACTGGGGGAGGGAAAGCTGAGAGTGTCTGAATTTGGAAGTCACAACCTCCAAGAAGATTCATTGAGATGTTGCTCCTAACTATACAAGTTTCCATGAAAGAGACTAATAACATAAGCATAAACTGACCCTTAGACATAATAGAAATAAGTCCTTGAGGCAAAGGTTAGCTAAGACCTTGTGGTTGATGGGAAGGGGGCAGGGACAATCTGTGTTAACATGTACACCTTACACATGGTTCACCTTTGCTGACATCTGGATCTCTTATTGAACCTCTTACTGTGGCATCTATCTCCTGATAAAATGCTATATCAGAGGATACCTCTCTTACGTCCCCTTATATTCTTTACATATGGTAGCCTTTCCGCCCGTATTTGTTACAGGTGGCACTACCCATGGAACAGCATGACATGGGAATGAACTTTATGGGGACTTCACAGGTAGAAGAAAAAGGAGATAACCAATGTGATCAAGGTCATTGTCAATTTTGGGGTTCAAATAAAATTTCATTTAAGGTGGGGCATCACTTTTTTATTTTTTTTTTACACAACAGGAAAGAGCACTGTAGGGTAAGAGTCAGAAGATCTGGGTTCTAATGCTAGCACTATCATTTGCTATTTACTTAGGCATATCATCCAACCTCTCTGTGACTCAGTTTCTTTATCTGCAAAAAGAGGGAGTTGGACTATATGTTTTCTGTTCTAACATTCTATGAGTATTCAATATGTCCAGAAATTGTTATGACAACTGACTTAGCCCTATCATCAGACTTCTGCTGTTAAAGTTTCTGATACAGTTTTACTCAACTGGCCAGGATCTCCCAGATTCCTCTCACTTAAACTCAAACACAGCCTCTCTTTGGGGGGATTTGCCTTTATACTCCAAGGTCCTGTTAGTCTCAAGGATTTGCAAAGCAAATAATATATATATATTTTAAAGATGAAAGTAGGGTAAAGGAAGCCAGTCTTGATAAGAAGCCCTTTACAGAGCTTTAAGCACCCCCTTAGCATCTACTACCATTCCCATCTCCTACACACACACACACACACACACACACACACCACCCTTAGTCTCAAGAGGAATAAGTAGGATTGACTTTCAAAACCTTTCTGCCAGCTCAGCTCACTTCCAGAGCAGGTCAGGATATCAGATCCCAATAGAGGAAAATTGGCTGCCCGAAACCCTGCTGCTTACACACATATTAAACACACTCCATCAAGGTGAGACAGGCTTAACATTTGACCTGACTTTCATTTTTCTTTTCTATTTGCTGGGGGTGGGAGGGTGGAGAATGTTCAAAGTTTTAGAAGTATTTTGCTATATTAAAAAAAGGCCAGTGATAATCACAAGTTACGCTCAGTACAACTAACAAGCATGGAGAACAGCACCCAAAGGCAATAGGCTCTTCACTTCCTCCCTCAGCCCCCCTTTTAACACTCACCCCACTTCCCACATACAAGTAGTGTTCCAATAACCATCTGGTCAAAATCCCACATTCATGAAAATTTCTACAATGGCATACTCCATTTTCCATGAGGAAAGTTGTCAAGTCTCAATAGGATTAGGGATTTCTGTTTCCAAGGGGCTAAATTCCATTCTCAATAGTGATTGGGGGTAGGAGAACAGGCTAAGGAAAATTATGAAAATCACTTGGATATAATACTTTTAATCTTTCTTTGGTCCTGGGAAGCTTAGTAAAATTCATCTCTCCAGAGCCCTGCATAAGAGATAGCTGAACTACTAGGGAATGGGGGTCTAGACAGCTTTCCAATTTTTCATTCCTAGCATTAGGGATTGTTAACAAGTTCTTTATGTACCTTGTCTACCTCTTATAAGTGCAGAATAAAGCAGATGTAACTATAAAGCAAGTCATGTGAAAAAATCTTGGAGGGATTTTAGTGACATGGCTAGGACGATACAAGAGAGTGGTATGATTTGTCAGTCAGAAAGCCAATGCAGTGTCAGGATGTATCACTAGTCCTGCTTGTGCTGTATGGACTGGCATGATCAGTTCTGGACTCCATCTTTTAAGAGGAACCTTGACAAGTTGAAATTTAGGTGACCATGATGGTTATGGGACTTGAAGTATGTCACATGGTGAAGAGTTTGAAGGAACTAGAATTGTTTCACCCAAAGAAAAGGGGGTGGAGCCCCAGGGTGGCTGGGCCTTCAGCCAGCTGGAGGGACCCCAGAACACCAGCAATTGTGTCGATTCCAGAATTATCAGCACAGATATGCCTAGGACAAAGTGAGAGGTTAGTGCCCTATGGACTTTGGGACCAGTATTTGGGGAACACGTGGCTTCCTCCCCTGGGGGCAAAAAGCTGCTGAAGAAACAGCTGCACAGAAGCCATTTTGCAGTGTCAGCAGTGGCTCTAGCTCCTGGTCTTCGAACTGTAGGGAGATCCAGCAATCAGTCTGGGGGTTAATTGTTCTTGCTTTAAACTGCCTGGATCTGGATTGTGGTCTGGGGGGGAAGTTTGGGGTGGGTATCCACTTTGCCAGAGTGGGTGGAGGCTTTACAGAGGCCACCCAACTGATGGAAGTTGTGAAGACCCCACGTTTGGGCAGAAGCTCCCCTGTCTGGTGGCAGAGTCCTACTGTGGCAACAAGCCCAAAAATCAAGTAATTAAGTGGCAACATGCCTAGGCAAATGAAACAAAATAAACAGAAAAGTTCAACATTGGACTCCTATTTTAGGGGCAAAGAGGCTCAAAGCATGGAGGAGGACTGTGAGGTCAGAACTCCCGCACCAAAAGCCCCAAATGAAAATACAAGCTGGCTACAGGCCATAAAGGACCTTAAGAAGCAGATAAGAGAAGTGGGGGAAAATTTGGGAAGAGAAATGAAAAAGATGCAAGAAAAGTATGAAATGACAGTCAACAGCCTGACTGAGGAAAATAACACCTTAAAAAATAGACTAACTCAAATGGCAAAAGAGGCTCAGAAAGGCAATGAGGAGAAGAATGCCTTAAAAAGTCAAATTTGCCAGATGGAAAAAGAATCTCAAAAGCTCACTGAGGAGATTCATTCCTTCAGAGTTAGACTGGAGCAAATGGAAGCTAGTGACTTTATGAGAAATCAAGATACTATTAAACAGATCCAAACAAATGAAAGAATAGAAGGCAATGGTGAAATATCTCATGGGAAAAACCATTGACCTGGAAAATAGATCCAGGCGAGATAATTTTAAAATTATTGGACTACATGAAAGCCACAGTCAAAGAAAGAACCTAGAAATCATCCTTCAAGAAATTCTCAAGGAAAATTGCCCTGATGTTTTAGACACAGTGGGGGAAATAGAAGTTGAAAGAATCCACCGATCGCCTCCTGAAAAAGATCCCAAAAAGAAAACTCCTAGGAATATTATAGCCAGGCTCCAGAACTCCCAGATCAAGGAAGAAACAATTTCAATATTGTGGAAACACAATCAGAATAGCCCAGGACCTGGCAGCTTCTACACTGAGGGATCGAAGAGCATAGAATATGATATTCCAGAGGGCAAAAAAGCTGGGATTGAAGCCAAGGGTCACCTACCCAGCAAAACTGAGTATCTTATTTCAGGGGAAAATATGGTCATTCAGTGGAATAGAGGACTTTCAAGCATTCTTGATGAAAAAATCAGAGTTGAATAGAAAATTTGACATTCAGAAGCAAGAAGCAAGAGATGCTTGAGAAGGTAATCAAGGAAAAGAAATCAAAAGGAACTTATCAAAGTTGGACTATTTACATTCCTACATGGAAAAACAATAACTGTGTTTGATGAAACCTTTCTCATTATGAAAATAATTGAAGAAGGGTACATGGCATATGTTCACAGGTATACATGAATAGAGGACACAGGTTGAATTTGATGGGAAGGGATGATTCTTTTTTTTTTTTTTGGAGGGCAATTAGGGTTGGGTGACTTGCCCGGGGTCACGAGGCTGGGTTTTTGTTTGTGTGTTGGGTGTCTGGAGCTGGATCCAAGCTCGGGTCCTTCTGGCTCCGGGGCCGATGCTCTGCTTGCCGCACCACCTAGCCACCCCAAGGAAGGGATGATTCTTAAGGGGTGAAGTCAAGAGGTGAGAGAGGGAAGTGGCAAGAGGAGATGGAGAGAGACAGGGTAGGGTAAACTATCTCATGTAGAAGAGGTAAAGGGGAAGTAGTTGAAGGGGAGGGGAAGAACAGGAAGGCAAAAAGGCAAAAGCATATTCTCATTGAAGTTGGCTCAAGGAGAGAATCACATACATACTAAATGGAATATCTTACCTTCACTCACTCTCCTGAGTAGGGGAAAGGGGGATGAGAGGGGGGATGATGGAGGGGAGGGCATTCTTCGGGGAGGGGAGGTTGGAAGTACCCACTATCAAAGAGGGACAGGATCAAAGTAGGGAATGGACCAGGTGGGAGGTGAGACGGGTGGGAGGGAGATATAAGCAGTCTTTTACAATATATCTACTATGGTAATGTTGTACATAGCTATACATGTACAACACAATTGCTTATCTTCTCAGAGGGAGTGGGTGACAAGGGAGAAAGGGAATGGATCTGAAAATCGAAGTTTTAAAATTAAATGTTTCATAAGATGTCCAGGCATTGGGGCTCAGAGATTCACCTTGCCCTAATGGCAAAGTTGAAGGGGATGTGGGAGAAGATATGGGAGAGATCGGATTGGATGAGGGGATATCTAGTGGGACTGCTATTCTGGGGTGGTGGATAGGGAAAAAATGGGGGGAAAATGTAACTCATGATCTGGTGGAAATGAATGATGTAAACCAGAAGTTAATAAAGCATTTGTTTAATTTAAAAAAAAAGAAAAGAAAAGGGGGTGTTAGGAGAAAAAAAGAATAGCACTTTTCAGATAGTTGAAAGGTTTTCAAGAGGGATTACAGTTATTCTTTGTGACTCCAGAATATAAAATAAACATCTATGAGGGAAAAGTAAATGAATATGGGAAGGAATTTGCTAACAATTAGAGCTATCAAAAACAGAATATGCCATCTCAGAAGGTAATGAGTTCCCCCATCTTTGAAGGGATTCAAATTGAAACTAAATGCACTTCCTCTGGGATTATTGTAGAAAGGTATCGATTAGATCTTGCTCTATCATGTGAAGATCTCCTCTTCCTCATCCTCTCCCTGACTCCCCCTACCCCCATCAACAAAGTAGCAAAAGGATCCTGTCTCTAACATTGGTCTCTCTTTTTGGTCAACCACAGCTATGGTGGTCAGGTTATTAAAGATAGAGCTGATCACTGTCCCTAAATCACTACCCAGAAGCCCTCAGTATAGAAAATTAAGAATTAGATCCTATAATCTCTAAATTCCTTTCATCTCTAGGATTATAGATCCTGCTCTCCTCCTATTCCAGGGAGAGAGGTATCCATGACTCACTTACAATTTTGTTTCCATCTAGAACAAAGGTCATTCTTCTTGTCTCTTAGATGAAGTGTTCAAAGCCAGTGGTGACATGAATGAAGCTTTCAGCCTGAATCTAGGGTCACATTGTTGTTGTTTCAGTCATGTCTAATTCTTTGTGACCCCATTTGAGGTCTTCTCAGCAAAGATACTGGAGTGGTTTGCCATTTCCTTCCCCAGCTCATTTTACAGATGAGAAAACTGAGGCAAACATATTTAAATGACTTGCCCAGGGTAGGACAGCTAATAAGTTTCTGAAGTTGAATTTGAATTCAGGTCTTCCTGATTCCAGGCTCAGAACTCTATCCACTACATCACCTATCCACCCTATCTAGGGTCATAAGATTATAGAATTTAGAATTAGAAGAAACCTAAGAGAATATTTTACAGTTGAGGGAGCTAAAATCCAGCTCCTCCATAGTCTACCAACCTTACCATCACACCCCAAAAATGAGAAAGAAGGAGTTTAAAGCATGCTTTAGCCAGTCTCTCACTCTGTGGAAATCTGCTAGGATGGTGCAATGTTTTTCAAAAGCTAAAGCTGATCACTTGACCATCCAACATGGCAAGGTGTCTTGCCAGTGTCTCCAGAAAGCCGAGCATCCAGACAACTGGCCCCTGCCCTGATGGGAAAATAGCTTTATTAAACAAGCATTCATTATAGTTTAAAAGACACATGTAAGACAACAGAAGTGGCAGTGTAATTAGTGAAATGACAGAAAAAATATGTAAGGCACTCAAGTGTAATTATAATCTTCTGAGGTGCCCATAGGATGTTCCTATATGTCTTTTTGTTTATACAGGATATAAAACAACAGTTGGTATTTATATAGGAACTTCTTGCTCCAAATACTTCACAAACATTACCTTCCTAATTCTACTAACAGCCTCAGGAAGCAAGCAAGAAGAGTGTTTGCCCAAACTGTATTGTTGAGAAAACTAATGGGCTGTTTGGGGTACCTAGTTACATTGCACTGAGAGCAGGCCCTCAGACAAGAGCTTTACAAGTGCCTTCTCAGAAGTCATTTGTCTGCAGCAATTCTATTGGGTTTACAAAGTCTGAATCGGACCTGCTCAGATTACTCAATGATCTTCTCCCCACTTGTAACCAACTTACCAACTTTACCTTTTCTCTCTGGGCTATGGAACCCAAGCAGCTGCCTAGAGCCAACATCTACTTAAAACTGACCTCCCTATTGCATATTTTCACTTTTTTTTCAAAAATCCAATCAGCATCTTTTATTTATGTTTTCCCTTCTCTCATCAGAATCATTTGCCAACATACCTTGCCTTGTCATTGGTTCTCCTTAATAAAAAAAAAAAATCTGAGTAAAAACCAACTGCGGGAGCTGTTTTAGGGAAAACAGTTGTCTTCTCTTTCCCAAGCTAACCATTCTCAATTCCTTTTAAGCAAGTGCCTAGAGAAGAGACAACTGAACCATGTAGGTCCCTGCCCCATGACAGAGAGAAAAACAAACAGAAAGTCATTTGACTCCCCCCAAAAATGAGAGACCTGAGAATTTCTGGAGTAACTCAACTAGAGGAGATAGACAGATGTGATATGGCTGCTCAGACTTCTACAGAAAAGACCAATAAAAAACCATTCATCACCACTGCCTGAACTACCATCAGGCTAAACTTTGGTATCCAAGACCCTACTAATCACAAAATGATAGAAGTATATAATAAACATATAAAGAGAGTTATGGCAACCTCTCTGGATACAAACTGGGCAAGATCGGCATGTGCACACAGGACAATTAAGATACCTTATGCCTGCTGCTTAGATGCAGCACCCTGAGATACCTTCCTCTGATACTCAGGTATGAAATATTCGAAAGAAAACACAAAGGGATCAATAGTGGCAATATATGTACAAAAAGGTTTACAACTGGAAATTTCTAATCACCTCTGAAGTATGTGTGTGGGTTGACAAGTAGAAACCACAGACAGACTAGTTGAGGTCACTACCAAATTGTGCACAATGCAGAGCTAAAATCTCAAGGATAAATGAGACCAAACTTAAAACCCTATAAATACAAAGACTTGAAAACTCAGCTGGAAAAGGTTGTGGGTAAACCAAGGGTGTAAAGATGGAGAATCAAAGCCAAGGAGAGGACTGAGGATCCCTCCCCAATTCAGTGACTCAAGGGCCATGCCCAGGGGGCATGTCCACCTACTGGTGAAACACTGGAATAAGGAATGTTCAGATTGTCCCCCCCTTGAGCACAAGTGAACCAAGCCCACCAATACTGGGACAGTAAAGAGAATTCTAGTTCTTTGACTCAGAGGACCTGGTTCAAATCCTTCTTCTATACTTATCACTCATATAACCTTAGGCAGGTTACATAACCTCCCTGGGCCTCAGTTTCTTCCCGTAAAATAAAGGAGTTGGATTGGCTTCTGAGATTCCTTCCAGTTTGTATTCCATGATCATAAGATCCTACATCTGCCACTTTTGTTTTCTTTTTTTAACCACATAAGAAGGCACAATGCCGATTTCACACTTTATACCCTGTCCCATCATCTGTGAGCAGTAAACCAGAAGTTTTCCTGCCTATTAATGGGAAATTTTATTGCCTCTTGATGAAAACAAGATCAACACACTCCACTAACCCTAATTCCATTCTGCAAAAGGACAGATTTTCTTTTGTTCCTTTTACATAAGAAATAATTCAGGCAGTGGGAGTCTCCATTGCTTCTTGTACCTCACCCTGTTTCTCAGCAATTATCATTTTCTATAGGGCCACTTACCTCTAACCTTTCCTTCCTCCCAAGCCCAACTTCCCCATCAACCTTTTAGGTCACAACCTCTTGTGCAGTCTTGGTTGTACCCTCTAATGCACCCCAGATGGAGTCTTTCTTAATGTCCCTGCTAGACAGACTTACTCTACCATGTGAAGTTCCTCCCTTCCTCATCACAATGCCCCGCAACCCCAACAAAGTAGCAAGCGTTTCTAATGTTGATCTCTCTTTTTGATCAACCACAGCTATGGAGGTCAGATTAAGACAGAGCTGAACTTTGTCCCTAAGCCACTGCCCAGCAGCCCTCTGTATTAATTGTAATAAGGGGCATGCTCAGAAGTTCTCCTGCTTGTTTCAGTGAGCCATGAGAGAATTTTTAGGCCTAATTCTGACCATGTGGTGGCTTAGGACTGCGAGAACTTGCTTCTTTGGTATGAGATATGGCAAGCTCTGAATCATGCATTGGGTCTTTCCTTATCAGGAAGCAAAGGTCAACTCAGTTGTTTATTATTATTATTTAGTCTACAGGTGACCTGTAACTTTGAGACTTCCATTGAGGGGTGAGGAAATGCTGCTCTTTTTCTATCCCAGCATCATGGGAACTGTGCCCATGTGGGAGCTAGTTTGGGGAGGGGTGGAGAATCAATTGGGCAAAGTCATGCCTTCATCTTGCTGGCTTTTTGCTTCTTTATGTTTCCTTTCTTGAGTAGATGACCAGGCAGCAATTTCGAGATGACCATGTCCAGGCTTACAGGTGATCTTGTAAGTTAAAGACACCAATAAATCTGCAAATGTGAAGGTAAAAACATCCTTTAGCAGGGTGGTGATGGTGTCCACTGTGGAGAGAAAGGTTCTGTAATAAACAGAATGACCACCAATATCCTCTGTAGCTTGCTAGAAAACATATATCAGAAGTGTGGTGTAGTGCCATGGTAAAATATAAAATGTTAAATTAGCAGTTCTATAGACTGAAGCATCAGTCTTCTAGTAGATTATAATTTTAAGTTAATTTATTGGATAATAATAACAACAGTTAGCATTTATATAGTGCTTTACTAGAATATAATAATGTCCCTATAACAGTGAAATAAAATAATATGAATAGAATATAGAATATATTTAATATATAATATAAAAATTTAATATAATATAGTCCCTAGAAAAGAATCTTTGCTAGTACAAGGTATAGCCTTCCCTTGTGTCTGTCTTCACAACCCTCCCATTTTCTCAGTCAGGAAAGAAAATTATAAAGATTGGCAGTTTGGTTAAGATCTCCATGCAAATTCCTAAATAGTACAACCCACATTTCCATGTACCCACATTTCCCTGTCACCATTCTTCAGTCAACCAATAAACATTTATTAAGCACCTACCCTGTGCCAGACACTGTTTCCAAAGCACTGGGAATAGAACTATATAAAAGAAAGACAGTCCCTGCCATCAAGGAGCTTATATTCTATTTGGGTAAGATAGTGCACAAAAGGAAGCTGAAAGGCAGGGAGTATGGAGGAGAAATCTGAAGGAATGCAATTGGATAGGAAATGAAGAGATGGATGGCTTAGGCCCCATCTTTAAATGATCTCTACCCTCCACATCAAAAGGAGGGTGCTTTTATTTCCCCAATAGTCACATAGATAGCCTCCTGATTCCCCCACAGTATCGTTATCTTTAACTAACCACTGTGCTTCATCATCTTGTACATAAAGAAGAAATGGTAAAGAAGAAATGCAGAAAATTTCAAAGATTAGTTAGTATGTCCCAACTTACATCTCTTGCAGAATCCCACTACCTACCCTACATTCAAGTTCCCAATATGGGCAAAGTTTTAACTCTTAGGCCAGAATCCACATTCCTGATGGACCTCATTTAGATGCCAGAATATGTAGGATACAAATATATCTTAGTAAGGTATGCTTGTTTTCTAGGTGAGTAGAAGCCTCTTCATGTAAGAAAGTCAATTCCCTCACAGTAACAAAGAAGTTGTTAAATCATCTATCCCCATTTGGGCAATTCCAGAATCCCTCTATAGTGAGAAAAGAACACATTTCGCAGGAAAACTAATGCACTCCCAGATGAGATTCTAAAATGTGAAATATTTCCATTGCCCTTGTGTAATGGTGAGCAAATTAGTATTTTGCTCCTTGTTTCAGTTAATCAAGTGCCTTTGAGCTTCACCTTTGATTATGTCAAGTCTTTGCTGGAAACAATATACATTTTGCTGCCCTTAATAGACCTAGGGTCATCACATGGAATCCACAGTGGGAGGAGCTTGATGAAAGAGCTGAACAGGAGAAGTGGAGCAGGAAGGAGCAGAGCAGATAAAAGCTCAAGCATGAGCTCTGGGACCAAGCAGATCTAAAAGACAGAATGTTTGTGATACCGACACTCTGTTGTTCTCTGTTAGTTTCACTTTTTCAGACAGAAGCACTCTGTCTGTTGATTTGTGTTACTTTATCAGACAGAAAGTGAATTGAGATTATAGTGCCAGCAATGTGTGTAAATATTGTTATAGCCCTGTTGAGCTTTATTTTCCTGGAAAAAGAAATTGTGAAGAGCTTGGAGTGGAGCAGTCCCTGTGAGCTGTAAGAACTGGGAGAGCTGCCTACCTATGAAACCAGGCAACAGTCAGGTGAATCAAGGCAAGAGATGGGAGCATGGAAGAGGAGCCATGAGGTTTGGAACTCAGCCTTGAGTCAAGATATAAGAGAACTTTACTTGGGTACTCAACAATGACTGATGATGGCTTTTGTACTTTCCACTACAGGATGATTAGCTTAATGATAATTACCCCTTTAAGGATGATTAGCTTAATGATGATTACCCCTTAAGGATGATTGACTTAAGGATGATTGAAAGTCAGCCTCCAATCAAAATGAAAGAAGATTTTAGATGGGTACTGGTATATTGATTGAAAAGATTGTGACTTATTGAATGATATGTTTTGTTTAAGACTATGTGACCACCTTAGTAATAATTTGTTATGTTATATTGCTATTAATATTGTGCTTTAGTTTATTGCTGAATAGAGAGCTTATTGTACTATGTGATTAGATCCTTAAAGTTATTCACAGCAGCAGTCCTCAGGAGAGCTCCTCATGATTGACTTTACACCTTGCCATCTTCAAATTATTGGGGCAATTTGAAAACAGAATAGAATACTTTAAAAAAAAAACTAAAATGTAGGAATAAATAGGCCTAATCTAAGAAAATACCATACCCCAGACCCTTATATCAAGGGCCATGTCCTCAAGAACACATGTAATTAGCCCTTATGACATCCCAGCAGGCCAGGCCATAAGACATTTGCCATCTTTACTATCAATTGATTTTATTTAATTCACAGCAACATGATAACATGCTACCCAAAAAACTAATGCAAAAGGGAAAGGTTTTATATCCACAGGTCTAGGAAACATTCCAACAAAACTCAACCAGGAATCTTGCCACTATCTAAAAACAGGAGATAGGGTACATATGAATATCCACCATAGAAAACTAGCTCTTCAAGCCTAGATAGAAAGGCCCACATTAGATACTTCTCAATTAAGTTGAATGGCATTAACTTCTAGATACATGCTTTGAAATAAAAAAGAACCATCCTTTCAAATGAACCCCACTTAATCTAGCATAAAAGAAGGGGGCCTAGACAAAGGCAAGCTCCAAGGACTAGATGGTAGAAAATGGCCTCAGCTAAAGACCATAACCTCATCCTGAAGAAGAACAACACAGGTACCAGAAGCCTGGCAGAAGCTGATTTTTAAGGGTCAACCAAGGTCTTTCTCCATGAGGTCATACAGATATAGAGAAAAGACCATGAAAACTTAAAAAGTGCCTGATGGAAAAAAAACAAATAATGTCATATGGACAAGAGTTTTCTTTGAACTATGTATATTGCTTCCATTTGGGAAAGGTCTACCATGGCACCCCAAATGATATGGTCATCCACTGCTAAAAATTTCCTTTTCATATTTGGAGTTGGTTACCCATCTTGGGAGGCAGCTAGGTCACTCAATGTGATGAACATGGAGTCAAGAAAATGAGTTAAAATCTAGCCTCAGACTACCTTGTGACCCTGGGCAAATCATTTAACCTCTGTCTTAATCCAGGGAAAATGTAATGACCAAACGCTCCAGTATCTTTGCCAAGGAAACCCCATGGATGGTATTGACTTGCTATGATCCACAAAGTCTCAATGAGTTGGACACAACTGAATGAGTGAGCAACAATAACTCAAAATCTTGGACTGGGTAAAGAGGCTTGCTTAAGTACTGAATAATCAGCCTAATCATACCTATTGCTTATGTAATTCTACTGCAAATAATTTCCTGAGTAAGATGATGCATAAACAAGTTTGACAAGATGATAGGCAAAGTTGATAGATGGTTAATGTTGTTCCTATTCAAACCAGAAACCAAATGCATTCCTAAAATAGCAATGGCAGTGGCAGGGAGGTGGGAGGTGGGGTTGAGTTATGTCAGAAGAAGAAATTGTGGAAGCTATTTTTGGGGAAAAAAAGACATTTTAGAAAATCACTAAAGTCTATCATAGGACAATACCTGACTGCATGTCCCCTGTGCATCCTTATAAGGAAAGTATACTGAATCAGCCAACACACTCATTGTTCTCTTTTCTCTAGCACCATATGTATTTATCCAATTCAGCAATAAGAGACTCCTTCTACAGAGGGAGAGATTTTTCCATGTGTAGAAAAGCAACTGAGTGCTTGATAAACCCCTGTGTCGCAACTTCTAACTTCAATACAACTAACAAAATAACTGTTTCTGATAAAATATTCAATATTCCATACCCAGAATCTCCCACCATTTTAATGAAAGGAAATGGATTTATTTCCATTTTTCAAGGCCCAAGATTTGTTTTTGCAATTAATCTGAGTTTAGCAATGCTTCAGTTTTCTTTTCACTCACATTATTGTGGGCATCATGTATATTGTCCTCTTGGTTCTGCTTTTTTCTCTCTGCATAATTTAATTTGAATCTTCCCATATTTTTCTGAATTCCTCATATTTGTAATTCCTTACAATGTAATAATATTTTATCACATTGTATAACAACATTTGTTGAACCATTTCCTAACTGGTGTACATTAGTTTTATTTCTCCATTTTCACTGTCACAAAGAGTGTTGCTATGAGTATTTTGTTTCTGTATCTTCACTTAACAAATGAAAAAATAAAGACAAAAATTGTTCTTTTTAAAGAGGGTGTAAGAACTACAGAATCCAGGGTTGAAAGGTACCTTAGAAATCATTTAATCCACCTCCTTCATATTACAAAAGAGGAAATGTAAACTCAAAGAGGGGAAATAAATCCATCATATCACTGGGGTAAAAACCTGTAGGGTAATTTATTAGGATTTCCTAGATCACTGTAAGGTGGGAGCATCATTCTTTTCATAATTATAAATATAAGCATCTATCAGTTGGTTAGATATGAAAATGACTCAATCAAAGCTCAAGTATTTTCCTAGAAAATTGGTGAGATTTTGTGAGAAATGACCAAACAAGATGAGAGAAAGCTAAACATCTTCACTGATCCTCATGATTCTTTTTGAGCCTTTGATTTCCCCTCCGATTATTTGATCCACCCAAAATTCTCCAAAATAGTAACTATGCCTGTAAGAAATAAAACAATTTTAGCAGTCTTCATAGTCTAGGACACCAAGAACCCTAACAAGGTAATAATTCACTGAATAATGAAAAAAATGGTAATGTTCTAATCCACCTACATCACTACCTAGATCACTCATCACTCCTTCTCACACTGCCCACCACATGGGCAGGGCTATACAAACTGACCTACAAGATTGCAACAGAACTCACCTTACCAGTCCTTCCTCCAAGCGTTTGTAGAAAACCAAAAAGAAAAAGTATTTTCTGGCAGGAACAGCAGCATGGCAGTATTCTGTACTATAATAGAGCTCTGTCAGAGAACTAAGGAACAGAGGGAACTGAGAGAGAACAGAGTCCAGCATCTACCTAGAGCCAGTTTTATAGATCCAGAAATCACTTGGAGCAGAGACAGAGGCCAGTAAAATATTAGTTGCCCATAGGAGGCTGAGACTACTTGGAGGTCCAACTCCAAGGTAAACACCATCAAAGGTGAAGGAGTCATAAAGGGAGTAATAAGGGAAAAATAAGGGGGGTGGGAAAAGGCACAAATTATCAAGGGTCTCAGGAGTAAGAAAACTAATTTAAAGACCTTGAACATGAACAGATTAACCAAAAAGGAAGACATCGGTAACATAAAGGAATATGAACTCCAGATCAGCAAAAAGAATACAAGTATCTATGAATAAATATCTCAAGACCCAGGAAAATTAATCAACACCTGATGAGGCAGAGGAACCTATGTATTCCAAAGAAAGCATGAAACCATAACAGGATAATCTTTTTTAAAAATATTTTTCCAATTACATGTAGAAACAATTTTTAACATTGGTTTTTTTTAAACCTGAGTTCCAAAATCTCTCACTTCTCATCACTCCTTCTTAGATGGGAAGCAATTTGATATAAGTTATATATGTGTTGTCATGCAAAACACATTTCCATACTAGTTGTTGTGAAAGATGACATAAACAAGAAAAAAGTAAAAAATACTATGCTTTGATCTGCATTCAGATTCCATCAGTTCTTTCTCTGGAGGTAGATAAGATTTTCTATCATAAGCCCTTTTGTAATTGTCCTTGATCATTTCATTGTTGAGAATAGCTAAGTTATTCACAGTTGATCATCATGTATCATTGCTATTACTGTATACACTTTTCTCCTGGCTCTGCTCACTTACTTTGCATCAGTTCATGTAACTCTTTCCAGGTTTTTCTGAAAGCATCCTGCTCATCAATTTCTTTTAACACACTAGGATTCCATCACAATCATACGTAACAATTTGTTTAGCAATTCCCCAACTGATGGGCATCCCTTCAATTTCCAGTTCTTTGCCACCTCAAAAGGAACTGCTATAAATCTTTTTGTACATAAAGAATATTTTCAATTTTTTAAAAATCTCTTTGAAGTATAGACCTCCTGAAGCTAATGTTAGGTCAAAGGGTATACATAATTTTATAGCCCTTTGGTCATTGTTTCAAATTGCTCTCCAGAATGGTTGCATCAGTTCACAACTTCACTGAGAGTGTATTAGTGTCCCAATTTTCTGAATACACTCCAGTATTTGTCATTTTCCCTTTCTGTCATATTAGCTAATCCAAAAGTATGAGGTAACAAAGTATATTGCTGAATAGCTTAAAAGAGCCTTTGTGAAACTTGATCTTAAGTACATTTAACAAATGATATATCATTTCAGATATCATTTGTTCATATATATTCTGTATCAGAGATGTCCTTCAAGTCTTTTTTGGTTCAGCTGACTAGCTTTTTGTTCCTGGTTAATGTCTCCTAAGTAACAGAGATAGACATCTATTGTAAACTATATGAAAAATGTTAAATGTCAAATTGCTAATTATAAGAGAAATACAAATTAAGACAACTCTGCAACTTTCCTTTGTCAGATTAGTAAAGATGGCAAAAAATGGATAAAGATAATGGTATAAGGGACTGTGGGTATATACATACACTAACATTGTTAGTAAAATTGTGAAGTGGTATGACAAGTTGACAAAGATATTCAGAAGAAGACATAAAGCAGTCACTCCTATACTCTTCATATCCTTTGACCACTAGTAGGCATCTATCCCAAAAGAATAAATGAAAAAAGTAAAGGACCCATATGTACAAAAATATTCATATTAACATTTTTGTTGTAGCAGAGAATTGGAATTTAAGAAACCATTCATCAAATTTAAAATGACCAAAGAAATAATGGTATGCAAATATAAAGGAATATTATTGTTCCATAAGAAGTTGTTAAACAGATGGATTTAGAAAAACCTGCAGAAACTACAAACTGAGAAAGAGCCATGAAAACAATTCCTATAATAACTACAACATTATTTTTAAAAAATCAACTTTGAAGACAAGAGCTCTGATCAATATAATCATCAAATGGAGTATCAAAGATGAAGCATGCTTTACACTTCCTGATACAGAGGTGGTGGAATAAAGGTACAGAGAAAGAAAGCTTGGAAGGAAGGAAGGAAGGAAGGAAGGAAGGAAGGAAGGGAGGAAGGAAGGAAAGGATGGGATCATAGACACATGTAGGTTGGCATGGGTAAGAATAAGGGCAGTGGTGTGCTGTTTAACAACTGGATTTACAGAAAAAATATATACTTGACATATTTTAAATTTAATCTGCATTATTAATAATTTCTCCATCATTTTTAGTCTAGAAAATCAACAAATCAATAAACCAAGTTCTCATTTGTAGCATTTGCAAACTTCTGAAATGTGATGCTCATTCTGAATATTTCATAATCATCTCTCTCAAACAATGTTGAGCTCATTCCTACAGACCCCTAGATAAAGACCACCTCATTATTTGTTACCTAAGAAAAGGAGAGAGTGAGGGATGATGTCAAGGAAGGGGTTTTGAGACTAAGAGAAAGGGAAAAGAAAATAAAAAGTTTGTGTGAATCACTTCCATTTTCTCCATGAAGTAAGCAATGTGGTTTTCAGTTGACAGGGTATGGGAAAGGAAGGATTCAGAATTCAATCTCAGACTTTTAATAGTATCCTGATCATTGGCAATGAAGTCTCTAATGACAAAGTATTATCATTGGAACATATCATGTTACTAATAGAAGTATTATTGGCATGTAGTTTTGAGATCTTGATAGGATTGAAAAATATCATTCAGAACTCGACAACCTGAGAACTTGGTCTTTTTGTGCATTCTTTCTATAATGGCTTAACCTCTCTGCGCCACACCCAACAGAGAAAAGATTCTTCCAAGACTCCTTGAAAAGGTTGCCTGACCCTGGAATCTGAGATGCTACAAAAGCAGAAAACACTATAGCTATGATATTTCCCACCCATAATCACTAGAACTAGATGTTTTAAACATTTGTTATGAATTGAATATTCAGTTCAGCTCAAAACTGTCAGCACTGAAAATAAATATGTGTGTATGTGTATATCTATTACTTATAGATGCTATAATGCTAATTGATAGTCTTTTGTGGGCATAATTGTAATCTCCACAATGCTGAAGCCACCCTCTTTAAAAAAAAATATCTAGCCTGGATTTTCCTTTTCTGAGTCATATGACTTTATGTGGCCTTTCTCAGCAGGAGTCTCCCTGGCCAGTGAGAAGGATGTTGTGATAGTAGAGGGGAATAGAAAATATTTTTAAAAATATAATAAGCTATCTATGCTCTGACCTCATTCTGTCTTCCTATCTGGAAGAAGTTATGTTTAGATATTTTCAATATAGAAACATCTAGTTTCCTAGATAATTGGCATTCCCTAGCTCTAACATCAGAATCAGGGTAGGGAATAGATACCAATCAGACTCTATAAAGGGACCTCACTACTTCCCATTAAACACTTAGAGGTTTCCTGATCCCAAGGTAGCTTTTATATACAAGGCTGAAGTGGACCCAAGAAATCTGAGAGAGATTGATGAAGCAATGTATCAAGTCCTAGAAGTCACTTCATATGAATTAGACCCTTCTGCCCTGTATTGAAGACTATCATGAGTGAGGTGGTCTGGTGCCATCCCTGCTTATATCCTTTCCCTGATCTTCCTCAACTATGTTTGAATCTATCAGTCCCAGCCCCAATGTGGGATAGTTGGCAAGTCTAAGGGTTGACCTAAAAATATCACTCACTGTGGGGAAGCATCTGTTGCCCCAATTCCTTTCTCCTAATGCTCCTGTCCCCCTCTTCATGCCTTTTTAGGTATTTCCAGTTAAAATAAATGAATTTCCCTTAAACATGTCAAACACGGAGGTCTAGTGTTTTCAGCATTGTTCAATTCAGGCTAATCACAACAGAAATTACAAAGAAAAAGAAGAGATTGGAGGTACCAGTTTGATCTCTTGAACTTTCCTAGGACAGAGACCCCCCATTTAGGGAAAAAAAACAGTGGAAAATGAGTGACAGAGGTAAAAGAATATGTTGAAAAAATTAACAAAATGAGGTCTTTCATGATCTGGAGTAACTTCTTAGTGCTAGAACTTTCTAAAATGATAGGAGACACCTTAGATGCAGTCTTTCTAAGACACTTCCATTGCTTCCCTTTCAGAATTTTTTACCCCTTCCCCTGAGGAATTATTTTCTTTTTATTAAGGGGAAGAGGGGAAAGGGAATTTTAAACAGCAAAGAAGAAACAGAAACACAGACAGAAGGAGATAGCAAAAGAAAGAAAGTGAAAACTAGAGAGACAGAGAGATACACAGAGACAGAGGATAAGAGAGAATTAACGGTGTTAAGACAGGTAAGAAAAACACAATTGTCTTTGTTTTTGATCACACCAGTTACATAACTGAAGCTTGGATAATTTACAAAGATACAGCTCCCACCATGAGGCTTGTCTCATTTTCTTAGTGAATGAAAAAGGAAAAAAAAAAAATATATATATATATATATATTTAAATTTGTTCAAACTGGGAATCAGTATGGGCTTTGTTCTGTCTGAAGTAAAATGATGATGAGGCAGGCTATAGAGGGAGCTTCAAACCCCCTGAGCCCAAATTGTTCTTCCACCCTCATGGACATATCATGACATCTCTACTTCTTCCCAGTTGTCTCTTGATATCTGCCATTCTTACTTCCCTCTATTTCCTGACATTCCTTATTCACTGTTCTTCTTCCACCTACCTATTTCTCCTTTTCTGGAAACTTGCTTTTCCTTTCCTTGCTTTTGCCCTCAGTTGCTTAATGTCTTGTGACTGGATGATCTCACTCAAAGATGCCAAAATTTTGATGCCAAAGATGCCAAGATTTCTAGGGCCCAGGCCACTAAGACAGTGTCCTGAAGCTTAGCCCAAGTATATTCCCATTAAAAAAATATGAAAGTTAAGGATATATTACTTTCAAACTTCTAGGTCAACAGTTTTCAAACTGTATTCTTATTAGCTCAAATATTTAATAAAGTGTGAATAGAAGTTCCTTAAGAAAATTTCAATACTAGCAATATTTTCCCCTCAAAAAAATTAACTATGGGGAGAGGTAGAGCCAACTTGGCAGGATACAGATACAAGCAGCAGCTAATTAAACTCTCCCAACATTTGCCTCCAAACAACTTTAAAATAACTCCTCAAATAAAATTTTGAAGCTGCAGAATCAACAAAAGGTCAGAGGGAGATATTGTTCTAGCCTGAGACAAAGAAGGAAGTTAAGAGAAGAGATCTGTGACATTGGAGTGGGAGCTGGCCTGGGGCATGGCAGGGACACCAGGGAAGATGAGGAGCCTTGGAGGTAGCTATAAACAAAATCTCAAAGAAAAATGTGAATTAAAACCAAGCCCAACAAAAATTCCTAGAAGAGTTAAAGAAAGAAGAATAGTAGAAAAAAAACTTGGAAAAAGAAAATGATGCAAGAAAATTATGAAAAGAGAATAACAACTCGGTAAAATAGGCACAAAAAGAATTCTGAAGAAAATAACACCTTATAAAACAGAATTGCAATAATGGTAAAAAAAAAAATGGGGGGGGCACAAAAAAAAAATTGGCCAAATGGCAAAAGAAACACAAAATCTCATTGAAGAAAATAATTCCTTAAAAATTAGAATTGGGGGGCGGCTAGGTGGCACAGTGAATAGAGCGCCGGCCCTGGAATCAGAAGGACCTGAGTTCGGAGCCGGCCTCCGACACTTAATCCACACAAACAAAAAAAAACCTAGCCGTGTAACCTTGGGCAAGTTACTTAACCCCAGTTGCCCTAAAGGGGCCGCTAGGTGGCGCAGTGAGTAAGAGCGTCGGCCTCGGAGTTGGGATGACCCGAGATCAGATCCGGCCTCAGAAAATGAGCACCCATGCATAAATAATGACTAGCCGTGTAACCTTGAGCAAGTTACTTAACCCCAATTGCTTTAAAAAAAAAAAAAATTAGAATTGGGCAATTAGAAGTTAATGACTCCATGAGACTTCAAGAAGCAATAAAACAAAGTCAAAAGAATGAAAAAGATAGAAGAAAATGTGAAATATCTCATTAGAAAAACAATTGACTGGGCGGAGCCAAGATGGTGGAGTAGAAACAGCACTTCCAGGGTACTCTCTCCCCCACACCACTTCCAAACAATGTAAAAAGTAGACTCTGAACAACTTCTGGAGCTCCAGCACCCACAGAATGACACAGAGAAGCTACTAACCTCCTGCTGAAGACAGCCTGGCAGCCCTACAGGGAGCGGCCAGCGCAGAACAGCGCAACACTCTGGGAGCAGAGCCCAGGCCCGAGTGAGCTGCAGTTTTAGCCCCAGGGTGGCCGGGCCAGCAGCCTGCTGGAGGGACCGCAGAACACCAGCAGCTGTGGCAATTCCAGAATCATCAACAAAGATAAGCCTAGGACAAAATGAGAGGTTAGTGCCCTATGGACTTTGGAACTAGTATTTGGGGAAGGCATCGTTTTCTACCCCTGGGGGCAAGAAGCAGCTGAGGAGCCTCAGCACAGAAGCCATTTTGCAGCTTCAGTGGCAGCTCCTGGTCTGCAAACTGTAGGGAGAGCCAGCAATCAGTCTGGGGGTTAATACCTCTGGAAGTTGTGAAGACCCCAACATTTGGGATGGAAGCTCCCCTGTCTGGTGGTAGAGTCCTACTGTGGCAACAAGCCCAAAAATCAAGTAATTAAGTGGCAACATGCCTAGGCAAAAGAAACAAAATAAACAGAAAAATGCAACATTAGACTCCTATTTGGGGGGCAAAGAAGATCAAAGCATGGAACAGGAGGAAGTCTGTGAGGTCAGAACTCCTGCACCAAAAGCCCCAAATGAAAATATGAGCAGGTTACAGGCCATAAAGGACCTTAAGAAGGATTTTTAAAACTAAATAAGAGAAGTGGAGGAAAAATTGGGAAGAGAAATGAGAAGGATGCAGGAAACGTATGAAATGAAAGTCAACAGCCTGACTGAGGAAAATAACACCTTAAAAAATAGACTAACTCAAATAGCAAAGGAGGCTCAAAAGGGCAATGAGAAGAATGCCTTAAGAAAAACAATTGACCTGGAAAATAGATCAAGGAGAGAGAATTTTAATATTATTGGGCTACATGAAAGCCATGATTTTAAAAGGGGGGCCATATATCATATTTCAAGAAATTATCAAGGAAAATTGTTCCCAATATCTTAGATCCATATGGTAAAATAAAAATGGAAAGAATCTACCAATCACTTCCTGAAAAAAATCCCAAATTGAAAACTTCCAGAAACATTATAGCCAAATCCCAGAGCTCCCAGGTTAAGGAGAAAATATTGCTAGCAGCCAGAAAGAAGCAATTGAAATATCATGGAGCCACAGTCAGGATCACAGAAAATTTAGCATTTACCATGTTAAGGATCAGAGTATTTAGAATACAATATTCCAAAAGGCAAAGGAGCTAGGATTATACCCAAGAATAACCTACCCAACAAAACTGAGTATAATTTGGGGAGGCAGGGAGAATAGATATTCAATGAAATAGAGGTCTTTAAGCATTCTTGTAGGTAAGCAGTCAAAAAAGGACTTGAGTTGTACCTATTCTGCAGTGTTAATCCAAAACCTATTTTACCATATGATGTCTTTGTTCAAGATTCCTATTAGTGAGAGAGTCATGGGGAGAGTCATGACAAAGGACATGGGGCAGCTAACTAATGTGTGCTTCTCTCCTTCTCTCATCTACAAATGGCTTGGATATTAGATTGATGTTAAATTAATTTGTTTCTGGTAGCTTTGTGGCTAAAATGAAGAGTTCAGTATTAATATTTTTCTTCAACATCTTTTTGCCACATGAGTTCTTTCATCTTGAACATCCTTTCCCTTGGACTCTATATATACTTATGTGAAAATGTGTACCAGGCTTTGGCAGGAGGAGGGAATGGTTTTTGTACTAACTTTTCTTACTATGCTATCTGAGTAAATACTACTCCTTTCTAAAAGCTAATTAATTCTGGTTAGTTAATTGATATAAACTAGATAAGTGATTTGCTGGATCATACTGAATAATGATCCATGATTGCTAGTATTAGGAGCCCACAACCTATTACTGAGAGGAAAAGTTGTAACCACTAATGTGGGAATCAACCTATCAAATGCAAGTGGGTGTTAAAAGGTAGTCCAAAACCTGTGCTATGTATATCAAATCCAATTAAAATAAGCATGGAAGGCAATACTGAGTGTAAAATTGAAATAAAAAAGGGAACTGTCCATTTAATTCAACAAACACTTAATAAACATCACTTCTAATGGGAAATTGAAGGGATTCCTATCCATTAGGGAATGGCTAAACAAAGTGGATTTGTGGTGAAATGGGGTGATATGTGCACAAATGTAAGTAAATACAAATTAAAAACAAAGAGATTTTGGAGGTAACACTAAGAACCAGAGGAATGAGCAAAAGTCTCTTGTAGAAGGATGGCAGAGAGGGACATATGGGTTACCTACATAAATATTTGCAAGAGCCTCAGCTCCTTTATAACAACACCTAATGGTGCCCACTTCTCCCACCAACTGCCTTCCTAAAGCCAATATTCCTTGACACTGGAGTAGCTCTCAAAGTCCAAAATATAGGAATTGAGATGATTGCCTTGATTTTCTGTAAATGAGGGAAACCTCTAACCCTGCCCCTTGCCTTCTTGGGAGGGCCTAAACCATTCCTCAATTTAAAACAAAACAAGACAAAACTTGGATTGAAGAGATTCTGTGCTGTCAGACTACCCTTCCAGTCAGTGACCCAAGGCCTTCATATCTCTTAGAAGAGCTTGACTTCATGCAGGATAAATAATATCATGGTACAATATATAAAGTGCAAGATCTGGAGCCAGAGGATGTGAGTTCAAATTTTAGTTCTGCAATTTTCTGTCTATGACTAGCCAAATCACTTAATTGCTCCCCTCATTTGTAAAATTGGGGGGAGGAGAGGGCGGGGAAGGTTAGACTAGACAGTATCTAAGGTTCCTTCCAGTTCTAAAGGTACAATTCCATAAAATGAAAAATGAAGCTTGAAAATAATCTGAAATCTCAGGTCAACATTGTCAGTAAGTCACAAGCTGATATCTTATTTCCAAACCGATGTCAATTATGAAACCTCAAAGTAATGACTAGAACATTTTCCTGGGACCTAACAAAGGCCCCTTGAACCTCTAAATTTAAATTATGTTTAGAAGAACAGATGAATTTTTAAAGTTCATTTTATAGGTTTTAAAAATAAAATTCTATTGAAATGTTTTACTTTTATTTCACCTACATTTACCAAAATATTCCCTTCCTTATCCCCTCCAAAAAGTCATCCCTTTAACAACAAAAGGTTCGGTGAGGCAGGGAACAAGTCAGTAAAACTAACCAAGATACCAGCCAAGTTCCATTCCATGGAGTATTCCAAATTCATAACCCTCTGCACTTGAAAGCAAGTAGGAAGGCACCTGGCATATATCTTTCTTTGAGCCACACCTTCATAACTCTCATTTTTAATTTTATCATTCTTTCCATTGACATTGTTGTAGTCATTGTGCTTACTTCACTTTATACCATGTCTCCCTGTTTCTCTGTGCATCTGGTTCATAGTTTTTAACCACACAACTATATTCTTATAGTCATAGAACAATTATATTCTTATCATTTCTTACTATTACATACATATACCACAATTTGTTTAGCAATTGCCAGTCAATGGATATCGCTTTGCTTTCGGTTCTTTATTGCGATAAAAAGTCCAACTATAAATATTTTGATGTATATGGGACCTTTCTCTTTTTCTCTGACCTCCATGGAGTCTCTGTAGACCTGACAGTAGGATCTCTGGGTCATAAGGTCTGAATATTTAAGTTACTTTCTTAGTTTTCCAAATGGCTTTCTAGAAAAGAATTCAGCCAACTCACAGTTCCATCAGTGGTGTATTAGTATGATTGTCTTTTCACAATGTCTCCAACATTTTTTACCATGTTTTATCACTTTGACAATTTACTCAATGTGAGGTGAATGAATTCAGAGTAGTTTGGTTTTACATTTCTCTTATTGTTAATGAGTTGGAGCAGTCTTTTACATAATTAATAGCCTGCAATTCTTTTCAGAATTGTTTGTTTATATTTTTTGACCACTTATCCATTGGGAATTGTTCTTGTTCTCAAATATTTGTGTTACTTCCCCATGTATCTTGCACGTGTCTTAGATATCAGGCCTTTATCAAAGATATTTATATAAAGACTTTTTTCCCAATCACTTTCCCTCTTATCCTGTTATCATTAATTTTGTTCATACATTATAACCTCTTCAATTTCATATAATTAAGAATATCTCCTTATATCTTTTGTTTTTGCTTCAACCTTTCTTTGGATAAGTATTTTCTTTGGAGCAAAAGTTGTTTAGAGTGTCTAATCAACAAGATGAAATTTAAGGGAAGAGGAAAAAAATGGAAATTACCTCAACCACTCAACTTATCATCTGACCAGTCCTAAAAACCAACAGCACATTTAGTTACTGTTTACACAACTGTTATGGTGAAAGCATTTCACTTTGGGATTTCCCAGAGCCAGTATGATCTCCACTGCACTGGATTCCTAGCCCTCAGTCTCTGGATCCCAGAACTAAGCCATAAATGACCTTCTAAGGGAGGAATTTTTTTCTCTAGGCACTTGCTACTGACAAGAAAAGAGCCCTGAGAGGGAAAACAAAAGTAAGAGACAAGGTAAAGATGAAACTGAGTGCACTTAGGATTGAGCAATCCTCAAAGCTGGGGAATATCATACAACTTGGACTTTCCCTAGTGGGTGGAAAAAGTTAAGGTTGGGGGGAGTATGTCCTAGCAGGAGCAAGAAGGGGGTGAAATGACAGAAGACACTGGTCAGGAAGCAGTGGATATGAGGACTGTTGAGGCCTCTCCTGGAAGGGATCATGGCATTAGTCTAAAAGCTGTATTACTGTTAGGAGGTACTGCCTATTGGTGGGTTGAGTCTAGTCTTAAGATGGCAATGGAGAAAATGTTAATAATGAAGATTCAGCTTAAAAGTCTGTTGTAGGTGCCCTGCTCTCAGGTGTGGGTAAGTGGCAGCCTTAAGGCCACATGTGACCCTCTAGGTCTTCAAGTGCAGGCCTTTAACTGAATCCAAACTTCACAGAACAAATCTCCTTAATAACAGGATTTATTCTATAAAACATGGACTCAGTCAAACGGCTACACCCAAGGACCTAGAAGGCCACATATAACCTTGAGGCTTCAGGTTCCCCATCCCTGCCCTAGATTAAAATTTACATCCAGAATATAATCCAAAAATGTACTCTGAGAGCCCCATTGAAGCTAGAAATGGAACTGGGCAGGTAGATGTCCTGATGTATCAATACAGATACAAAATGGACTGCTTTTTTTTTCCTTTGGAGGGGGGAAGGCAGGGCAACTGGGGACAAGTGACTTGCCCAAGGCCACACAGCTCATTAAGTGCCATATCCTCCTGACTCTAGGGCCAGTGCTCTATTTACTGCACCACCTAGCTGCCCCTATTTTATTTTTCTATAAAGCTCCAGACTGGATTCTACCAGATGAAGCAAGGTGAATGATAACCTCCAAAGATATTGTTGCTATATAGTAGTCATCTCCCACCATGGACCACATTCAGGGCTGCCCTTCTGGGTTCCAGTCTGCCATGTTAGAGTAGTGGGGCCTGCTTACTGCTAAATCTGATTGATCATGGAGGGATGAACACTGTGAGATGATAAAGAGGCACCTAGATGTCTGTTGAGTCACAGTTATTGATGCCTTAGTGGATGCACAAAAGAAATTTACTATGTCTCTTTCTTCCTTTCCAGATTCAAACCATGTAGACCTATTTTCAAGCTTCATCCAGAGAAATGGGCAAACCTGAACATGGGTTAGGACCGATCCTTTTGTGTTTCCTGGGTAGGGAGCTAAACAACAACCTACAAGATAAGGGGATAATAATAATAGCAAATAATAGCCAGCATTTATGTAGCATTTACTGTGTACTAGGAACCATGCTAAACTCTCTACAATTGCTGTTGTTTTTGGTGTTACTTATCTTTAGTTCTTGAAGAGGACCGTGACATCGGGAAGGTGATGCCGTGACTAGCAAGTGAATTGGATTTAAGTGAGGGAGGGCAGTGCAAGGTCACCAGCCTCACGTTCTCCTTCAGAGTCATCTGGGTCCAGTGGCAAGATATAGATCAGGATGACTGAAGATGGCCCCGGATGAAGTGGGAGACGTTGGCCTTTTTAAGTATGGTTTTTCTGAGGTAGCCTTTACAATCTTTACAATCATTATCTTATTTAATCTTAATAACAACCCTGGGAGGTAGGTGATGGTATTATCCCTGTTTTTCAGATGAGAAAACTGAGACAGAGGTTATGTGATTTGCCCAGGGTCACACATAGCTAGTAAGTATCTGAGGCCAGATTTGAACTTGGCTTCCCAACTCCAGGCCCGGTCCTCTATCCACTGAACCACCTAGCTGCTAGGAAGTGACCTTGTTAGTTAAAAAGGTCCAGGGGGCTTTGAGGGCAGTGGTGGCAGTTACTAGAGAGGCACAAGACAGAGTTGAGCACAACATTCAGAAGTTTGGATTTGGAGTGGAATGACAGGGCAGAGAGAGGGGAAAGGTTTACCTACAGCCCTTCAAATTTTTATGTTGGAAAGTTGAGTGTCACCCCCTCCCCCAGAAGACTGTACCCATAGTTATCTTAAGTAATTGATTCTCCTGTACTTATGATTCCTAGATGTTTATCCTGTTCTGTGTGCATAGGAATAAATTCCCTCTCTCATAGCCAATTTATGTTGTACATAGAGGACCTTCCTTTTGGTCTTTTCTTTTCAGGAGGCATTAGATGTGTCACGGAGTCAGCAGATGACTCAGTGGAGAGAGTGCTGGGCCTGACGTCAGAAAGACCTGAGGAAAAATTCAGCCTCAGACACTTACTAGCTGTGTGACCCTGAGCAAGTCACTTAATCTCTTTTTGGCCTTAATCCACTGAGGAAAGAAATAGCAAATGACTCTAGTAACCTTGCCATGAAAATCTCATGGACAGTATTGTTGTGTGATGGTCCATGGGGTCAGAAAGAGTCAGACATGGCTGAAGAACTGAACAATGACAAAAGATTTGTGTAGAATCATTCCTGGGATCGTGGTGGTAAAGACTTAACAAATCAATGAGTCTGAGAAAAGATGGTTCCCTCTAACCATAAGTTCCCCAGAACCAAGCCTGGTCCATACTACATTGCCTGGAGACAGAACAAAGAAGGGTGAAACTGACCAGTGTCTCATGTATCATTAGACATGGGCATTTTATTATAAAATGGGCATTATCTTAGAGATGTAATATGGATATTTTAATGCATTGAGTGATTGAGCCTCATAGTGGGGGGTTTGGAGGGAAGAAGAAAATAGAAGGTGGGAAAAAAGCCCACTCACATTTGCTTTTTCCACAGTCACCATTTCTTGAAGACCTCATTTCTTTCTGTCCCCACCTTTTGTTCCATTACTTTTAAGGAAAGTATCCTCCATTTTGCAATTTCCATAAAAAGACAAGCTAAGTTTGGCTCTATTCCTATTAAATATGCACTGGCTTCCACAGTTCAGCTGTTTGTTTGTTTGTTTTCTCCTCCCAAATCCCCCTTTGCCTTGCTTATTCCACATTCTAGCTTGAAAAGGCACTGCTTGTTTTTCAGCCAGAAGTCCTACTGGCAGTTCTCACAGGGATATGAGCCATGAGTTCGGCTACCTGCAGCTGTTCCCCAGCTAACCTCCCCACCCCCATAAGAAGGTTATATATATATATATATATATATATATATATATATATATTATTATTATTATTAAAAAGTATGGCAGCCTCATTTAGTGTGATTTATAACCACAGTCTAAAGTCTGTAACTCTGTGCCTATGTACCTAGCTAAGGGAACAATCTAATTTTCCCTTTCTACACACACACACACACACACACACACACACACACACACACACACACACCCCTCAGGTCTTTCATCTCTGGGGAAGATATCTTGGTGCACTATCAAACACCTTCTTCATGATGTTTGAAAAACAAGTCATTGTCTTCCCAAGGACAGATTTAGGGTTGGAAAGGTCTTTAGGCAGCTGGTAGTCTGGTGGATAGAGCAGTGGCCCTCAACTCACAAAGGCCTAAACTCAAATCTGGACTCAGATAAGGACTAGCTATGTGACCTTGGGCAAGTTATTTAACTTCTATTTGCCTCAGTTTCCTCAACTATAAAATGGGGATAATAATAGCATGTGCCTCACAAGGTCGTGAGGATCAAGTGAGATATTTGTAAAAAAAAGTCTTTAGCACAGTGGTTTGTACATAGTAGAGGCTATTGGGGAAGGACATAGAGTCAGGAAGACTTGTCTTCTGAGTTCAAATCTGGCCTCAGACACTTACTAGCTGTGTGACCCTAGGCAAGTCACTTACCCCTGCTTGTCTCAGTTTCCTCATTTGTAAAATGAGCTGGAGAAGGAAATGGCAAACCACTCTAGTATCTTTGCCAAGAAAACCCCAGATAGGGTCATAAAGAGTGAGACACAAATGAAAAATGATTGAACATACAAATTTCCTTTCCCTTCCAGACAACCTCCAGTCCAACCCTTTCAACTATGAGAGAGAGAATTGTGGCCCAAATTACTTGCCTGAGGTCATGGCAGTAAATAGCAGAGCCAGGACTTGAGCCCACTTCTTCTGACTCCAAATTCAGTTCTCTTGTATACGACATGGCACAGTTTTCCATTTCTCACACTTTCTTTAGCCATCATGACATTGAACCCACTGCCCTACTCACAGGAGCCAAGAGAAAATACAGGATCATAGATTTAGAGCTAGAAGATATTTTGGAGACCATCTAGCATAATCTTTCATTTTACAAATGAGGAAACTGAGGCCTAGAAGGCTTTGGTGATTGGTCAACATATAGAAGAGTTTGGATTTTTACTCCAGGTACTCTGAAGATGAACCCAGGTCAGGAGATCAGAGATTTACATTTGGAAGAGAACAGGTCATTGAGTTCAAATCTATAATTTTTATAGATGAGGGAACTCATCAAAAGACAAAAGATAATTTGCCAAAGATCACATGACTAACAAGAGACAGAGTTGAGATTTTAACTTAGAGACTCTGCTTCTAAATCCTTTGTGTTTTTCCACTGTATGACGTTCTTCTGACTCAAAAACAAATAAACAACTACCTATTCCAATGCCTCAACCACATTGACTTAACTAAGCACCTTTTGCTTACTTGGGGTAGTTGAAGGGTTGAGGTCAAAAGGCTAGTACTAGTGGAGCTCCCCCCCACCTCATTCAGTGAGAGCCCTATTTCCACATTTTCCTTCCATTTCTTCATCCTTGTGCTTTTCAGACATAATATTTTTACTAGAGTGAGAATATACTTCAGAAAATGTCAATCTCACAATCACAAAGTCTTCCACACTCAACCTTCACTTGCAGATAATATATCCCTTCTCTAGCAATGGACCCAAGTTGAACAAATTGAAGACGCTCCATCTTTGTCTGCCTGCCCAGACTCTTATTATTGTATGTGTAGGGCTCTATTAACCACAGATCCTCCAAAAGAGGGAAAGGGAGAGGACAGGCTACCCCAACTTATTTCTGTCCTGAGGCTATCAAAGCCCTTTCCTCCTGGGCAGAAGCCAGTAATGCGATATTTCTGAGGAAGCTCCAAATCCCCTCCTCCCACTGGGCACTCAGCCAATCTCAGAGCTCTTCAAGGAAGAAAAATTCCATTCTCTGACCCCTGCAGGTGATCACGTTGAGACTCCTACTGTTTGAAATTTGATTTGATCTTTGATCTCTGCTTACACAGCTGCATGATTACTATTAGCCATAAAATGTTTCGGCTTCCTTTCTGCTCACCTGCCCACCACAGTTAGCCCCTGGGTCAAGGTATTCCTCAAACCATGCCAGCGCTATAGACCTCTCTCTGCCATGTCCTCAGACTAAGGACTTAGCACCTCTCCCTGTTTCTCCCCACCTTCCCTTCAACCCCAATTTTCGTGCAACCACCCTCAGTCCTAGGATTTAATCTCCACTTTTAAAACCAAGAATCCTTCTAAATGATCAGCTAAGGTCTCAAGAAAAGCCCCACATTTTAAGACACAGGCATCAAACTCAAATTTCTCAGATAGAACCCTCTACAAAATGTCCTAGAGCAGCAGGAGCCCAACTAAAATGCAATTGGGGGATCAATCAATAAGCATTAGGTACCTGCTATGTGTCAGGTACTGTGCTGAGCACTGGGGGATAAAAAGAGCAAAAGACAGGCCTGTCCTCACGGAGGATGCAGGATGAATACAAAATCATTAACAGAGGGAAGGCACTAGCATTGAACTGTTAGAGAAGGCTACCAGGATTTGGGGAGGGGGGGGGATTTAAAGGAAGCCAGGAAGGTCAATAGATAGATTGGAAAAGGAAAGACATTCCAGACATAAGGGACTGTCTGAGAAAATGCCGGGAGTTGAGATGTTTAACAAAATAAATTAAAATAAAAGCCAACATAGATAATGCTAATCTGTGGTCTTCTAAATGAATAAGTAGCCCACAGTAATATCTAACATAATTATTTTAAGAGACCTAACCCTTGCCAAGGTGCCAGTCCCCCCCCCATTAAGAACCTAATTTTTCTCCAAAAAAAAAAAACCAAAAAACAAAAAAGAACATTTTTTTTTGCCTCATATCAGTAAGTTTGTCTGATCAGTCCCATTAATTCACTCATTGCTAGTCATTCTTGTGCTACTACTTATATTTTATATACTTACTTATATTTTAGATCGCAGCTTATGTACCTTCCCTGAAATTGGACTATGTAGTCACCAGATGAGCAATGATGCCATCATTATGTAGACTATGGTTTAATCTAAATAAGAACTATCCATATCTTGGTACATAGTAGGCACTTAATAAATGTTTATTGATTGTTTATTAGGTATGTAGCCATGGAATTCAGATTCAGAAGGAGTTTAACAGATCATCTAATCCAACTCTTTTGGATGAGGAATCTAAGGTCCACGTAAGTTAAGTGAAGCTGAAATTCACAAAGCTCATTCATTCCAGTCCAAAACTCTTTCTACTATTTTTTAAATTAAAAGCCCCTTCCTTTAAAATAGCTAAACAAAACCATAATCAATATTACTAATGACTGTACTTTAAAAAGGCATATAATTAATACTATTTAAAGAAATAAAGATATATTGGCAATCTTTTGTTTGTTTTTTGGTATTTGCAACTGTGATATCTCCTATTCAAATCCTATTCTTCTTATGAAATTTATAGATTTACAGAGTGGTTGTGGAGATAGAGGAAACTTTAGAGATCATCTCATCCAATTCTTTCTTTTTAGAGATGAGAAAATGAAGAACAGAGAAAGAAAATTATTTGCCTAAGGTCATGTGGCTAGTTAGTGCCAGGACCAAGACAGATTCAAATTCATCTGATCCTAGAATATTCCTCCTTATCTCATCTAGAGTTTATTCATCTAGCATCAAAATGCCTGTAATAGAGCAACATGACTCTGAAGCTTCTACTCAGCTTAGCTTCAAAATCCTTTGTAACGTATTATAACTATGATATGGATTCTTAATTACTCTTTTCTAGCCTTCTAGATGCAATTTCTTTGATGCAATTTATGAAAGATTAAGGTCATTTGTTTTTCAGAGCATCTGTCTTTCCATATGGAAGAAACATGAGCAGAGAGAGCCCAATTACATATAAATCTCTATGTAACAGTTTACTCTGTTTAGTTTATGTGGAATTTTCTAACCACAAAGTAAATATTCACATATATCTAATAATAATAACTGATATTTATACAGGGCATCTAAAAGTCTTAGTTCATTTTTAAACTAATGAAGCTTACTTGTAAGTCATTATATATTAATTTTCAATTATTATTTATGATAATATAAATTAATAAATAATTACATAAATTCTTTATAACAAAAAAGAGTAACATTCAGCAAAACTAAGCAAAACATTGAAAAAAGGACAGTATTTGTAGTATTCCACGCCCACAATACCCCACCTCTGCAAAGAAGGGAGGGAGGTTCATTCTCATATATCTTCTTGGAGCTCTAACAGAACAGGTTTTTGGTTTTCTGTTTTTTTGTTTATTTTTTTGTTTTGTTTAGTTTTAAGCTCTAGCAGAACAATTTTATGCACTAGTAGCTTAATATTGTACCAAGACTTAAAGACTCAGAACTATTCAGGCTATTAAAACTTTAAACTGCACAAAGATTTTTAGGACATCTTGTACATTTATATGACAACTTCATGGGATTCATTATTTGTAAGAATTGGGGCCATAGAGAGGAAGTAACTCTCTGGGAAGGAGAAGAATTGGAAGGATACATTGGGAAATGTAAGTGATGTAAAAACATTCAATAAGATTTTAGAAGACAATTGGTGCTCTCTGAAAATAGGAAATTAATCATGAGGTAACAAGTTCCTCATCACCAGGTGAGTTATTCAAACAAAGGCTAGAGATACTGTAGCTCAAGGGATCTATGCTTTAGGTTGGCTTGGATTGGATGATCACTGAAGTCTATTCCAAATGTGAAATTTTAGAATTCTATGATATAATCCTACAAGTAACTGTAACCATATGCCAGTCCTTGCCTCCACCCTCACCACAACCCCACCCCCACTTCCTGGCCACACACAAGTTCTTGCTAATGTTTTCGTTAATGTTATAATTATTTTCTGAGTGATCCTCTCTACATAGTCACTAATGAATTTATGTGTTCATGAAACTTCATGTTATGATTATCATTATTATTAATAATGGTAACAATTTACAATTATACCAAGATGTGGAAAGCTTTCCTATCGATTCTGACCCTCTAATTTTTCTAACCACAGAATAATCATACAAAATAATAATAATGAGAAGAAAAATTCTATTTTATAGTCCTTCGAAGATTGAAAAGTACTTTATATGACTTATCTCATCTCATTTGACCTTCACTATTATCCCATGAAATATCTACGATTAATCTCATTTCACAAATAAGGAAACTTAGGCTGAGAGAATTTGAATAGCTTGCTTATAGCCATACAACTAGTTAAGACTCTGAGGGAAGGATTTGAACCCAAGCCCAGAATTCCATCCACTATACCATGTTCTCTTCCCTTTTGTCCAAAGACAGTGTTAGTATTTTTTTACCAGTTTCCATGAAAAGCCCAAGAAAGACAGCCCATGCAAAACTTTGCACTGTGTGCTGTGAGAGAAATAGAAGATATATGATTATGGGGTCGGTCACAGATTTAGAGTGGAGGATTTTCAACTCACAGGAGTCCACAGGCTATTATTGTGAGGTAAGCACATCATGGAAGCTCACGAACTATATTTTTAGGGATAAATCCACTGAATAACTTCAGGAGAAGTTGAGTGATTCCCCCCAAATCACTTCAATGAGTTGTAGTGAACTGTGTAGTACAATGGAAAGATCACTTTGTGACATGGGGCAAGAAGCCACTTTGCCTCTCTAGGCCTCAGTTTTCTCATCTGTAAAATGAGAAGGTGGATTAGATGGTCTTTCTAATCCCTTGATAATAATCTGATCCCTTATTAATGATTCTACTTCTACGTCTGAACTAAGATTTAAATCTAGCTTCCTAAACTCCAAATTCAACATGGAAGGGGTGTGTGTCTGTGTGTGTCTCCACTGTACCAGGGGTAATTTGAATTGTGAAGCAAGCTTTGGAAGGTAGAATGGTAGAGTAGAATGAATATTAGACTTGGAGTCAGAAGAACTAAATTAAGGGGTGTGCTAGTAAATGTTTGACAACAAGCCCTCCAAAAATACACAACACACTTTGAAGCATGATCTGTATTATTAACATTTTCCAACACTATAGTAAGTTTAGGTAATCAACAAAACAATAATTCAAGTCCTGATTTGCAGGATTTGCAGATTTCCAAGGTATAAATGCTCCCACTGAAAATTTAGTGATCACCTCATAAGAGTTGACTTCACATTTCATAAGACGTGACTCCAGCACATCCCTAATCAAATCTTAATTTCATCACTAATTAGCTGTGTCACCTTGGGGGCATCACAGAATTTCTTTGGACTTTAAACATCTACCTGTATAAAATGAGGTTAACTGAAGCAAATCAATCAATCAACAATCATTTACTAAGTATATACGTGTCAGGAACTGTATTAGATTCTGAGATACAGAGACAAATGTCAGTCCTGGCTTGTGGACACAGATTCTATCAACAAATAAGAGAAAAAATGATCCATCCCAGCTCTAACATTATATAATATTACAAGTTTAGCCTGTTTATCTTACATAGATATTAGCAAGGTCTTTTGAATCTTTTTCTCTTTCTCGTAATGATAAATTTCAACTAGAGGTTAATATAAATAAAGATGGACATTTGTTTTTTGTTTTTTTGTTTTTTTTTTCCCAGTCAAGTTGACAGATGCCCCTGAAATCTATGCATGGACACTTTGAGTGCATACGTAGATCCCAGGTTAAGAACTCCTGCTCTAGTCCAACCAAGTCCTCCTTTCCTCTGTACTCAACCCATAATCCAGAGGATTATGCTCTGAGGAGACAGTTTGATCTCACACTGGCTCTCAAGGGTGAGCTGAGCAGTAGGTCTTCTGCACATTTACTCAGGAAAGGAAACAGGAAAGAACTGTACAGCTACATCCAGCTGAATCAGCAAAAAGGTCAGAGCGAACTTCAAGAGGGCACACTTGGAGTTGACATGTGAAGGAAAAAAATCCCTAAGATTTATCAGGGTCAAAATATAAGGGTGATGAGTGGGAGACATTATCATATGGGATAATGTGATGATCACTAGAAATATGGCTCTCATCAATCCACCTGCAGGGACAACATGGATTCCTTCCTCAAAAGGGCTTCAAGTATTGTTACAAAAAGTGTTCAAGTTGAATACTCAGTATAAGATAATGAAAGAATAGGATCTATCTTTTTATTGGACCTGTGACTATTAATAAGAAATTATAAATGCAAATTAATAAAGCTATAAATGCAAATAAATATAATATACATAATTAATAATAAATATTAATTTATTTCTCGTTGGACCTGTAATTTCATCCACATGGGGAGCTCATGCTTTAGAAGCTCTGTCTACTGAAGTCAACCATAATTTGTCCATAACTTACAATCTTAAGAGAATTGCCTAGGACACTGAGAGACAGTATCACTTACTCAGAATTATATAATAGGATGAGAGAGACAGAATTTGAATCCAAACCTTTCTTCTAGCCAAGGCTGGACCTCTAGCCACTATATCTCACTATCATATTATAGAAATATCCAATGTGATTGTGCAGAAATCCCCATAACCCTTGTACTTTCCTTGCAAAGAATTATATGATATGGTGAAAAAAGCCTGGCAATCAGAGGACCTGATTCTAACACATTCTACCCATGTGACCTGGGGCATCTTCTCTGGGCCTCAGTTTTTGCATGAGTAAAATAAATATAATTAGGGGACTGACCAATGAGGGTCCAGTCATTAGAACATGTTCAATATGTTCTGCCTCTACCCACAGGGTGATTTGCTGACCCTGATTCTGGAAATGGATGACTGAACCATTTCTTCCATTCAGAGCATGTTTCTTAGTGGTCTGATGCACAATAATGAAGGCCCTTTTCCCCACCTTGTGGCCACGTGGCCATAAACACATGGCATTCCTGTTTTTCTGTCTCTACTATGTTCAGTCTTTCCTGAATTTAGGTGGGTAAGTTTTGGAGACAGAAGTGACCTAGAAGAGATACAAAAGAGATCCAGCAAACTGGAATTCATTCAACAAGTAGCCACCACAGCCAAGCCCAGAAATGCACTGCCCCAGCAATCCACAGTAGTTCCTGCTACTGGAAAAGAGAAAGTACTTCCTTTCCAATCTTTTATATGTCCACTCAGTTCTGGATCATCTGCCCATGGCATAGTGAACCAATAGGAAAGTTAGAGGATACCTGTGCATGCTCTGAATGAGGAAAAGAGCCCTTTCATCACAAACTTTTAAAAGCAGGTTCACCTAACTTCATGTGGCTCAAAGCCAGGCAGAACCTTTCATGCACATTTCAAGGACTGGGTCCTCATTGCCCAGTGCCTACATTACAATGAGGTTATCTCTAAGATACCTTCCAACTGGAAATCTGTGAGACTCTCATCCTTTCTCTCCAGCCACATAGAGCTTCTTTCTCTCTGAAAGGCCAACTTTCCATGTATCTGTCCCAACTATTTCATTTTGGACTGGCTTAATTTCAAAAAAACCAAAGGTTGAACTGTGCAAAATACCAATGACTGAAATCCCTTTTAACTATGTACTCTTGTGTCCTTGGGAAGACATGGCATCTTCAATATGAGAGGAGAAGGTTCTTAATTATCTGGGCCCTCCACTTCTCAGAGGGATAAAGCATGAGAGGAAAAGTTGAACCTTGGTCATTTTAAGAGGCTTATTACCTTACAAGGAAATGAGGAGGGGAGGGGAGGCCCATACCACCCAATGAATGTTTGTACAATCCCAACAACCTTAAGTCAGTTCAAGTGGAACTACTTAAATCACACAATATAAATTTTATGGCAGTCCTCATAGATGTTGACTAAGGAAGCTGAACACATACAACCAAAGCAACCCATGGAAAAGCATCAGGGCAGATGGCCAGTCTGCCCCAGAGAGTGATCTCATACCTCCCTGCTGCCTATCCCACAATCTCCATTTTAAGAGCCTTGAACCCTCTCTGGCTTCTTCTGTCTTGTCCTGCTCTCCCTTCTCCTCTTCTTTCTTTCCCTGATGGGTCAATGGAATTGGTACTGAATCATAATGGCCAGGGCAAACAAGTTCCTGCAATAGCAGGCCTCCAATCTAAGTCTAATAGAATTCCAGGGCAGATGCTGAACAGGCATGATCAAGTGAAAAGAGCATTGACCGTAAAACCAGAGAACATGAGTTCAAATCTCACTTCTGATGCTTACTTCCTATGTGACCTTCAGCAAGTAAATTAATCTCTGTGAACCTCAGTTTCCTCATCTGTAAAATGAGAGAATTGGAACAGGATGACCTCTGAAGGCCCTTTCAGCTCTACATCTACATCTATTAGCCTAAATCTCTGCTAAGCAGTCTCTTTTAAACTCACTAAAGAAGGGGAATGGAAATAAACTCTCAGAAACACATCTGGTTTTGAGAGGATATGAGAAACTCCATCAGCCCCTCACCACCATCACTTGCACCGTCTTCATAGACCCACATCTTCTCACAATTTAGTTGAACAGCGACACAAGAGCCAAAAGACCTATTTTTCACTTGGGAAACATGAACTCCTCAGAACTGCTTTCTTCAGTGCAAGGAAACTCCAATGTGTTTTGTGTAAGGACCACAGCCAGGAGTAGAAAACAGTAGGGTTCTACATATTTGCATATTATTTGCATATGCTTTTCAAAGGACTTTGGAGCTGTTCTCTTATCTCAGGTAATTTTCAAGGTAAAACTTGATTTGCCATCCCCCTCACCCCTTTTGTCATTGCTGGATGTTTTCCTTTGTCTGTTCCTTTTTACCAAGCCACTGTATCTTTCCAATTTCCCTGATTTCAGAAACATTAGACAGGAAGAAGTGATAAGGGCCACCAGAAACCTTAGCTGAGTGCCTCCTTAGAGATCCCAGCTAGGAGAACATTATTTTGGAGCACAAAGCACTAGACTGGGACGAAAATCAGTCAGGAGACCTTGGTTTCCATCCTAGCTCCACTACTGACAAAAGACTCAACGTGGGGATTTGCATCTTATTTTGCATAAATCTGCAAGTTCATGAGACTCTACCTCCAAGTATGTAAATTTAAATTAACTAGTGCAGCTGCCTGGCATGGTTTCCAAATAGAATGTTCAGAGAGATCCTGGGACCTGCAAAGCCGTGAATGGATCTTAAAGCCAATCAGAGGAATTTTGATGTAGTGAAAAAACGTCCCCAGCAGAAGTTAGTGTATATAGAGCCTACTCATGGCTCTGCTCCTACAAGCTGTGTGAGTTTGAGCAGGTCACTTCTTTCAATCTTACTTCTCTCTTTTCCAAAGTGAGGACATTAAGTTTCTTTCCTGATCTAACATTTTATCATTCTATGAATCCTACCTTGGGATAGGAGAGCTGGGTAGGCACCAAGGGATGGGTTTGTATTTAGCACTGTTACTGGTGACACAGGATAGACTTTGGCCCATCCTGTTGGAGCTGGAGCTGGGGACACTGCTCTCCCCCTACCGCTCCCAGCTCCCAATCCCCCCCTTCCTGTTACAACCTTTGCCAGTTCTTTCCAAAGTATAGTAACTCCCCACCTAAGCTCCGTGTGAACCCGGTTTAATGGAATTATTCATTCATAAAGACACTGATAGGTAGAAATAGCAAAGCTGGAAAAGAGATCTGTACCTGTTCTATGGGAGGGCATATTAGCAGATAAATCGAAAGAAAGGTGGCTAAGAACAGACCAGCCTCCTACTTCTTACAACAATCCTCCCTCCTCCCACCCTAAACAATCACTCTGAGACAGACATAGGAAGCTCTATGATACCCTGGTAAGTAAAGCTATGGGGATTTATTCCCCACAGTTAATCCAGGCAGCTTCATTTGCATGCATTTTGCATAAATGGCATGTTGCATTCAAGCATCCCTAACTCCCAAGTGCTCAGATCAAGTTAAAGAATTCACCCACCCACCCCCGCCCAACTCCCCCAACAACCCTCCCCTCCCAATTGTGCTCACTATTCAGGGCCAGGGCACACCTAAAATAGCTTTCTAAATCCTGATGAAGGAAGGAGCATAATGACTGGGAACAGGAGTAGACTGGAGGAAAAGAAGGGGACCTCCACTCTCATCCCCCCACCATTGAAGGGATTTGGGACGTAGAGCTTTGACACATTCAGGAACCATTCTCTAGAATGAGAAAGACTGCATGGGGAGACTACGGGGAGTCCATGGGGAGATGGTGGGTGGAGGAAGACATCAGGGAGATAACCATTGTTCCTGGCAGTTCCTAAAGCAGCAGCCAGAGCTATGACTGAGGGAAGGGGAAGAGGTGGAAGGGAATTCCCAGGAAACAATATTCTAGGGACATACTTTCTTTTTATAGTCTCTGTACTTTATACCCCTCCATGACACTGAGTCTCCCTGGAGGTTGGAGGGAGAATAGGCTAATAAGTGAAGGAAAGACAGAAAGAGACAGAGACAGAAAGACAGAGAGAGACAGAGAGAGAGAATATGCAGTGCAAGAGTGTGTCAAAGCGGGGAGAGGAAATAGGCCTTTCTTGCTCCTAACACATTTCTAACAAAGATAGGACTGTCTCTCCTAGGGTTGGTCCATATCACTACCCCTATATGAAGTTCAACTGATAATTAATAACTGCAGGTCCTGGGATTATTAGTTATAAGTAGGCTTGAAGCAAAGCTCAAATGACCCTTTTTTCCATAGGAAATGCCTGAACCAGACTGAGGGGAGAAAATCCCCACCCCCATTTTAGGGAGGGAGGGCCTTGGAATTTTCTAAGTCTGTTCTGTATCTATACCCTAGGAACCAGAAGGAATTGATTAACTGAGATTAGGAGAGGAAGGGTTTTATCCTGGAGGTAGGCTAAATTTTGCCCTGGGCATTCCTCTATCTATTCACTTTATCAGTAATAATAGCATCTGTACAATGCTTTAAAGTTGGTGATGTGCTTCATAAATATTATCTCATTTTTCTCCTCAAGAGCCCTTGTCAGTGCTATTATTATTCCCACTTTACAGATAAGGAAACTGAGGCATACAGTGTTAAAGTTGCTTGCCCAGGGTCACACAGCTAGTAAGTATCTGAAAAGGGATTTGACCTTCACTCCTCCTGATTCCAATCCTAGCACCCCATCTATTCCAACACCTAAGGAGCCTCATCAGTCCTTTAATAGGCTGATTCAACAAGTTCACTTGGTCATGTACTGTGCCAATCCCTGGAATTCAAAGAAAGGCATAAACAGTTATAGCAATTATAACTCAAATTTATGACATTACTTGGTCCTTTTCTTTCTTTGATAGATGAAAGCTCAGCCACCATAACTTGATCAGATCATAGGCCCAGGTCACTGCTCCCTACCAAGCTCTTCCCCTCCCCACAATGGTTTTTGCCTGGAAGAAGCAATCTTACCCCATCTGTCCTATCCCTCCAACAAAACTCCCCCAAGTTAGCTCTGGATTTATGCTCAGTAAGATTCATGAATCTTAAAACAGCATAAGATGTCTTGGGAGAAACAAGGGAGGAGACTGGCCAAGAATAGTTAATTCCCTAAGAAGCTGGGCAATGTCCAGGGGCTCACACCAAGATTGTTCCTTTCTTCCTTCCAACCTCTGAATTCCCCAGCCTAAAAGTGACAACAATACCAGTCATCTAGGTGGTATAGAGGATAGAGTGGAGGTTCTGGAGTCAGGAAAACTTGAGTTTGAACCCTGCCTCAGAAACGTATTAGCTGTGTGACCCTGAGCAAATCACTTAACCTCTGTGTGCCTCAGCATCCTCATCTGTAAAATGGGGGTCAAAATAACATTTGTGATAGTGTTGTTGCAATGATAAATGAGTTAACATATATAAAGTACTTTGCAAAACTTAAAGTTCCATAAATGCTAGTTATTATTACCTATTATTATCATCTCATTGGGGCCTAAGTAAAGGACCAATTCACCTTTGGAAGAATACTACCCAAGGAACAAGCTTTGAACAAGACTTTCCAGATTGCATAGAATTCATGGCCTTGTTCCACTAACCCATAACCTAATTAAAAATTCCTATAAAATGGGAAGGAATTTCATGAAATTTTCTAGTCTATCCCTTTCTTCTGAGAAAAAAGGGAGAAAAGGAAAGTCTCTTGACTAGCCCATATTGACTTGGAATTTTTCCAAGAATCCAAAGAATCCTAGATCTGGTACCCCCTCTTTTGAAATAGAAGAGGCAGATAGACAGGGATCATCTCTAATAAACCCACAGAGTAAATGCCCAGGGTCCTTTGCAGAGTTCATATGGGCTTAAGTCATTGATAGAGAAGTATAGGCTAAGGCAGTCACTTCACTCACAAGCTACATTGCCCAGTAGGGGAGTTCCAATTTGAACTTAAAAGGAAGCAACAAAGTATGAATGACAAAGTTACATGTAGTCTGTGGTATCTAAAAACTTTTTTTAAAAAGGACTGAAGCAGAGTTTTAGTATGGAAGAGATCACTGAGTAGCTCAGCCCTCTTAACTTTAAGAGCTGTAAAATGGACCCAGTCCTCAAAACTGCATTAGATTTAGGTGGAAGAAACGTGAGAGGCTATCTCTGGAGGCACAGTGGATAGAGTGCCAGGCCTGGGGTCAGGAAGATCTGAATTCAAATATTACTTCAGACATGTATTAGCTATTTGACCCTAGGCAAGTCACTTAACATTGTTTTGCCTCAGTTTCCTCATCTGTAAAATGAGTTGGAGAGGGAAATGGCAAACCACTCCAGTATCTTTGCTAAGAAAACCCCAAATGGGGTCACAGAACGTGCCTGAAACAACTCATTAACAACAAAATTCTTGACCAACCCCTCCCAATAAAAGATGAGGAAACAGAGACATACCCAAATGACTTGCCTCCCATCACAGAATTACAGAATTATTAAGTAGCTATCGAAGGATATAAACACAAGTCTTCCTAAATCCAAAGTCAGAGTCCTAGTCATTATACCATACTGCCTCAGCATTAGAAAAAAGATCCAAGAACACCATATTCTGTACTTTTTTTTCCCCTAAAGGCCCATAGAAGGGCAAGTGTTGGCAGTCACTGAGTTAGCTTGGGCATTCCCAATCCTTTCTGATACCGGTTCAGTCCCACGAGTTTTCTGTCCCTCACACACAACACTCCATTTCCCAACTCCATGCTGTCTGTCCTCCATGCCTGGAATGCTCACCATACTCACCTCTTCCACTTAGTCTTCCTGGACTTCTTCAGGACTCAATTCAAATCCCATCTTCTACAAGAAGCTTTTCCTGATCCTTCCCCCACCCCCACTCTAGTGCCTTTCCTGTAAGATTCCAGTCATTTTTCAGTCATGTCTGACTCTGCATGACCCCATTTGGGTTTTCTTGGCAAAGATACTGGAGTGGTTTGCCATTTCCTTCTCTAGCTTACTTTACAGAAGAGGAAACTGAGGCAATAAGGTTAAGTAACTTGTCCAGCTTGCACAGCTAATATGTGAAGCCAGATATGAACTAAGGGGGATGAGACTTTCTGACTCCAGGCCTGGCTCTCTAAGATTACCTTCCATCTACTCTCCGTATGTCTTGTACACACCTAGTCATTTACACATTATCTCCCCCATTTGAAGGTGAGCTCCTTGGGGTCAGGAACAGTAACTTTGCCTTTCTTTGTACTCCCAGTTTTTAGCACAGTGCCTGACATTTAGAAAGTGTTTAACAAATGCTTGCTAACTGCCTTCACTTCTATTCAGTCAATATTTAATTTTTTTCATTTTTAATAATATTTTATTTTTCCCTAATTACATGTCAAAAAATTCTTAACATTACTTGATTTTTTAAATTTTGAGTTCCAAATTCTATCCCTCCCTTCCTCCCACCCCTCCCCCTCTCTGAAAATGCAAGCAATCTGTATAGGTTACACGTTTGTACATTGATGGACAGATGTGTGTCTTTTTTGTTTTCAAATAAAATACTTTATTAACTTCTGGTTTACTTCATTCATTTCTGCCAGATTTTGAGTTACAAATTTTCTCCCCTTTTTTCACCTACCCACCACCCCAAAATAGTAGTCCCACTGGATATCCCCTCCTCCAATCTGCTCTCTCCCATATCTCCTTCCATACCCCCTTCAACTTTCCAGTAGGGCATGGTAGATCTCTATGCCCCAGTGCCTGTATATCTTTTTTCCCAGTTACATGTAAAATAATATTAATAATAGTATGCGTGTGTGTGTGTGTGTGTGTGTGTGTGTGTATATATTTTAAACACTTGATTTTAAAACTTTGAATTCCAGATTCATTCCTTTCCTCCCTTGTCACTCATCCTTACTGGGAAGATAAGCAATTCAGTATAGGTTGTACATGTGTAGCTATGCAAAACATTTTCATAGTGGACATATTGTAAAAGACTGACTATATTTCCCTCCCTCCTATCCCACCTCCCACTTGTTCTATTCTCTACTTTGATCCTGTCCCTTTTTAAAGTGGGTACTTTCAACTTCCCTCCCCCCCAGCCTGCCTTCCCTTCCATCATTCCCCCCTCTCACCCCCTGTCCCCCTACTCTCCTGTAGGGCAAGATACCCTATTTAGTGTGTATGTCATTCCCTCCCTAAGTCAAACTCAATGAGAATAAGGTTGACCCATTCCCTTTTGCCTTCCTGTTCTATATGTGTGTCTTTCTTTGGAGTTTAAAGCCTCTTCTTTTGCCTAATTTCAAAACCAAATGAAGATTTTCTCTGAGGAACAGGAGGGGATGAGGAAAGATGAATTGCTTTAGGTTTTAGAGATACAGGATATGGAACAGAAAGCACTGTTCCCATAGATGATGATAAAAGAAAGATTTAGCTAATTACAGATTTTTTATCTAATTTTAACTATTTTAATAACTTTAATTCTACCTCAACTCTGTCTCTGTCCCTCTCTGTCTCTGTCTCTATCTCTGTCTCTGTCTGTCTCTGTCTCTGTCTCTCTCTCTCCCTATCTGCCTCCTTTAAATTAGTTTGAAGGACCAAAAGGTTAAGCTTTTGAAAAACTCTGACAGTGCCTGCTAGCTGATTTCCCCTATGACATCTAATTTCCCCAGGAGGACCTTGAATTCCAGTCCTGAGTTGAATGAAAAGCCTGAAGACATCTTCAGTTGCATCCCAAGTCCCTGTATCACTGTCTATCTACCCTCAGGATACTCAGCAGTATGGAATGTGGCCAAAGCTAGGGAATGAAGGAACTTGGTGGAGAGGACCATCTTGTTGCAATCTTCTTTTCCTCCTCCTCAGTCATTAATTGTATCCTGCTGGTAGCATTTCTTTGCAATCTGGGCTGAGCATGTGTCAAACACATTTCCATCTCCCAGCACTTGCCAAGGGCAGATTAATCTCTTATTTCTGAAGCCCTCTTTTCAGGCAAAAGAGAAATACAGGTTGGGGAAGGGAAGACCAGGAGGTTATAATCAATTAGTATGCTGGGTTCAAGATACCTCTAGGCCCTAATTTTCTTCCTGGACAAAGAATGGAGTCTTAGGATAGATCCTCTGCCATGTTCTACTAGGGATGAAGCAGTACAGTGTAGTGTAGGAGTGGGGAACCTGCGGCCTCGAGGCCACATGTGGCCTTCTAGGTCCTCATGTGAGGCTTTCTGAATGAGCCCAAATTTTACAGAACAAATCCTTTTATTAAGGGGATTTGTTCTGTGAAGTTTGGATTTAGTCAAAAGGCTGCACAGATTCCCTATCCTTGGTGTAGTGGCTAAGAAACTGGTCTTGGAATCAAGAAGATATGCATTCAAGTCCTGCTTTAGATACTTTCAACTCTATGACCCTGCATAAGTCATTTAACCTCTTTGTGTCTCAGTTTCCTCATCTGTAAAAGGGGAGGGTTCTTGGTCTCTAAGATATCTTCCAGCTAAATATGTGATGCTATAAGGCACAGGCCTATTGTGTATTCTCAAGTTAACAGGATATAGATAATCAAGGGGCTCTTCCATTCATAAACCCTCCTTCAAAGGGCACCACTAGATATAAATAACTGTGTCAATCACCATTTCTGCCTTTTTTAAAAGTTCCTTTTGAGAAGAAATACAGTAGAAATAGAGGCAAAGCCACCTCCAAGATTTAAATTCTACTGTCCATCCTCACTGAGTAATGTGACATATTATTGAAACTCCTAGAATAGCCTATACTTCTCTATCAGGGTTGGAAGCCCCTTTAGGGATTTGCTCAGTGGGTTTATTAGAGATTGTTCCTCTCTGCCTGCCTTTACTTACCTCCTTTCCCAAGCTCCTAGTCTTTTCCATCCCCACCCCCATACATACTCAAAGATGAGGACACAATAAAGCTCCATGAACATGGAGGCTGCACCACTTTAAAGGAGACTGTGAGGGTAGATTGCTGCATTGTGAGGGTACAGTGGCCTTTAAGGGTGACTTGGCAAGAAGAATGAGCATGTACAAAGCATGCACCTTGGATTATTTCCACAGTCATTTCTTAACCATAATTTTCTTAAAATAAAACTTGCCTTATAATTTTTCAAAAAATATTCCTTTTCATTATGACAAACTTGACAAATATCAACAAACATGAAATTTTTTCCCTGTCCAAAAACAAACAAACAAACAAAAGAGAAAAACAGAAAAGGGAGGCTACATAAAATGTAAGGCATCTCTAGTCTGTACAGCTTGGGGGTCTTTTGTATGGGGTGTCCCAAAAGTCTTAGTGCAGTCTTAAGCTTTTATAGCTGAAATAGGACATCCTCTATATTTCAGATTTTACAGTCATTTCAACACGGCCCTATTTGTCTCTGATGTCTCCTGAGTTTCTTTCTGCTCATTTAAAAAAGTTATTCATTAAGGCTTTTTTCTTTCTTTAATATACGTATTATTACTCTCCCATTTCTTCCCCAATTTTACCACTATCACCCTCAAAACAAACAAAAAGAAAATAAAAGTCCCCCCTGTAACAAATAAGAACCTTGTATAGAAACATGGAGGAAAGCAGCCTCATTGCACACGTCAAGATTTTCTTCTTAGAGAGTGTTTCTTTCTCTTCATAAATACCTTAAAGGTGGACCCAGCCTTTTACCTGTATTAAGAGAGGAGTACCTAAGTGGGTTGTTGTTGTTTTGGCTTTTTTTATCTCCCACCTGAATTCTACTTTTTAGTGATACTACAAAGAACGTCCCAAGTTGCCAGTAGTCTTACTCCTAAAAATTCCTTGCAGTAATTTGCCTGCTGTCGAAGGGCATCCCAGAATTCAGAAGTAGAACAATGTCCTCCACCCTGGAGATGCAACATCCTCGACCACATTTATCAACACAATTTCCTAGACACGTCTGCCATATTCTTTCAGCCTTCCAGGAAGGCCCACTGATGGCCTGATCTTCCAAGATCCTCTCTGTTCTATGCTTCTACAATTAAGACTGTTACAGGTAAACCAAGCACAACTTATTTGATTTTTTTAATAGGTCACATTTTACTTCAGCCCCATCGCCTGATTTCCAAGAAGCCAGATTTTGCTCAGTCTTCATGAGCATACATTAAGTTAACCTTCAAGTTCCCAAAGGCTGATGTCATGAATCCAAGTCACAATTGGATCCTTAAGGCAGCCTGTGGTCCCTGACACCACCCTTAAACAAAATCTTTTCTCTCAGTTGGAAGTACAGAAGTCCTGCTCTCCCCTAGCCCTTGCCCCTGCCCCTCCCCTCCACATTGTCCTACTACTGTTTCTGTGGAGCTCTTCTGGCCAAAACAAACAGCTCTCCGGAGCCAGATCTCCAGCGAGCAGCTGCAAAACAAAGCTGGCAATGTGTCCCGAGAAACTTCCGAGTCCTCCCAGAAGACACCGGAACTGAGACCTGACCTTTGGATTAGCCCTTGCCCACAGCCTGACCCCATTCTCAGGAGAGAGCTAGACCCCCTCCCAACTACCCTTTCTCCCAGAAGCTAGTTCCCTGCTACCTTCAGCTCCTCACTTTCTCAGAGAGTCACTGCTCCATCAGGGAAAAAAAAGGGTGCATGCATACCCCTGGTGCCCTTCCGGAGCTAACATTTCAATGGTGTTGCTCCGCTTTTTCAAATCAATATTTTCTCCAGTTCAGGATTTGGTTTAAAGGGAATCTCAGACTAGAGACACGGAGGATTCTTTCAGAGAACAATCAAGCCTGTGCTCATTGTCCTGGAGTGTATTTTCCAGAATGAGGAGAATCAGCCCTGAACCTTTGGATGCTTTCCCTAGAGTAGCTTGCTATGCTAGGGATTTGCCCTCTTTGGGGGAAAAGATTGGCCTAGAGTGCCCTAGGAGAGGATGGTCATAGTAAGACACTGTAAGGTAAATAAGGATAAATGAAGACAAGAGAGACAACTTCCTTGGTTTCCTGGGAGCTTCCTTTACTCTCTCTCTGTCTTTCTGTCTGTCTCTCTGTCTCTCCCTCTCCCCACGACCCGCATGTCTGTCTGTCTCTCTAGGTGTGTGTGTGTCTCTGTCTCTCTCTGTCTCTCCCTCTCTCTCTTTCTGTGTCTCTGTCTCTCTGTTTCCCTTTTTTGAGATGTTTTGGACTGTGACAATGCTCAGAATGAGACTGGGTTCTCGACAGCTGTTTGAGAGTGGTGATTTTATTTTCCTTTTTATTATGAATTTAATAAACAGCAAAGAGTATGATTTCTTTCTTTCTTTTTTTTTTTTTTTTGCTTTTTGTAGGGTAATTGGGGTTAAGTGACTTGCCCAAGGTCACATGGCTAGTTTTTGTGTTAAGTGTCTGAGGCCGGATTTGAACTCAGGTCCTCCTGACTCCAGGGCCGGTGCTCTATTCACTGCGCCACCTAGCTGCCCCAAAAGTATGAATTTTCAAAGTAGAAAGAAGAGTAAATAAAATTGATTATATACAAAACTGAGTGATTTTTACAATTACAGTTTTTAAACATATATTAAATTAAACATGATAGTAACAAAACTGCCTTGCTGGTTCCTTTCTACATGTCCCTCTTCTCCCTTGTATGTATTTTAAATGTTTTATTGACAGTCTTCATTTTTTTAATCACTGCTACTACCCACTCAGTTCCCCCTACCCACCATACCCACACTACCCACTCCTGCCCTCCACCACCAAAAGTAGAAGCCCCATTACACTCACCTCAAATAAAGCAAATCAATGCACTGATTATATCTGAAAATGTATGCCTCATTCTGCACCACTAGTGCATCACTTACTTACCAGAAATGGAAAGCATGCTACATCATTTGTCTTCTAAAGTCATAGGATTATACATCTAGACATTATTGGTCATCGACCTGATGAGTGTTCTCAAGTCTTTCAAAATCATTTTCCTTTATTGTAAATTTTATAATTTTTATATATTTTTATCATATTACATATTTATTTAATTTTATAATTTTTAAAAAATTATCATACAAGTTCTCATTTCACCCTGCATCAGTTCATGCAAGTTTTCCTAGATTTCTCTGAATTTATCCTTTGTGTTATTTCTCAGAGAACAACAATATTGCATTATATTAATATATCATCATTTATTTGGCTATTCCACAACTGATGGGTATTAATTTTCTTTTCCTCTCTCTTTGTATACATACATACATACACATATACGTACACACATATACATATGTGTATATACGTACACATTTATATATATACATATATATGTGTATATATATGCGTATATATATATATATATATATATATACATAAACACACACATGCACACACCTTGGAGTGGTGCTCTGAATTAAATGCTATACATAGTTTAGTATCTTTTGGGGTATGATTTCAAATTGCATTGGACCATAATTTCAACACAATGCATCAGTGTGCCTCTTCTCCCATGGCCCTTTCTACAACTGTCATGTTCCTCTTTTGTCTTCTTTGCCAATCTGATGGATGTAAGTTAGAAACTCAGTTCTTTAAGTTTCATTCCTCTTATTTGTCCCATTTTCAAATATGGCTATTGATAGCTTGCATTACTTTTTTTTTTTTAAATTACCTCTTTATATCCTTTGGCCATTTTTATCTATTGAGGTATAACTCTGTTTTTCATATATTTGTGTCAGTTTTATATATATGTGTATATATATATATATGTGTGTGTGTGTACATATAATGGTGAATGAAAATATTAAGTGCTTTCTGCATGCAAAACACTAAGAATTGGGGCTACAAGGAGCTCACAATCCAAAAAGGGGGAGACAGAGCAGGAGGAATGTTAAGCTTTAAGGTAGAAATTAATTTATTTTAACTATATAATATTATAATAATTATATGATATTATTATTGTTATTATGAAATTATTTTTCATTGTCTAGCTGAAGCTGTAGACATCAACCTAGTGGTCTTAAAAAACTTCAACAACCCTTTGACCCACCATACCACTTCTAGGGTTATATCCCAAAGAGATCATAGAAGTGGGAGGAAGACCCATATGTACAAAAACATTTATAGCAGCTCTTTTCGTGGTTGCAAAGAATTGGAAATCAAGGGGGTGCCCATCCATTGGGGAATGGCTAAACAAGTTATGGTATATGCGTGTAATGGAATACTATTGTGCTATAAGAAAACGAGGAAGAGACGGATTTCATATTTACCTGGAGAAGCTTATACAATCTGATACTGAGTGAGAAGAGTAGAACCAGGAGAAATTTGTATACAATCACAGACACAACATATGTGTGATGACCAACTATGACAGACTGGACTCTTCTCAGCAATGCAGTGATATAAGCCAATCCCAAAAGACTCATGATGGAGAGAGATGCTACATCCAGAGAAAGAACTAGAAAGAACTGAGTTTGAATCCTGATGGAAGCAAACTATTTGATCTTTTTCTTTTCATTGTTTGGTTTTATTTCCTCTTTACCATTTTTCATTCCATCTAGTACAATACGCCTTTGTAACCTGACTAATGTCTAATATGAAAGTATTTGCAGATCCTATACTGGACTATATGCCATTGTGGGAGGCGGGAGGAAGGAAGGAAGGGAAATTTGAAACTCAAGGAACTATGGAATTGAATCTTGTAAACTAAAAATAAACAAACAATTAAAAAAAAAAAAACTTCAACAATGTCTCTCTACGAGAGTAATTTCTGAAAGTCTGTTAAAAGATTCCAAATTTCAAACCTGGTTCAGCCCATCGTTCCCCAGACTCCTTCCAGAACTTTGGCTCAGAGCCCATTTTCATGACAGCAACTCTACCATCTCTGCAATATTCCCCTCCAATTGGTGAATTCATTAAAAAGAAAAAATTCTCCATTTGACTAAGCATTCACATCAACCATAGTTATTGCAAATTTGGTTCAACCCAAAATTCCTTCTGGACCTTATCTTTATATAGAATATTCTCCCTTGCCCCACCTTCATTACATTTTTTAGCTTTCTTTTATGTGTCATCTTCCCATATTAGAATGTAAGCTTTCTGAAGGCAGGGTCTGTGTTTGTGTTTCTTTTTGCTTTTATTTGTATTCCTTATGCCTATCATCATGCCTTCACGTAGAAAGTGCTTAATAAATGCTTTCTCTATCATCTATTCAACCTTGGAAGCCAAGAAGAGACCTGGTTATAAAGGGGAAAAAATCACAATCATTAAAGGACTCAGTATCACAAAGTGAATTAGTAAAAGATCCAGGATGAAAACTAAAATCTCCAGATTCTTAATCTGGGGCTCTTTTTGATGGCTAAGTCCCAATTAGTATGAATAATGAATCCCATGGAAAAAGCCCCATTATTCAAATTAACACTGAATATTTCCCATTGGAACCAATAACCATATTTTAAATAATTCTAACTTCCATAGCACAAATTTCAATACATATGACAACTTCACCAGATTCATTATTTGCACTAATGGGGGCTTAGCTATACTAAAAAGTATGTGCATTGGTTTTGATCATCCTCTATTTGAAATAAAAGATTCAAGTAACAACAATTCTATAGCCCAAGAATAATTTAAACCTCCCTCAGGGCTGTAAACCTGATAACTTTCCTGACAACTGAACTCCCTTTTCAGGAATAAATCATATTTTATCACATTTATGCTTAATGGGAGCCAAATGCAGTTTCCTCCACTTCCTTTGGCTTGGTCCCTATGTTCTCTAGAGGTCCTTTGGAGATACTTTGCTTGAATATAAATGTCCAGTCCTACTTCTCTGCCCAAGCACTCCCCAGTCAATTATCAAATAAGGGATGCCCTCTTCAACTTAGGAATGTCAACCTGGAACATAATTCAAAGCCCCCAAATCATTTTGTGATATTTCCTCCTAAGAAGTCCCCATTTCTCTTCTTCCCTTCTCTCTTTTAGTGTAACCCTTATCTGACAACCAATAGAATCTATAGGAGCAAACTTTGGACATGTTCTCTGTGGTTCTCAGGGAGTGGGTGTTGAGATAGAGAAATAAGGTATCATGATTTTAGTTGGCATAGAAAGGGAATCTGGAGTTCTTGGTTTTCTTTATTGGTTTGTCTTTGTTTTGACTTCTCCATTAAAGCAATTGGTTAACACTATTTGTCTTCGGTGGGTTTTTATTTAGGATGGAAGGGAGGAAGTAACCTGGATCTGTCTGTGAGACTTCTAGTATGGAAACTCTTTCTTGGTAACTAGTTAGCCATCTATCAACTTAAGGAATTATCTGGGACACTGAGGGTTCAAGAGACATACCCAGGGTAACATAGCTGTTGGGTATCACAAGTAGGACTTTGAAATGATAACAAGACATGACAACAAGACATGACAACAAGAATAGCAGGTGATCCACTGTATCTTGCTGCTCTGCTATCTATGGTTAAATAACCACTTATGCCCAGTAGGTAAAGTGCATTTATTTTAATAACCTTTTGGGCCATCCACTTTACTTTTAGAAAGTAGTTCTTTTTGAATTTGCATTAAAAAATCCTTCCCCTTTCACCTTCCTGAGCCTTGGAAAGGCCATTCCAAGCAGCCAAAAGATCTACTTTCTCACCAACCAGCCTCACCCATGCTCCGATATGATGGGACCTTGAATTTGTTAACTTAAGAGACACACAGAGAACAAGACATTCTCCATCTCTCCTTCCTTATCTGTCCAAATGTTCTGCTTTAGAATTACAATTGTTTCTTTTCAGCAAGATTTCTCTGAAAAAACCCCAGCTTTTCCACATATTATCGCTGTCATATAGCCATTTGCTTAATCTTTAAGCAAAAGTAAAACTGTTTCCAAGTACCACCTCTTGACCAGTGTTTTTCCCCAATTGCTCTTGGGGGTGGAGGTAGAGGCACAGATGGAGAGAAGGCTAGGGGAATTCCACAACACTCACCAAAGTGACCAGCGGCTTGGCACTTCCAGGGTTAAGTGAGTGAGCTCTGCAGAGAAAATAGCATCAGACCTTTACTTGTGCTACCATGTAACTAAGCCTGATAAAATACATCATCATTGCTGACTGAAAATATTAAGATATAAGGCCAAGAATGGACTTCTATTAAAAACTCCCGATTCCCCAGCTGACCTCACTTCCCAAAAGTGACAGCTGATAGTTCTATCAAGTTAGCTAAGCCTTGTCCTAATTGTAACAGTACCTTTTTACCTGTCAATTCTTCAACCCTTAGACTCTTCACCTCCTCTACCTGGCACATCTACCCTTGTGACAGCTCTAGGCTGCCCCTTCTCTCCAAAGTCCAACTGAGCAGAAAGTATCCATGGGAGGCTATGCCATTTTTAAATGTCCGTCAGTACTGATCATATCTAAGTATCCAATAATGGAGGAGAGAAGGATCATGGGGTGCTGATTGTTTCATCTTCTAACATATCCCCCATCTTCCCACTCACCCTCCATGAGGCTCTGGGCATTGTCAGCTTTGATATTTATCCAAGGTCAATCTACTTATGCTTAGAAGAGACTTTCTGTCAGTTAGATAAACAGCAAGTCCTACTGGTCCATTAGCCAACGTTACAAGGCAAAATGGAAGAGAAAGAGCAAAAAGAGCTTGGGTTTATTTACCATTCATGCTGTGGAATACTTGAGACCCTGGGGGCTGGAGCAACTCCTCAGTCAAACTGATTAGCCAAGCAGGTCTGAAGTCTCCATTTAGGAACCAAAGGCAAGAAAGGACTTAGGACACAACGTCTTTTTTGAATGACTTTTTTTTTCTTTTGGATGTTTAAGAAAGCTAAACCACAGCTTTTGAAACACTGAAAAGAACAGGAAGTGCTGTGGGAGTGAGGTGAGGAGGGATCACATCCCTCCCTTTCCCTGGCCTGGAGTCCACACAGCCAGGCCTCTAGGGCTCAAGACTGAAACTGATGTACAACTGATGTACAAAATGGGCTATCTCCATTCTCCATGGAGCAGTGCTCAAGGCTGAGGATGAAAACATGCCAAATTTAGCCTTTGTAGAGCAATACACAAGGCAGGACCTACAGACATCCAGGCCACAGTCTGGACTTATTAATTACCTCCATGAGGAGGACATAAGTATATATCCTCAAGTCAACTTTCCTAGTGTTCTTCTGTTCTGTTTTCCTGGCTTCTCGGCCTACCCTGTATTCCCTCTCCTCTTCTGAATTCCCTTCTCCCACTCCATTCCCCATCCTGTTTTCCACACTGTCGATTTCCTTATGGAAAGAAGAGATGCTTAACTGACCTGTACAGGTATGAATGCACCTGATAACTGTGCAGAATGTATAGTGGGAACAGAGCCTAATCCTGTTCTAGGAGCAAAAAGAGGGTGGAGGGAAGTTTTCTCATGGTTAAATGGGTCCTCTGGAACTCTGTCAAGGCAGGGTTCACAGGAGCAGGAACCAACCAGAAACTTTTTTGTGTTTGCTTGCTTGTTTTTCTCAGGCTAGTCTTTGCCCAAGCTAATATAGATTACAGTTAGATATAGAAAAAAAACCATAGAAGCACAAAGAATAGTCTTCCCAGAATCAACATTTAATGAACAGGGTTCTCCAGAGAACTTTACTAGTTCTAAATCTGGATTTGCCACTTATTACTTACGTGTTTTTGGGCAAGTCGCTAAACCACTATGGGCCTGAAAATGACCTATGAGATTCCTTCCAGTTTTAATTCCATAAGACCAGGGTGCAAAATGATATAATGATATGCACATATTCCTACTTGGTCAAAGGTTAGGATATTTTTTCCCAATAGATTTAAACCCTGGAATCAATTTAACAAAAAGCATTTTTTAAAAATGCTTTCTATGTGACATGCATTGCTCGAGATGTTAGAAAGGAGGAAAGAATACTTTAGGTTCTTGGGTAGGCATTTTAGTTCTGAATGCCTTGAAGATTGATAATACTCCATGGTTCTAAGAGTAAGCCACAAAACACATAGAAGATGGATTTATCATGTTTTATTCCCTGTTCTTCAGAGCCCAGAGGAATCTGCTTCCTCTGATTTCTGTTTCCCAGAAGACAGTTCCTTAATTAACCATCTATCCCTTACTCTTGACCCTTGCCCAAGATGACACAGGTGGTAAGTGTCTGAGGACTAATTTGAACTCAGGTCTTCCTGACTCCGGGCCTGGCACTCTATTCACTGATCTACCTAGGTGTCCTTAGGGGACCATCTCTGATCTTCCAGATCTATCTGTCTCTTGCCAATGGTTCCAGATGACTCCAGAGGAGAAAGTGAGGCTGATGTCTTTGCACAGCCCCACCTCACTTAAATCCAATTCATTTGCAAGTCATGACATTACCTTTCTGATATCATCTTCCTCTTTAAAAAAGAAAGACAAACAATAACTCTTGAACCTGGGGATTGGGCAGGCCAGTTATTTAGACAATCCTTCAACCTTTGCTTCATCTCCACTAGGACACAGTGGAGAACACCTGATAGATTGAACAATGTAGTGGCACCTGATGAAAAATGAGCTAAGCTTCCACCCAGCCTCCACCTCCCTGTTGCCACAGAAACACCAGCCAACCACAGTCAGGATATCAGGAAATATCAGTGAGGGACAGTCTGTTGGACACAGGTGCTAGGTGACCATTCAATGTTCTCCAGGAAGGTGGAAGGAGTGGGGTGGTGCCAACCAGAAGAAACAGTGAACTATTGCCAGAAACTCTCTTTCCCCCACAAGGAGTTTTGCTATCATGACACATCCTAGCTAAAGTCATGTGTGCCAATGTTCTTCAGACTCCGTATTTTGGTCAGCAAGACAGTAGTAGAGGACCTTTATCTCCTATGACATCTACCACTCTAATGCTTTCTTCACTTTCAAAAATGCCCAAGAGTCATGTTATCTCACAGCAAAGGCCATTTATAATTTGGGGAAGATGCTTGCACACTTCCTTGATAGACAGACATAAGCCTACTTTCCTCAGACAAATTCTCTAAAGTTACATGTAGAGCATCTCCTCCATGACTACCTTTAACTTTGTTTAAGATTTTTTTTTGGAGGGGGAAAGGCAAGGCAATTGGGGTTAAATGACTTACCCAAGATCACACAGCTAGTTAAGTGTCAAGTGCTTGAGGCTGGATTTGAACTCAGATCCTCCTGATACCAGGGGTGGTGCTCTATTCACTGTGCCACCTAGCTGCCCCTGATTACCTTTAAATCTTGTTCACAGGCTGTATGCTCAGGAGAGATGATCACTCTAGATCTGAAGTACTCTGTGACTCCACACTTCCAAAATTACAGTTCATGCTCCCCACTGGTGTACTTACCTTTAATAATCATGTATTTCAAAATAGTACACAAACACAATTAGTTCAAAACAAAGGTATTTCTTGATATGGCAATGTAAGGACAGTAGTGATATATATGTGTATGTATATATGTATGTGTATATACACATGTGTGTATTTATACATATGTGTATATACATGTATATATACATATAAACACACATGTCTATGTGTATATGTCTGAGGCACATTTACTCATAATTCTGCACAGTCCCAGTGATAAGGATGAGCATACACATTTACACTTAGTAGAGGGGCAGTTAGATGATGCCATGGATAGAACACTGGGCCAGGAGTCAAGAAGACCTGAGTTCAAATCTATTCTCAGATACTTCCTAGCTGGGTGCTCCTGGGCAAATCACTTAACCCTGTTTGCCTCCCTTTTCTCATCTATAAAATGAGCTAGAAAAGGAAATGGCAAACCACTCCAGTATCTTTGCCAAGAAAATCTCAAATGGGGTCACAAAGAGTCAGATATGACTGAAAAACTACTCAACAACAAACCAAAGTGGAATATAGTGCTCCCCTGGGTACAGCATCTCTGTTTGGCAGGTCTCTGAACTGAACTCCCTGAACCTGTTCCTCCATAGCTCAACTCTTAAAAACCAGGATCAAATCTATTCTTGATACACATCAGTGACACTACTAGCTTCTCCCTCCTGACTTGACAGGCTTACTAGAGAGAATGTTTTAATTTTTAAAAAGTCACCAAAGATATGGACAGTCCTTGGACAGCCAATGTTTAGGTACCCTCTGATCCTACCAATTTAGCTGGGAGAACTTCTTTATGATTTGTAAAGGGGTAACAAAGTATAGACACATTTTTTGGATTTCTTTGAAGACCTTAACTCACTGTCTGTGATTTTCTTAATTAGACTAGGGTGATCATGGGTGTCCTAATCAATTCCACATACCCTCATTACATATTCATAAAGGTTTTAAAAGATAGAGAAATTCAATGCAAAGAGTTTGAGGGAAAAGAAGAAAGGTGTGGGGTGAGAGGGTGATGACTACACTTTCTTTGTGATTTATTCATCACTATTAGTTCTCTGAGTAATAGGAACCGGATGGTCAAATATTAACCTGAACTGTGCTAGAAACCAACAGTTTTTTATCACATTTTTTTCTCCCAAACTCTGCCATCAAACATAACTCAAATCTCTTCTGTTATTTCCATTATTGCTCAAACCATACTGCTTTATAGACCAATATGAAATCAGGTCGCTTGAATGTTTCATGTTCAAAATATCCATCCAGGTACACATCCAGTGCCAGTCAGAGGAAATGTGAAAATAAAGACACACAGGGCACAATGTTAACAGATGCAATATTTTCTAAAATGAGTCTTTTCATTTCAGAGCACTTTTGTTGGGTGTAAGAATCCAATACCAAAACATAATTAACCATTAAAATAAGTCATTCACTGATGCTTTATCATGGTATGGAAGTAACCCTGAGTACTGGAAGGTTATGCCACTGGAGTAAAATTTCTTCCTGGTCATCATATGGAAGTATATCTCTCTGGTTCTTGGACCAAATGGAGGCAAGCTGCCAGGTTTGCCACAGGGTGATAATTTTTTTAAGGAAGTTGGAGTGGGGGTGGGGTATTCAGCACCTATAATTTCTTTAGTTTATGGAATTTCCAGTAAGCAAACTATCTTTACCAATACAGAAGGGCTTTTTTTTTTTTTCAACTTATAGTCTTAGTGAGTTTCCTGGGACACTGAAAATGTAAGTGAGTCACTTTGGGTCATATTCACAGAGTATATCTATGAGATAGGTTTTGAGCCCAGGTCTTTCTGAATCTGAGATCAGTTCTCTGGCCAACACTGAAGCTTATAGTTTTAGAGACAGTGTGAGATGATAGTGCCCTGAAATACTAAACTCAAAAAGGCAAGCTGCTGTACCTCTTTGGGCCTCAGTTTTCTCATCTACAGCATGAGAGTTTAGATTAGATTAGATGACCTCTAAGCTGCCTACCAGCTCTAAAGCTATGATTCTAAGAATGTGATCTTAAGAGAAAGGGTTTCCCGATGATGCATTTAAATTCGAAATTGAGAGCGGTTCAAGGAATGTTCTTTACAGTTCATAAGGCATGCCATCGTCTAAGAAAAGGGAAGGAGATCCTAACTGTTGTTGGACAATTGTTTTCATCATGTCTGATTCTTCATGATCCCATTTAAGGTTTTCTTGGCAAAGATACTGGAATAGTTTGCCATATGCTTTTCCAACTAATTTTGCAGATGAGGAAACTGAGGCAAACAATGTTAAGTGACTTACCCAGAGTCACACAGCTAGTGAGTGAATGTCTAAGGCCAGACTTGAACTCTGGAAGATGAGTTTTAGATGGGATCTAAACTGAGATTCCATCTAATCTCTTCTAATTCAAGAATTCTAAACATCAAAATGGTGATTCAAGGGATCAGGGACTTACATGATTACAGGGAGAAGTTAGTGCCCCTGTAATGGGAGATCACTGGGGGGTCTGTCCAATGAAGGCACAGTCCTTGAAACATAGGCAGATACCTTCTACTTACTACCAGTGCAACACTTGGAAATTTAAAAGTCAATTTTGGTTGTGATGACTCAGTGGTTCATACTGTGTGGTGACACAAAGTCTAGATTTGGTTTTGGACCTAGAAAAATAGATAACTCCAGTTGCACAGAGCAGGAACTGACTTTGCTTACAAAAGGATAAGTGTTATCTTTTTCTCAGGTCTTTTGTGGTTTCCTTCCTGGCATCCACCAAGGCAAAAACTTCTGTGAACTACCAGGTGGAAGAAGGATATTGGCTGCCTAGTGTCCCACCAAGCTACCATATGACTCTGAGCACACAGTGCCTCAGTTTTTATGTTTCTTCTTTCCTGAGTTAAAGAATGAGTTTTCTAAAGAAAGAGTGAGCAGTAGTTCAGGGGTTTGGAAGCTCCATCAAACCAATCAGAGGAGTTTCTCACTGGCAACAAGAACCAGTATTAGCAGCAACAAAGTGCTGTAAGAAGCCAGCATGACTGTCAAACAATTTGTTCAACCCCACCCAGTAGTTTGATTGATTGATCTGTCAGTTAAGACACTGAGTCCAGCAAGGAGCCAGCTCAGCTAAGCATGAGCATTTATTTACACCTCAGAAATCAGCAAATGCTACAAATCAGGGTTTGATTTATTGTTTTGTTGAATTGTCTAGACTTAAGAAAGTGATAGAGAAAATGTTAATAATGTAGATTAAACTTAAAAGTGTTTCATGCCTATATTTTCCCCCAGACTTAATTGTTAAAGATTTACCAGACCACTGCTGAATACTCCCCAGTCTAGACATGTTTTTGTAACTTCTGTCCTTACTTTTCAGTAAATAGCTCTTTGTAAAAGTTAATTGATGTCAAGTGGTTAATTAATATTAGGGAGCACATCAGATGGGGGCTTGTGAGTAAAATACTAGAAAAACTACTCCCTCAGGGCTTTAGAAGAAAAACTCTGCTGCTTTTTGGGAACCTAACCTGCTAATCCCATTCAAGTAGGAAGAATGAGCCCAGAGAAGGGCAATAAATAAACAAATTATATATATATATGTGTGTGTGTGTGTGTGTGTGTGTGTGTGTGTATAGTGTATATATATATATATGCATATATACACGTGTATATGTGTATATATACATATATATTACATAATCTATTTCTTTGGACAAATCATTTTCCTCATTCTGAGGAAATACACACCTGTAATTCCATCAGTGTGAAGAAATTCCCAGTGTGGAAAATACTTCAACTGATTCAAATCAACTCATCCATAACTTTTAGTCTTAGAGACATAATGCAAGTACTAAGAGATGAATGACTTGTCCAGTCACCCCACCAGTATGTATCAGAAGTAAGACTTAAACCCAGATCTTCTCAACTGTATTCACTATGAACACTACCAGTTAGAACAAATTGAGGAAGCTCACTGATGTTTACTGAGGCTTATATGAAAATCAGTTTCCAATATGGAACCAAAATGACTGGCCAGAGTAGCTGATAGTAGTTGGGGTTGCAATGTGAGGTCACATATGTTACATAACATATAATATTTTAATATAAAATGTAAAATTATTCTAGAACAGGCTCACTTTTTTTTTGAAGAAGTCATTGCTGATGCCTTTTGTTTTTACCTGAGATTTTGAATATACCTTTGCCAACCTCCCTCCTCCATCCTCAAGGAACCCTCTCTTTTAACAGATCAAAACAGTAAGCAAAACCAAAAAGTGACTGTGGCTGACAAGGTATGCAACACCCCTTATCTGTAGTTTTCCACCTTTCTACTGAAAGGAAGGAGCTACTTCCTCGTCTTTTCTCAGGGCCAAAGAACAATCATTCTAATTAGCCTTTTCCTTCTTTTTGCTCACTCAATTTCTAAAGCCAGACAAATTGGTTCTCATTCCCCTGGAGAAGGAGAATGACATTCCCCCAGAAAACACATCTTGATTTGCAAAGAATCCGTAAAGGCAGAACATTTTTCCCCTCAACTCCAATAGAATGTATTCCACCCCACCCCACCCCCAACCTGTCCTTTTGGGGTGCATGGGTGAGGCAAAGGAGTAGAGGACCAGGTTGTATCTGGGACCTGGGGAAGTGGGTGGGTGAGAAAGAGTTAAATAGGCAGCTGCCAGCCCAGGCAGTGTAGAGTTATGCTCAAACTGTTCCCACTACCCAACTAAGTCAGCTGTCATTAGAGAACAAAGAAGCCCCCAGAGCAGCTCAAGTTATGTGTCACACTCGGGAAGCCCTGAGAGCTCCCCTATTAGGATTTCTAAATCAACCCCATCTAGGCTAGAGGAATAAAGCTGTGGAACAATAAGTGGGCCACATTCACACAATCAGCAACCCTGCCCTCCCACCTCCCGTCTCCCGCCTCCCTTCCTCCCTCCCTCACTTCCCCTCCCCCCTCCCTTCCTTCCCCTTCCATCCTTAGCTTCAACAGGCATTTCATCTCAAAGACCCATCAAAAAAATCAAATCAAATCCCTGCGCTGCATCCCTTACCTTTCCCCCTCCTACCCTGCCCTTACACACACACACTCCGTTCACTGGAAAGAGATGCTCCAGCATGAAGACACCTAGGCTAAAATTACTTGGTTGGAGCAAGGTTTGGTCTGGGGGAGATTCTACTGAACTGCCACAGATGGGGGCAGGGCACTCACACTGCAAGGTTGCCAGGGAAAAGGCTGCACACAGGGTGAATACAGAACTTTCCTGCACCTTCCCCAGAGGCACCCTAGTGTAGTAGATAGAATTCATAGTGAGGAAGGTCTGGATTCAAATCCTGCCTTAGGAATCTGCTAGCTGCGGGGTCCTAGGCAAACCGCTTAGCCTTTCAGCCTGTTCCTCATGTTTAAAATGAGCGTAATAGTAGGTAGCATCAGAGAGTTTTTATGGGGTTCATAGGAGATAATATATACAAATCACTTTGCAAATCTTAAATTAAGATATAAATTTGTGTTTTTATTTTTGCTGCTATTATTATTAATATTCAAATCCCACTTCAGACCAGCTGTGTAATTATGGGCACAATTTAACTTCTCAGTCTTGGTTTCCACATCTTTAATATGAGATTAATAAAATAGTATTTACAGGATCATTGTGAGGATAAAATGATTTTATTCCATGTCTTTTGCAAGCTTTAAAGCACTCTATGAATGTCAATTATTGTCTTCCCTTCTTCTATTTGCCACCCTCTCAAAGATTCATCATTCACAACTACGAGGTCATTTGCACACTAAAATGCATCTCTCCTTAGAACATGGGTGATATTCCCACCCTTGCCCTCCATTCCTGGGTGACTCTGAAACTTGGGAGTCCTTTAAATAATATTTACAGGAAGAATAAAAAGTCTTCAGAGTGCCCACTGGGGCTAAGACCTTCACCCTGGGAATTTTGCTGGTCCTCTGGGATCCAGTGGGGACTCATAGTTCAACATTTGTCCTTTGTGTAGCATGATATTCTCCTAGGTTAGTGTTTCCTAAAATATGTCCCAATTACATATGCCTGCTGTGAATGGGGTTCCATGAGAAAAAGTCAGTACTAATATCTTAGTCTCTAAAATATTAAATAAAAGATACTATGCTGTCTCAGCTTCAGTTTCCTCAGATAAAAACAGTTACTGACAGCATAGGGTTAATGAAATATTATGTGCAAAGCTCTTGGTAGACCTTAAAGTTCTGTATAAATGTTAGCCATTATTATCATTATTATTTATCAAAAATTCTTGATAACTGTAGCAATTGCTATATAGAAAATAGGCTAAATTTTCTCTATTTTCCTCCAAAATCTTCTCTCCTAACTTTTATCCCCTAGGGATATTCCATACCTTCAGACACTGCACAAGAACCCTGCCCTTCCCCCAGACCAGCATTTATGGGTTTCTTTAATATAGTTCAAGCCCCCAAATTGTTTTGAAGCAAAACTAGTTTGGGAAATGCTAACCCAGGACAAATGCTCAGAGCCTGGCTTCATGGAGTCTCTACAGGGGGAATGTTTTGGAGCCCAAGCTCTCCAGGGAACAGTCAGTCTTCTCTTAAGAATCTGTTCCTCCTATTATGTAGTTGGGGCCACTGGGCAGCTAGGTCAGCGCAGTGGGTTGGCTCATTGTAACACAGTGTGTTCGTTAACCCCATCGGCTCATTAGGGAGCATGGCAGCTGCTGGGAGGGGGAAAAGACAGAGGCCTTGCCTGTCCTGTCCTGCCCTCTCCTGTTCCTCCTTTGGACAGAATTGATGTCACAAAAAGATGCACCTATTTTTGCCACCCTCAGGTTTATTCTCATTCTTTCCCTAGGAGGGGGAAGAGAGGATGAAGGGGAAACTGGACTGACCTCCTAGTCAATCACCTACAGCTCTGTGAGTGTTCAAAAACCCATAAGGAACTCTGTTGGTAAGCAGAATAACTCAACTGATGGTTGTTTAGACCCAGGAGATGCTTGCCTGAGGGAGCTGAGACATTCTAGCAGGACAACAAGCTAAATGGAAGGACTAAAGTTTCCCTAAACCTTCCTGACTACAATTGGGAGGAACCTACAAACCATCTAAAGCGGGTATGGCATCTGCATAATCAGGGGCAGCCTTCTAGTTCCTCAAATGTGGCCCTTTGACTGAGTCCAAACTTCACAGAACAAATCCCCTTAATAAAAGGGGATATGTTAAAAAGTTCTGTAAAACTTTGTTAAAGTCAAAAGGCCACACCCAAGGACTTAGAAGACCACATGTGGCTTCCAGGATACAAGCTCCCTACACCTGGCATAAGCTTTCTTCAAAAAGAGATCACTCCAGCCTAATCAACAAGGTCTTTCATTTCGTTTCATTCTCTTTTTGGAGGGAGGAATGCAGGGCAATTGGGGTTAAGTGACTTGCCCAAGGTCATATGGCTAGTAAGTGTTAAGTGTCTGAGGCCAGATTTGAACTCGGGTCCTCCTGACTCCAGGGCCAGTGCTCTATTCACTGTCCCACCTAGCTGCCCACCAAGGGAGTCTTTCTAAAGTCATTTTATATGTCCCTTGTTGTCATTCAATATTCTTTGTGACACAATTTGAGGTTACTTGGTAGAGATACTAGAGCAGTTTATCACTTCCTTCTCATTTTACAGATGAGGAAACTGAGGCAAATGGGGTTAAGGGTTGCCAGGGTCACACAGCTACTAAGTGTCTGAGGCCATATTTGAATTCAGGTCTTCCTAACTCCAGGCCCTGTAAAGTCAATCACGGCAACACACCTGAGGACTACTGCTGTGAATAATTTCAAGGATCTCATTGCATAGTTTAACGAACTCTCTATTCATTTAGCAATAAACTAAAGCATAACATTCACAACAACATAACATAATGATTATTACTGAGGTGGTCACGTAGTCTTAAACAAAACATAGCAATCAGTATACCTTATAGCATTCCTCAGAATCCCCACACAGCCTACATTATTGCATTCAGTAGCATTCCCAAAATTACTTGTTTACACAAGCAGGGGGTTGAAGGCTAGGGTCTTTCCTAGCACAGCACTTTCTTTAGGGTTAGTAGAAAATACAATAGCATTCATACTAGGTCACAGTAAGTCATGATATCCTCAATCAATACACAGTGTCCAAGTATAGTCCTCTCTCATCTTGACTCGAGGGTGACTTCTAGGGGTTGACCACTCCCAGTTCTTCCCTGGGTTCACACACAGGCAGTTCTCTGCTCCTTCTCAGATCACAGGCACTGTTCCACTCCAAGTTCTTTCTGCTTCTGCCTGACAGCAGGCTCTAGCAGCTCCAGCCCACAAATTCTGTTTCTAGGAAGACAAAACTTAACAGGGTCTGGCTTCTCTCTTTCAGTTCTGCTCCTCTCTCTATTCTTTCCTCTCCCTCCAAGCAATACAATATATATTGTTTCCAATCAAAGACTCTTGATTCAATCAAAGACAAAACTCAATCAAAGGCACTTGATTGACTAAAACTCAATCCAGAAAAACAGAAAAAAATCCTACTTTGTTTGCCCTTACAGATGCTGAGTTCCATATACTTCACCGCCTAGCTGCCCCATCTGTCCACCAATCTTCAGATGTAAGGATGCCTAATCAAAGTTACTGGAAGCAATTCTATGAACTCTTTTGGTAATCTAATTTAATAATGACTTCTTGAATTTATAAATCACTTCATAGTTTTCAAAGTATCTTTTATATATATTTTTTATTAGACCCTCACAAAAACATTGTGAGGGAACAAGGACAGGTAGGCACTATCTAGTCTATCCTATATATGACTGCCAAATTAACGTGACTAATTCCCAAGACTGACAGCAGCATCCCCTCACTTAAAAGCCATCTATGGCTCCCAACTGCCTTCCAAATAAGATCCACATTTCTTAGCCTAGAATTCAAGACTCTCATCAATCTGATCCAACCTACCTTTCCAAATTTCTCTCACCACCTCATTTCACATGCTCAGTATTCACACTCAAATAGTCTGTTCACTATTCTCCAAATGGACTAATTTACTTCAACTTGACAAGTGTTCACTAAATATTGACTATGAAAAAGGAATTGTGTTAGATTATATTATACTCCTTACAGTCCTCTCCAGGTCTCACTCCTGATAGTCCTCATGGATATTGACTATAATGCCACAGATAATAGGGGTGTGCAAGAACCAGTCCCATCCACCTGGTTCATGAGAGTTGATTGTTAAGTTTTCAGTGTTGGCACTTATGAGCAAATGCTACCAATCAGGTCTTGATGTATTTTTGTTGTTGTTGTTTGTCTAGACTTAAGAAAATGAGGGAGAGAATGTTAACAATCCAGATTAAGCTTAATCTTTTTTTTTTCTATTTTAATATGTCATGGAAATGCTTATTTTATAGCTTAAGTTCAGATTAACATAAAAATAGGGAAGAAAGTACCATCGGTACATTTTTTGTTGCTGTCCCAGAGTTATAAAACATTTCCCCACATATCACTACAATCTTTCCACTCTGAAAGTCCATTCTAGCTCTGGACTTCACATATTGGAATTACATTCCACCCCTGTAGCTCCTCCCTTTTGTTGGCGGTTTCCTCCCAAGACATCCATTTTAAGGACAGCTGGAGCCATTCTTCTCCAAGTATCACTCGACTTTACTCTCAGACTTTCTCTATTTCTCAATTCACTCCTTCATCTTCATCTACTCCAGTGCCCCACTGTTTTAGAAGTTGTCTTCTCCCTTTAGAATGTAAACTCTTTGAGGGGAGGGAGGGAGGAAGGAAGGAAGGAAAGAAGGAAAGAAGGAAGGAAGGAAGGAAGGAAGGAAGGAAGGAAGGAAGGAAGGAAGGAAGGAAGGAAGGAAGGAAGGAAGGAAAGGGAGAAAGGGAAGAAGGAAGTATTTATGAAGTTCCTACTATGTTTAGGCATCATGCAAGGTTCTTAATAAATATTATTTCATTTGACCCTTACAACAACCCTAGAGGTAAGTTCTATTACTTTATAATAGATATAATAATATAATATTATTATTGTTATATTATTTTATAATATTATAATGTATTTTAATAGATTTAAATAACATCCCCATTTTACAGTTGAGAAAACTTAAATAGACAGAGGTTAACTGGTTTTCCCAGAGTCACACAGCTGGTTAATGTCTGAGGCATGATTTGAAGTCAGGTTTTCCTGACTTCAGACTCAGCACTCTGTCCATTGTGCCACCTAGTTGCCTCCTTCCTTGAGAGCAAGGACTTTCTGTTTGTATTTGTATTCCAAGTACTTAGGACAGTGCCTGGCATATAGTAAGTAGTTCGTAAATGTTTGTTGACTCGTTGATTTGATTCTACAAGAGGAAAACTACATTTAAACAAATATATAAACACAAAATATTTACAGATTCAATACAAAGTGACTTCTTGTGGTAAGGAGGTAGAGACTACACCTGGAGAACCCATTCTTTTCCACAGCTGTGACTGCTTAACAGGGAATTAAAATTTGAGGGTTGGAAGGAAATCTCAGAAACCAGATAGTTCAACTCACAGCTGAAAGCAATGTCCCTTATAACAAATCCCAAAGGCAGTCATCTAATTTCTGCTTGAAGACCTCCAACAAAAAGGAGACTGCCGTATCTCAAAGCAATTTTTTCTACTTTTTGGTATCCTCTAATTATTAGGAAGTTGGTTTTTTTCAACATATTGAGCCAAAATTTTCCTTTTTACAACTTCTACCCACTGCTCCTTGGTTCTGCCTTCTGGGGCCAAAAAGAATAAACCCAATTTCTCCTCCAAATGACAGTTCTTTGAATCGGGCTATCATGTCTTCAAGCAATATACTTCATATGTCATACACTCAAGACCCTTTACCATTCTCCTTATGCTGGTCTTCACACTCCCTAACTTAACTAACAGTGTCTTTCTTAAACCATGGTGAATAGAATTGAACATAGTACTCCAGGTGAGGTTTGACAAGGGAATCTGTACAATGAAATTAGATGCAGAATATAGTGGGACTTTCCTTTTCCTGAAAGCTATACTTGGAAGCTATGCAATAGCATGAAAAAAAATATCATGAATATTATTATTATTTTTTGCTTTTTGGAGGGCAGTTGGGGTTAAGTGACTTGTCCAAGATCACACAGCTAGTTTTTATGTTAAGTGTCTAAGGCTCGATTTGAACTCAGGTCCTCCTGACTCCAGGGCCAGTGCTCTATTCACTGCACCACCTAGCCACCCCCTATCATGACTATTCTCAAAGATAGGATAGACAGAAATAATTTAATAATAACTGATCTCTCAGAAAAACATGACAGTTTTTTCATCTGAATACCATAATGTGGGAAATAACATAAGAAACTTACTGTTAACTTCTGAATAGCAGACAGCAAAGCCTCAATTGAAATTGAAAGAATAAACAGATCTCGATGAGGAAGAACATGCTCTGAATTCTAAAATATATATTGGCAAAATTTAACAAATACAAATTTTGATGTGACCAAAGAAAGACCTTCAAGATAAAGGAAAGGAAATTCAAATAATGGAAGATTATTCCACAGCCACAAGAAATCATCAGAAGGAATGGAATGATATTTCAAAAATCAAACAATCTTAAGATACATCCCAAAATGACCTACATTAATATATAAAACTAATTAAACTAATCATCAGTAGGAAATGATGAATGATCAACAAAGGAGAAGCATTTGAAGCATTCTTGTAAAACAATGATGACAACAATGGCATGGGTACATTATTCAAATTGCACAGTTTAAAGAATTTTTGGATATAGTTACAAATTACTTTCTAAAATGGTTGAACCAAGTTACAGCTCAAGCAGCAGTATCTATTTTCCCACAGCCCCTCCACCAATTGTCATTTGTTTTTGTCTCTTTACCAATGTAATGAAATAGTACCCCAAAATTGCTTTATAATTTTCTTTTCTTTTTTAGTTACTAATGATTTGGAGCATTTTTACATAGCTGTAAATAATTTGGATTTCTTTTTATTTTCAGAAGTTCCTGGTCATATTCATTGAAAATTAATCTATAGGGGACAGACTCTTGTTGCTACATATCTGAATCAATTCATATTTTATCTTGGATTTTAGACCTTCATAAGAGAAATTTTCTGCAAATATTTTTTTAGTTAATTATTTCCCTTCTAATTTTTATTGCATTGGTTCTGTCTGTGCTAAAAACATTTTAATTTTATTCTTTCAAAATTCTCCACTTCATTTTCTATGATCCTTTCATCCTTTCATCTTGAATTCTTCTTCTGTCCATAGTTTCCAAAGATATTTCCTTACTTGCTTGCCTATTTAAAAAGAAATAATAATGTGACCTTGTATATTTAAATCATGTATCCAGGGCGGCTAGGTGGCACAGTGAGTAGAGCGTTGGCCCTGGAGTCAGAAGGACCTGAGTTCGGATCCGACCTCAGACACTTAACACACACAAACAAAAGCCTAGCCATGTGACCTTGGGCAAGTTACTTAACCCCAATTGCCCTCCCCCCCCAAAAAAAAGGCAAAAAAAAATCATGTATCCATTTGAAACTTGTATTGGCCTATGATATAAGATGTTGTTGTAAATCTAATTTGTGTTAGATTGATTTCCATTTTCCCAGCAGTTTTTGTTAAATACTGTTTTCTTACTCCTATTCTTATCCAGTCATTGAGGTCTTCAGGTTTCTTGAACAAAATTCTATGATATTCACATGCTTTTGTATGTTGTGTATCTAATCTGTTCCATTGATTGACTTTTCTGGTTTTAGCAAGTATTAAATAATTTTGATCATTGTTACTTTGTAGTACAGTTTGAGAAGTAGTACTGCTAGTATCTCTTCCTTCCCACTTGTTTTCATTGTTTTCCTTGAGACTTGTGACCTTTCATTCTTCCAGTTGATATTATTTATTTTTATACTTCTATAAAGTAATACTTTTGTACAATGACTGGTGTGGCACCAAATAAGTAAATTAATGTTAAGAGTGTCATTTTTATATTGGCATAACATAATCATGAGCAATTAATATTTCTCCAATGATTTCGTTTTCTCTTCTATAAAAAGGTATACATATATGTGTATGTGTGTGTTTATTCACATATTTCCTGTAAGTATCTTTGTAAGTAGATTCTCAGATATTTTGTACATTCTAAATTTATTTTTATTGGAATTTCTCTATCTTTACCTGCTGGGTTTCATTCCTGATATACAGAAATTCTGACAGTCTGTATGCTTTTATTTTATGTACTGCAGAAGTTATTTTGCTGAAATTATTTTTTAAATAACTTTTTAGTTCACTCTTTAGGGTTCTCTAAATAGATGATAATATAATCCACAAAACTAAAAGGTTTGATTGCCTCTTTACTTATTCCTTCAATTTCTTTTTCCTCTTATTATCACTATAGCCAACATAAATACAATATAACTAAAATAAGTATTTAATATGTTTGCATTCATGTTCATTAAGAACACTGTTCAATGACTTTAAATCTCTTCTTTGTGTTTCCATAGTTTATGTATAAGATCATGTTTTTATTATAACTAGAATTTGGTAAGTTTCCTTCTTTTCAAATTTTTACAAACATTTTATGTGACATTACACTTTGTTCTTTGAATGTATGGTTAAATTCACTTAAATTCATTTGGTCCTAGGGATTTTGATTTCAAGTGTTCAATTTCTTCTTCAACTTATTTTTCTAAAATTGTATTATTTGGATTCTTTATTACTTGTTAATTTCCTCTGGATATTTTTATTTTTATACTTATTCATCTCAGCCATCAGATTTGTTCACATATAATTGAGGAAAATGGTTTCTCATAGTTTTCTTTATTTCACCTTCAATTTTTTACAGACTCATTTTCATTTCTGATCATGACAATTTGATTTTCCTCTTTAAAAAGTTCAGACTGGGGCAGTTAGGTGGCGCAGTGAGTAAAGCGCTGGCCCTGGAGTCAGTAGGACCTGAGTTCGGATCCTGCCTCAGACACTTCACACACACACACAAAAAAAAACTAGCCATGTAACTTTGGGCAAGTTAACACCAATTGCCACCCCCCCAAAAAAAAATTCAGACTAACTTCCTGTCCATTAAGAAAAAACCTCTTATAGGTTTATTTATCAAGTAATTGGGGGGGGGGAGGGGCTTTCAATATTATAAACCTATTCTTTGGTTTTCAAATTTCCTACTTTGGGGTTAATATTTTTTAATTTGTTGTCTTTTTAATTTTTTTAAAGTTATCTTTTTTTCTCTCTGTTGTTGATAAAAAATTCAGAGATAGGAATTTTCTTCTGAGCAATGTTTTGGATACATAGCAAAAGTTTTTATATGTTATTCAAGTGTTATTTTCTTTGAAGAATTTTGCTATTATTTCTATGTTTTATTCTTTGATTCACTAATTCTTTTTTTTTTTTTTTTGCTTTTTGGAGAGCAATTGCGGTTAAGTAACTTGCCCAAGGTCACAAGGCTAGGTTTTTGTCTGTGTGTGCATTAAGTGTCTGAGGCCGAATCCAAACTCAGGTCTTTCTGACTCCAGGGCCAACGCTCTACTCACTATGCCACCTAGCCACCCCCAATTCACTAATTCTTTAGATTTAAATTATTTAGTCTCCAAGTAATTTTAATTCTTTCTTCAAAAGTCAGTTATTAAGTATAATTTTTATTATAGTTAAAAGTAACTCACTATTTTTGACTTTGTGTGTTTGTTCATGAGGATTCTATACCCTAATACATGATCAACTTTTTAAAAGTACTAGATGCAACTTTGAAGTATATGTGTTTATTTTTATTCCTATTCAGTAGCAGCCAGAGATCTTCCATCTCCAACTTTTCAAAAATTATTTTCAGGTTCATAAATTCTACCTTGTTTTAATTTTTACTAGATTTGTTTAGGTTTGAAAGACATACATTAAGGTTTTGTATTGTTCAAGTATTATTGTATATGTTTACCTATAATTCAATTAACTTTCCTGTAAGTATTTAGATGCTATACCATTTGGTGAATATACAGTAACTATTTATATTTATTTATTAATTATGATGCACTTGCGCATAATTTCCCTCTTTATCTCTTTTATTCATGTCTTTTTTTAATGGTACTTGAGTTCATCTCAAGTATAGTAGATTTTGTTCTGTTCCTTTATGTTAATCTTTATGTTTTAAGTGTATTTCTTGTGAGGAACATATGGTTGGATTTTGTTTTCTAATCCATTCTTCTATCTTCTTCCATTTTGTGATTAAGCTCATCCCTTTTATCTTCACAGTTATGAGTATTAATTATGTATTCATAGCTATCATGTACTCATATTTTTCTTCACTTTGCTCCCCGTACCTCTCTTTATAAATAATAAAAAGGTGTGAGAGGAATGTGCTTAACACCAGCATTCTATAATTGAACCTGCCTGCTCCATTGCCCCTCTCCACTTCCTCTTACCTAGACCTCAATCATATTTTCTTACTCTAGCTTCCTTTCCTTGTAATCTTGCTTTCATATAATATACTCTAATGATGGAGTTTGGCTGTTTTTGTTTGTTTTAGGGTTTTTTTTGTTATTGTTTTTTTACCTTATTAACTTGCTTGTTTACTTTTAGTTTACAAGATTCAGTTCCACATTCCCTTGAGTTTCAAATTTTCTTCCCCTCCCTTTCTTCCCCCTCCACCATGGCAGCATGCAATCAAGTATAGGATCTGCAAATACTTTCACATTAGACACTAATCAGCTTGTAAAGAAGGGTTATTACCAATGGAATGAACAACAGGAAAGAGGAAACAAAACCAAACAAAGAAAAAGAAAGAGAGCAGGTTGTTTGCTTTAATCTGCATTCAAACTCTGTAGTTCTTTCTCTAAATGTAGACATTTCTTTCCATCATGAGTCTTTTGGAGTTGTCTTATAATCTTGCATTGCTGAGAAGAGCCTAGTCTTATCAAAGTTGGTCATCACACATACATTGTGTCTGTAATTGTGTACAAATTTTTCCTGGTCTTGCTCTTATCACTTAACATCAGTTTGTACAAGTCTCTCCTGGAAAATATGAAGTTTGTCTGCTCCTCATTTCTCATAGCACAATAGTATTCCATTATATTCATATACCACAACTTGTTTATCCATTCCCCAATGGATGGGCATCCTCTTAATTTCCAATTCTTTGCCACCACACAAAGAGCTACTATAAATATTTTTGTACATACAGGTGTTCCTCCCACTTCTATAATCTCTTTGGGATACAACCCTAGAAGTGTTATTGCTGGGTCAAAGGGTATGCACTTATGCTCTCCAGAATGGTTGAATTAGTTGACAACTCCACCAACGATGCATTAGTGTTCAATTTTTCCGCATCCTTTCACACAATTCCAAAGCAAATTTTTTTTGTGTATCTTCTTGGTCCTGACAACCCCCCCACCAGATTGTTTGCTAGATGTTGTTTATCTGGTAGCAGGACTCCTGCATGACCCCAGGTGCTATGCTGTTCAGGTCCTGCCCAGGTCCTTTATCATGCTTTAGGTCCTGCTCTGGTTCAGGCATGGAGGGTCCTGAGTATTATTCTGCTAACTGTTTCCTGCTGTGGTTTGGGTCCAGGCTTATTTGAGCACTGAGCTAGATTCTAGTCTGGCCCTGTCTCTTGCCATGGTGCCAGTCTATTTGCCCATTTTGCCTTCTGCTTACCCTGGCTTGTCTCTGCTCAAAATCTCTGCAAGTTTCTCTCAGTCTTATGCAGTTCTGCACTGGATAGAGGAGTTTATTTTTTGTTCTTTTTCCTTGTTCCTTCATAATAGTTATACTTGTCTAATTCCTATCACACTACAATCTACTTTATTCATTATAATTTTAGGGTGTTGTAGCCAGTATTTGTTTTGAGAGGGTTGGCTTTTTTTCCCCTTAGCACTTGTTTAGATTTTTGTAAAAGTTAACTTGTAGTAGAGAAATATGTATATTGCAGTTACCACTGAGTTATTTCCAGAGATTTATCATATCTAACTGCTCTAAAATTCTAATCAGAGATTTAACTTCAGGGGTGGAGAAGCTGTGACCTCGAGGCCACATATGGTTTCTGACTCCTGATCTAGACACAAAAAGGGATATTGAGTTTCCCAACTGTCATAATTCAATTGTCTTTACCTCAAAATATTTAAATAATATGCCATTCAGTACATACATACTTAATCTGTCAAAATTTAAAAATAACAACTATGGACTAATATTAATAAAGATAAATTCAAATAACTTAAATACTGAAAATAGTTTGTAGCAATATGTCAAGAAAACTATTCACTATGATTAAATTGAATCTATACCAGGAATACAAAAATGATCCAACATTAGGAAACCAATATAATTAATCTAATTTTTAAAGATACCACATAATTATTTCAATACAGGCAAAACAACAACAACAAAGGACTTTGACAGAATAAAATATATATGCACTAAAAACTCCCCAAAACATAGATATAA